>CM072978.1:11527000-12127000 GCA_037013635.1 Plagiodera versicolora | reverse complement strand
ATTTGATAATAATTCGAAAACATCTCACCCGGATATCGAAATGGAAGACGATGTAATGAAGAAATTCGAAAACTCCTTTGATAAAAAATCAGCCTATCAAGTATCTGAGAAATATTTAATGACGTAATGATGAATTATATAAAGATTTCTTTCAGAAAATGAGTTCTATTCAATTCAGGAGTATATGGACACACATGTCAGTGATATCATAGCTGTAGTAATACCTGAAATAGTAGGAATACTAGTTTATATGTAAATATATAATAATTTCATCTAAATACATAATAGGTGCAGTGATGGATCCATGTTGTATATATAATATGTCATTGATTTTATGTGGAATTCTATACCTACTACAGGACCTTTTAAATGTTCATTTTTCTGGACCTGCTACAAATATACATTGTATTGTATTTACGTAGTCAAATAAAGTTATCTTATCTTATCTTATCTATTGATTATTAATATTCATTTCATACCTGTTTCGCATCACAATAAACATTTTCCATTCATGATTTTCATTCAACTATGAAATACGTGAAATTCCCAGCTGCAGCTCTCCATTTCAATATCAGGAGGTCATTTAATAAAACGTCTCTGAATCGAATCCATTGAAACTAGTTTGTGATCTTTTCAGTAATGAATCAATCAACGAATCTTCTCGTTGCTATAATAAGCAATAGTTCATAAAACCATTCTTCATGGATATCTTCCATCTGCTTTCAAATTGCCAATGACCACTTCTATTTTCAGTCAGAATCGAGCTCATTCACTGAAGACTAGCAACATTCCAAATAGAAATCTCACTGCAAATTCTTTTGTTTTGTTTTCTAAAAACGAAAACGAATTGAGGACTGTATGGTATGGTTTGAGGGATAATAATTCAGTTGGAATTGACGGGATTGAAACTGAAACTCTCAAAACTATTGGAGATTTCATTATGAAACCATTATCTCATATACTCAACAAATGCATGGAAAGAGTTATATTGCCGTCAGCCTTCAAGAATTCCATTATAGTACAACTTCATAAAAAGATGGATAAGGCAAAAGTTGATAATTATAGGCCCATATCCTTATTAACGCACTCATCAAAAATTTTCGAGAAATCAATAAAGAAAAGGTTGACTACGTACGTATCTTGAAAAATATAAAATTTTATCTGACAAGCAGTTTGGTTTTAAAGAAAATACGTCAACACAGGATGCAATTCTGGCTGCTTTGAATGAGGACAGGTCTTGTCGGTGCATTTTCATAGACCTGACGAAAGATTTCGACACTGTAAGTCACAACCTACTTCTACAAACATTAGAGGACATTGGTATTAGGAATGAAAGCCTGGAACTATTTGGAAGTTATTCCACAAATAAACGGCAGATCGTAAAGGTAGGCGATGTCCTCAGTCAGGAAAAAAATTATTGGGTATGGTGTGCCTCAGGGTAGTGTTCTAGGACCTCTTTTATTTAATGTATATATAAACGATTTGTTCTCATTGAATACCAGTGGTGGGTCAATTGGATTTGCTGATGACACAGCAATAGTGGATGATGCTGAAAACCGGGACATACTACGATATGAAGCTCAGGCTGACTTTTCACTAGTAAAGAAATGGTTCGAACATAAACTATTAACAGTTAACTTGGAAAAAAACAATTACCTACCGATCAGTTGCAATAATGGGGGCAGACCTCATTTTGATAGTCTTGAAATCGTTTCTTCACAAAATCGAAGTTTCTCCATATTGCCTGTGGACAAAATACAGACAAATACTTATGTGTAATTATGGATACTAATCTGAAATGGAATAATCACATTCTACATTTTGAAAAGTTATAGAGAATACTTTATAAATTCAGATACATCAAGAAAATTTCATCACTGGAGCATATGAAAACATTGTATTTTGGTTTAGTTGAGAGTCACTCGCGTTACGGCATCATAGGTTGGGGTGGGGCCCTACGAACACACATCAAACCACTAGAGACTATCCAAAACAGATTCCTTGAGTTAATTTTAGAAAAACCCCACCGATGTTCTGTTCTTGCATGAGGAATATGGAGTACTGGATCTGAGACAGCTATATTGTTCAAATATTGAAATATAGTGAAATAAAAAATTAGACTAACTTACCTAGGCATGATTATGGTACCTCACAAAGACACCACTATGTTATCTCACAGATGAGCAAATCTGTTTGTCAGCGATCATTTTTTTACATAGCACCAAAAGCGTTCAATTCTATTCCTGACCATATAAAAGAAATAGAAAGAAAATATTCATTCACGAAACACCAAGAAGCAAATGTCATGAGATCGTCGAACCAAATTTCTCCAACTGATTCATTTTGTTTATGCTCACTTTCATGCACGATTTTTGTTTTCATTACTATTTTTCACTTTGCAAAATATTCATACTTTTGAAATATCCTCATTATGGTGTTGTTTTTGTTTCACCTATATTTTTTATATTTTTTATATGTGTTGCTTATTTCGTAGTATTCTTGTATCAAATATTCTTTGTGTGATTGAGTTAGTTTTTTCCGTAATGTTCTTGTATGTTTTTCATGTAGTTGAGTAAGGTTTATCCCGAAACAAGTGTTCGCTCACCTATCGAGTATTCATCATTTATGCATTTTTATTTCATGACTGTATACATTTCTTTGCATCAATAAATGAAATACGTGAAAGAGAATCTCTAATACAAATAATTGCAACCTACTTGGGTGGGGAAGCCCGAACTGATCAAACGGAAGGCGCGATTATATCATCAGCAACCCTCGACCGGTATTTTTCCGGGCTTCCGGTGGTGCGGCATGTTCTGGTATTCATCGGCCGTCCCCGGAACACGATCGACACGTGCTTCTCTAGTCGATAGGATCAACAGCCGACGGCCAATCTGTAATGACAGTGGGAGCAGCAGGAGTTGGGTGGCGGATTAGAAAGATAGGTAGAGGAAGGAAGGAAGGAAGAAACCCTACCGATGCCGAAGGCTCATCGATTAGAGGATCGCAGATCTTTTCCCGATTAACAGATTGATACGATCAGTAGCGGAGTCTATATCGGAGAAGAAAAACCAAATAAAGAGTTATGTCAACTAAAATCACCACATGTTCACTTCTCAAAACTTGAAAATGATCTGGTTTAAGACCACCTGCTATATTTTTTCTGTGGAATAATATTGTTATGTTGTTGGTACTAGATTTGGATTGCCATCTTGAATTAACTCTTATATTTCTCTCGTGAGAAAATGTTCATTGAATCATCATTATATGACATAGTGAACTCTCAAAATTTTCAATCTTGTTTTTCAGTACTATATCTGAATCTTGTAGTTATCCCAGTACAAAACATTTTGGTGAATTCCAGGGTTCATTTGACTGGTCGTTTTCATGATTACTTTATATCCACATAAAATAAAAACGATGAAAATTTTAGCCATGAGTTCACGCAAATTTCGTAAAATTTATTTCATCCCCACATTTTCAAACTACGAATATGGTTTCCATCTTGTGAATCCCAACGTTGAACATATGTCTACAATTTCAATTCTTCTCAATAATTATGTTATTTTTGTTTTATTTCTATCTTGTAAACTGAAAAGGTTAAGTGTTCAAGAGTAGCTTTAGCTAATCTTTGCCTTTTCAGGGCAAATTTATGTGCATTTGTTGAATAAAGCCGATTTATTATTATTATTATTATTATTAATGTTTTTCCTTTGAGAAATATTCACTTATACATTTTTACCAGCATTCAATTCTGTTTCCATAATACATGAATATTTGACTCATGTTTTCGCACACTGGTAATGTCACTTTGAAACGAAAACTACAGCTTGAAAATCTGAAGATAAATTCGTATATAGTTCATTTGCTTTTTCTAACAGTAACTGTTTCAGCATTTATCCAAAAAAAATCGATTTTAGACTTCTTCACAATTCTCTCACATTTCATCTTTCACCTAATCGTTTATCAATTCTATATTTATATTGAAACAATATTTTTATGATTCATGGATCCAATACATACAGTGTCTCATTGGTTTCACGAAAAATCCTGTGGATTAATACCAACCACAAATAGTTTGATCAGGTCCATCATAATCAATTGAAGATAGTTGCTATCATTCTGTTTCCTCTGATGATACATTGAATGATTTCTGTACTTGCTCGATGTCTACCTATTTATTAAAAATAACAAGGCTCTTCCAATATTGATTCCAGATCATTAGGATATTCATCACAAACTGTCTATGTCAGTCAAATCATCTGGAAAACTGTAGAGAATTTTTATTTAGTTTTACTACTACATATATTGATCAATGGACATTTGCAACCAGCAGGTGAATGGCAATTCTGATTCCTTCCGTTTCGTGAATTATCATCGACTCATATAATCAATATACAAATATACCGTCCCTTTTCTTTTCATTTCGCGAGAATCACTCCTTTGGAATAATTTAGTTCGAAATTTGTTAGTTTGTTGAAATTGCAATTGCTTCAATCTAATAGTTAGCAGGTTTCGTTCGAAAGTAGATTATTTTGAAAGTATTAAATGAACATCGAATAAACATGCCACATGAAGTTCAAAACGATTTGAATAATATACTATGTTTGCAATTGCAGATTTTTTTGCGGATCAACTACAAATCCGAAACACCTGAGAGAGGCGCAGCAATGTGCGATCCACTTCAGATTATTCTCACGCGAAATCCTGAACGCCATCCTTCTATCACCTGTTACTCATTCTATGGGCTCATCGACAACCTGACATGAAACCCTCTACAAATAATGGAAAGTCGTTATCGCTCGTTCTCTCATTCGCAGGTAGTTGCGAAAAATCCCATCGATTTTATATCTGCTCCTACATTATTTCTTTCTTTTCCTTTTGTCACGATCTGAAAACTAGACATCCATAAAAACACTGCGTTTGGAACTCTGAATACAAACATTTTTTTTCAATCACTTTTTCAAAGTTTGTTCCTCAACTAACTCCCTATATCAGTATGATTAATACCATGAATTCATCACTTGACCGAAAAGTGCCTTCGCTTCAGCGGGATTAGAACCACTGATATATCCTCCAATGAGCAGGAACCATCAGAAATAACCGAACAAGAATATCTGTATGTGTGTTAATCGAATATACCAACTAGTAAGATTCAGGTTGTTTGTGATATCCGTTAGTTGTAAATGGATCGCAGGAAGGATGTTCGAAGTCTATGGGGCAATCACACTTGACAGCTCTTAAAAATACAACAATTGATTGGTGGTGTCAATTGAACAGTCAAATGTGTAATGACCACTGCTTTACCCTGTATGTATATTCGATGTAGAATTCATCGTGGTTGTCATCATCAGCGCAATCAATATTATTTACGTGTTTATATCGCATTTCAATATGATACGAATGGAATTGATAAATAGGTACAGATGGGAATTTTTGGTATTCGATATTTTTAATTATTACTGTTTACAATTCATCAAACCGCAGCCAATTAATGCAGGCTTGTCGAATATTTGCATTTCCTTTGTTCTATACAAACTCATATTATTTTTAGATAAACAATCATTCACCAAATAACTATGGACGTATAATGAATTCCAGCAATGTTATTTCAATTAATTTTTTATCCACACTCTGTAGTACATGGGCAAAATTGTGTGTGTGATCCTTTCCATTTCATGGACAAGTTATTTCGAAATGGAATATCATACATTTGTCCATATTGCTCAATATCTACATTCCATATTCAACGGGCTGGATTCATAGAGCTCGAGGACAACTAGAAAATCGTTTATTATATCTCACAAAATGAAATTACGAGTACGAGATTTTCACGTTCTCCAGGGCAACCTTTTATATTCCCCCAAATTGAAAAATAATATCCATTTACGAGATAAAAAAAGTCATTCTGAAAACTCTTTGAGCCACAAAAACACTCGTTGCTTATTGAATTGTGGAAAAATAATTAAACATCCATCTGTTGAAAGTGAGAGATGATGAATATCTCGTTCTTCGTACAATCATAATTTTACTAGGAAAATTAGTTCCAGAATTGAACTAGAAGGTTTGTTCGATTATTCGCAAATATTCAGTGAAAGATGAAGTGAATCACATGCCATGAACGATCATTGGAAGTAAAAATTTTCTATTATGTAAGATATATCGTTGGCAGATTATCAGATCTGTTTTGTGATATTGTTTTCAGTATATGCTGAATTGAATCAGCTCATACCAAAGGTTCGCTGAAGAATGATAATACATCACAAGACCAGCTTATCAAAATAGTACTATAATACTCTTTTCGTCTTCTAAAATCAGCACAGCATATGAAGAAATACATATTTAAATCAATTCAACAGTAGCCGTTTTCAAGATCAAATTACCAGAATCCAACAAGAACACAGTGAAAATTGAAATTTCTAAAGATGTTCCTAGTCCCAATTGTGTTATTCTGGTTAGAGAATACATTGCTACCCTATTTTCTGGGGTATTCAGTTCCCTGACTCTTGTCTCTAGTATTTTGGGTATCGTTTTTCCAAGTAACACTGTTATAATCTATTGTATTTCAGCATTTTCAGCACAGTTACAGATAACCCAACTACTGAAGAAATGCATAATGATAATTCATATTCCTTCAATGATATTCCGATATGCAATTTCCTGTGAACTGTTGAAGAATATTCACAATAGTTCAGAGAAAATGCATTATTTATTTTGTCACTAGAAGTTGGCATATTGATGGTTTCATGATAAAACTCATGGTTTCATTGATGTGAATGTAAGTATTTTCAGAACACTTTCACAAAATTATTATTTGTAATAGGTGGAGATGAATAATCATTGATTCAATCTTTTTTTTTTCATCAGAAAAGTGAAGCTTTCCGAAATGGAGAAGGTGATTAATGGGGAAAGTGCTAGTTCCATTAACATTCGAAAATTGTAAATTATTATGTTGAGGGTTAATATGGGCGTTTCTCGATGTTTTTTGTTTCGAATGTTCTCTTCATCCACTCAGTCATCTGTAGATACAGTTATAATTGATCTCGGATCCAAATCATGAGCTACATGAACTGAGGCATGACAACAACGATCCTGTTCTGATACTGTGTAGATTTTTCGTGACGCTGACATGGCGGCAATAGCGATTGATGGAGTTGCGTTTCCATTAACAGTCGATCGGTTTGATTGGTTTGGTGCCATTAATGACAGTGGAATCGGTTGTGCAACGTCGATTTTCACATTTCAGTGACAAGTCGCTCTACAGCTCATCCGTATTTGCATCCAAACCAATTAAATAACGTGGGTGGAATATTCAAACGAAGAATTTGTCTCCTGATTCAACGATTAGTGGTAGAAGGAAAAACATAAAGGCAATTATAGAGAACATCTGACGATAATTTCATTGAGAATCCTTATGTTGAAGTTTCTTGAAAAGTCAACTAACGAGTACATTCTCTCATTTTCTAAAATTTTCTGAGGGATTTGAGAAACTCAACTGAGACTCCAAGAATTGTTGATAATATGAGTGACATTTCTTTTTCACAAAAACTTCCAAAGTTGAAGTAATGAATCGCCTGAAGCATCACCCATTGTGCTTTCGATTTGAAAGAATATCCTCATTAATCAATCTCATACTTTTTCCCAATCGAGTTCCAAGTATGCACTTCAAGTTCATTTTCTACTTGAGAACTATTGAACTTTCAACGAAATGAATTGAAATGCATTCCACAAGACCTCTCCATCGAAATTTATGAATCCTTTCGATACACTTATACCGAATGTATCCTAAAATAGGTAGAAATAAGGTACATTGTACCAAAGGCCTAACTTGTGGAATAAAGGAACATAAAAGCTACCATAAAAATAGCAATCTCCAGTTTTTTGTCTCACTATCCGAAACTCTTGTGCTGAAACGACTTGTCGTAACATTTTGCAGCCATCCCAGTAGGATATTAGGAAATATATGAACAAATTTCCAGACAATCAGAAATGTGTACGAGGAAGAATATCGAATAGCCTGTCAAAAATATAATTTCTATTAGTTCAAAATTGAATAGTAATGAAAAAAAATTACAAAATGTTTCAGTGAGTACGATTTATTGATCATTTCCTATTGGATACCTGATGGTTCCTCAGTTCAAGTTACTGTTATTAGTTTTTATATCGCGTGAATTATTATCTCGCTTCTCAGCCGCTACTAGTGCCCCTCCGTATTGCGCTACCATTGCTTTCGTGCACTTTACTAGCAGCCTCCCTACATTATCATTCACAATATTCAGACATACTCGAAATGTTAAGCTGCTTGTGGTGAATTGCTACAGTATAACCATTCGTGAAAAAAAGGAATAGAGATGCTTTCTTCAAACTAACGACCAATTGCTTCATTTTCAGTTATATCTGAGGCCCAAAAGAGAATAGTCAACATTCTTTGACCTAGAAGATTCAGTGACATGTCCATAACCACTTGAAGATCATTATGAATTCTAGTCACAGTTGAGCATATGATGTACATCGTTCGTTTTTGGTTGCTGATACTAGGAAAAAACAAGCTCAGTCCATGTGAAACAATCAATACAAATCTCGATGCAATCGTCGAAGTAAGGTGTAGTTAGAAAGCCTTCAATCCCGAATAACTGTTGAGGATGTAGTTTGCTCAAATTCTTCCTGGGTATTGCTCGCACATATAAGGTTTGGAGACAAGACTTCCTTCTAGATTTCTCTCTACAGGAAGAAAAGCTCTTCGGTTGATTTACAACCGAATCCACACAAATAACCTCTACATCTGACATGCAAGAGGATTTAATCAGCTTTTAGAAGACCGAGTCCGTAATCATCTCCTCTTCTGTCATTACTTTTCTATCATGATCACAATGCGGAGTACCCGCTGCCCGTGCAATATATCTGCTTTGTTGTGACTGTCTATTTCATTGACTGAAATAGAAGAATCAGAATCTCCAATGATATTCCGATATCTGGAGTAAATCCTTGATAGGCATATTAACTCTCTTCGCATTCAGAATGTACAAGGGATAAATAACTCCATAATAGCCATGTTGAGAATGGAAATACGATGCAAATATGATACTCATTTATCTATGATGTGATGATACCACAGTTAGATGAATGTATCCCGTATATATACAGTAGGAAATGCTGTCCTATTTATGGTTCTATGCCGCCATAATATTCTCCCGTTTTGCTTCAATTTGTTTGGTCATAAAAGAGATTTGTCGGGATTCACAATGTTCATAAGAGGAAATAGAGCAATGTTCATCTGGAACGTATTCGGCGAGGCCAGAATCCGGGCAATAACAAAGCCGAGCATGACAAGAATGAAAATGTGGATGAATATATGGCAGTTATTTCCTATTCACGTGTGAGGTTTGAAAAAGTGTCGGGTCGATATCACAAATATGGAATATGTTCCGTAGGAACCTTGAGAAAGAAAATAATATGAGATGATGTGTTGTGATCATTTTTAGGTACATTGCGTTCATCTAAAATCAGTGGTGGTACAGGCTTAATACGTCTAGAGATAAATTTGAACGAAAGAGGAATAATGTGAATCTTACTGCTGAATTTATTATTGATGTGGTTATTTACTCATCTTTGTAGATACTCTAGATCGTACAAGAATAGTGTGAAATTATTGCTTGTCGAGTTCCATGAGTCTGAAATATCGATTTACTTGGCAATCAATTAATTCATGAAAATCGTCGCAGGTATTTGAATTCAGTGATGTCAATAATGATACGAATTATAAACTATTATTATTTCTGATTTCAATCACTCCTTCGAAGCTAACCACCTCCCCATTAGTCGAAACTGGTGCGGGATGAAGAAGAACTGTCCCTAGAGTTTATAGTTATTATTCGATGTAACGCACACGCACTTGTAAGTTTGCTAAAAGAGAAGTTGAAATTTCAGAACGAATCGAAAATAACAGTCTAAAGTCTAATAATAATTTCCTGAAGTGTATCAATTGATTTTTCTCCAGACAAAGTCCAGTTTGACTTTGAATGTCATTCATTATTTGTTGTATCGAATGCAGGCAGAATTTTTTATGTATCTCTCCTTTGGCACTGTAAATTTTCACCATCCCAACTTGCTTCGATTAGGGATGGAAATGATAATAATACTCCAATTTTAAGAATTACTACCATGTCTTTCAACGATGAATGATGATGGCGAATCACCATCTATACCTATCTTTTTTTAATGATACATGCAAAACTCTGATACCTTCTTCATCTATTTTTTGATAATTATCAATCATTAGCAGAATTCTATACATATACTTCCGATTGCATAATACTATGATTATATCACACCGCAAAAGGGCAATAGGAACTCGAAATTAATGAGGACTCGGAGAGTAGAAGGAACGTGACAAAGTGCGGAACATATTAATTCAATTTGTCTCTGTCACTTCATTAATGCATTCCACACCGTTGGTAGTAGCGGACACGGACGTTTGAGAACGTCCGGGATTTTGTCAAAGTTGTCCAATTTCAGTTCCGCACGCAGCCATAAAAATAATTCCCGCAGGGATATTTTGATTGGCGGAAGCAAGGCTGATTCGAAAGCCTCGAAAAATATTTTTTCGACGGAAAGCATTGTGATTGTTGAAATGGAAAATACAATCGACAGATTTTGAGTGGACAAGCAAATAAATTTACATTCTTTCCACTTTGAACTCCACAACTAGCTATAGTCCAGTAATAAAATTGTTTTGATCGCTTCATTCGTCGATTAAAGAAGCTAAATCACGAGTCATCTAGTCCATTCATCACATAAGTAAGAATATACGATGTAGTGAAATGTATATATCAACTTTCATGAGACCAGATCTTGAACAGAAAAATTCAGGACTCAGGACGCCAAACTCAAATTCAAAACTACCAACAGATTTTCAGAAAATGAATTCATCCTTCATTCACCATGAGGGTTACACTTCTGATCTAAGACAGATCCCTGACCGAATTATTCATTCTTCTCGTTGTTTTGAAAAAATATTCACCAGCAAGTGGTGAATCAGACATCGAATATTTGTTTCTTAGAAGTTATGTACATAGATTTTTGAGATCGTGTCAATGATACTAAGTACCTTTTTGGTTGTATGAATGAAAGAGTCTTTATTTCTGTGAATACTGTGTACCGATTTATTTTTTTATCTATATGAATGATTGGATCAACATGTTTCTGCTGTAAAACTTCTCGCATGGAGTATGGTAGTTAATAAATAGATGTGTATGCTGAAATTCTACTTCGGAAACTTAAATGAACATGGTATAACGACGTTCAATCATTAATATTGAGCATGTATTACAGAAGCTGACTCCCTTTCTATCCCCAATCTAGATCAAAGCAATCGAAAGCACTGACTGCTATGTTGCATTAGAAATGTCCATTGTCATTAGGCGCAAAGTAGTTTCCCTGTATCGTAGAGTATATTATCAGCCCTTCTGACGTTGTTTGTGGTGAATTTTCCCGACCCTAATCAAATTAGCTCGATGGAGATAGCGACGTTCGAATTAATTTGTACTTTAGCGTGACCATTCCAGTTTTGCTATATTGTTTTGCTCGATAAGTTTCACTCGAATTCATTTCTCATTCTCAATAGGAATATCTTCTGAAATATTCAACATGGTTTCAATTAACAATTCTCGAGTTCTTCTCAACAATGTTTCATTTCAATCTTCCTTTTGATGTTATGGTCATTATCAGCATCACTGTTACTATAAAATGCAATAATACTCATACATGTATGTCTATCATGTCGATTATGAATTTGTTATAAAAAGTTGGTGAAAGACTCAGGTCACTGTCATATTTCACTGACAACGGACGTGTTGTGGGTTTTACATAACCACCACCGGTCTAGCCTAGGCGAAATTGAAGGGCAACTAATATAATTGGTACCGTCACTAACTACCACGGATTCAATTAGATGCAGGCAAGTGCGCAATTCACTAATCAGGTCGAACTAAATTGAATGCCGGAAAATGAGTTGATCCCAGTAATACAGGGTGCGGCACCGAAAACGAAACAGATCGAATATCTTATAGACACATGTGTTGTGAAAAAAATGCAAAAACACGTCGATTTGTAAACCAAATTTTACTCCAATCATTCCAAACTACAATAATTCACAATAGCTGCTCAAAGTGTTCTCCATCAACTCTCATACATGAGTATAAGTTAGTCTCGAAACGTTGTCTGACGTTTTGGAGCATTTCTGGAGTAATTTGACGACATTCGTACCTATGAATAAAAATTGACTTACTACGCCTATGTTTTGGTACAATAAAAAACCTTTGAATTTATGCAAGCCTTTCCAATTTTTTAGTTCATACACTGTCATTTTTTAAATTTTAATTCTCTTCTTCTGAATTGTTCAAAGTAGCTTTCAAATGAAGTATCATACTTTGGAATACGGAACAGTTGTTTTTCCCGCAAGAGGGCGCCAAAATAAAAAGTTACGTAGCGAACACTCACATGACTGAATTCCTTATCAAATTACCTTTTCAGTGATGTGACACACTTAGTACTTTCCCTATTTGAATTGTATGGGTGATAGTGACCAAGGGGAAGAGAGAGAGGTATGACAGTTGAGGTTATGGTAGAAAGATGTCCCCCTTGATTTACAAATCGACGTGTTTTTGCATTTTTTCCACAACATATGTGTCTATAAGATATTCGATCTGTTTCGTTTTCGGTGCCGCACCCTGTATGTACCGGCAGATACGATATGAAGTTATGAGCTACACAGCAGAGTTTTTCAAGAATTCAATCAGAAAAAATTCAAGCAATTAACTGAGATATCATGAGGAGAACAAGAAAAAAAGTCGAGTGGTATCGATATGACTGATATACAGGGTGATTCATTGAGAATGGTCAATCTCTGAACTGTAGATGCTACACACGAAAATATGAGCTCAACATGTCTTTTACTAAAGGTTTACAAGATAAAGGGTATTTCAATTTGAAATTTACTAATAATTTTATGATTTTGAGCAGCATAGTTTTGTGAAATTGGTGAATTTTTTTTTTCTTGGCATGAAAATCATGGATTTTATGCTGAATTTATCCCTTTTTATAAAGGGCGTTAGTCATACCTGTTAGTTGAATTTCAACATATCTTTTTTGCCTGAGTTATGGCTTAAATGACAAAAAAATCTGAAAGGTAGTTTAATTATAAACAAAAAAGGTACGCTTGTCATGTAACTCTATCAGTTTTTGAATTCTGTTTATTGAAAAAAGAAATTATTCATTCATGCAAATAACTCAAAAACTAATAGTATTACAGAGCTACATGAAATGAACAAAGGTACCTTTTTCATTCATAATTGAACTGCCTTCAAGATTTTCTATTCATTTCAGCTATAGCTCATTAGGGAGAAAAGATATGTTGAAATTTACTTAAGTAATAGGGTGTGACTAACGCCCTGTATTAATAGTACTAATTTCATTATAAAATTCGGTGTTTTCCTTCATCTGTCAATTTCCAAGACAATACTGCTAGAAATCACGAAATCATTAGGATATTTCAAATTAAAAATACCCTGTATCTCATAAAACTGAAACATTTGTATGTTCGTCATTTTTTGGTGATATCTCCAGTTCAGAGATTGCTCATTTTTAATGAATCACCCTATATATCTACATTGATTAAAACTGATAACCTATCGAAATGAAACACTAACTGCGTTTCGTTGAATGAGTACCACAACAATATATGGGAATACATTATCGAAAAAAATATTTATTTATATCTTTTTTTTATATGGAATGATTAGTTGGGGTAGGACAGCGCACTGGTACCTAAATCATACTATTTTCGAATGAAATCTATCAAAAACATGTTTGTTCATTCAGTAGTGAATTCTGTTCGATCTGGTCCAAAAAAAAGTACTTGAAATTTATTCGAGTCTCCCGATTCGCATGCAGTTGTATAGAAAAAATTACCTCCGAACCATAAAGTGAGAAATAATATTTTTCTGTTGGTTTCATCCGGCGACCGAATAGCTGAACATAAAACGAATTCTGCGAAGAAAAACACATCCAATCTAGGAAATAACCAGCAATTTTTACTTTTATGGGTCGCCAACTGGCATGTTTTACACATCATATCCACCGCTCCCGATATTATTATCCGCGCCGTTCAAACCCTAACCAGCACCGAGAAATACATGGGTTTTTTGGTTCTTCTTTTCGTTTCGCTATTGTCGACAATTTATATATATACATATAATCAGGATGATATTTGAGAAGTTTTTTTGTTTTGATGTCAACCTTTTCCTATATACATTTATACGTATATACGAAATATATATAAATACGAAATATATTTCGCTCCACATCTCCTGAATCATCTATATTATATATACAGGGTGGCTTCATCAGGTCTATGACTGCACCAGATCAATGAAAACGGACGCATAGACAGATGAAAGTAATGACGCATCGGTAATTTCACCACCACCTTCTCTTTACTTCACAACTGACATGTTTATGATATCAGAGATTATTATTATCGAAGATAGAATTCTCTCGATAGGAGACCAATAATCTAAGGTTCCTCAACAACAATATAAATAGGCAGATATCATAGTGCTGAAGAACATTTGTTGCAGATGAATGCGATATGTCATAATGAATGATTTTATTGAAAGAAATATGAACTAAAATGCAAGTGGTCAAAGAATATGTTCTGCCGGAAATAAGAATCTTCTCCAAAGAAGGCAGATGAGAGGTTGAGTTAGGAGAACGAATTCGTGAATAACTGATGTGAGATTCAAATAGGATATTCAGATCTTGATTATTTGTGTGGAAGGTAATTCAGTTTCACGACTCCTAATTATCTTGTGAAACAGATAAAAGGCATGCCTTGTTCTCCCTTGCTCAATGTTCAACCTATATTATTCAAAGGACCAGATTTATAAGATCCATAATCCCACAATTAGACGCAGACAAGAACTTCGAAGTTGTTTTGCATCTCTTTACGATATACGGATTCATACATTTTATCACCATGATTTAATTACGATAGAATCAAGAATTCACATAAAAGAGCTATACTTTCTTCATCTTTTCTTGGTATAAATTAATCTCATACCAAAAGATCGGTTTATAAACATATAATTTGGATGAGGAGTCCAGAATAACTATTCGGTTACTAAGGTTTTCTAAACAGAAACAGTTAGTTGACATCTTCTCAACTTCAATATTCAGTGAATTGAAACGATGAAAACTTCAATTTCCTTCAAAATCATCGCTATGAATTTCTGAAAATTTAGTGAGAGGCTGAATTCCAATGCTGCATTGAGCTCATTTTGTATTGAGTAAGATATCACTAACATATTCAAAGATAAATATCGATATTACATACATTTTCGCAATGCTACCTATCCTGAGTAGAGTTTCGTGTTGTACTATTAGATTTCCAGGTTTTTCTGACATATAGAAAACTATGCTAAGTTGTTATGAAAGTTTTCGATGTTAGGATAGTGCTTGATTGCTTTGTTGTAGGATCAGGTTTTATTCTCAGTATGAATATAACAATACAGTTAAATTCATGACAGGTATTTCTCCTGGAAGTTCACTTTTATTAGTAAACCTCATGGTGGAAAGATATCTCCTAAGACTATCTTCCATCCAAGTGACTTGATTTTGCAGTTAGGAAATTGACAGGATGCTATTATAGTACCTACCAAAAGGATTTTCAATAGACGATATTTGTAATCAGTTCTCAAACCCTTCAACATTTTTTCTGGAACAGAAGAAAAACAGCAGAAAAAACAAACACGATACACTCATGATTTATTCTATAACATAAACCATAATCTTTATATCAAGCATTCAAAACTTCTTCACCTTTCACATTTCTGAAAGTGTTTGTGCCTACTCGGTACTTCAAACTGAATCCTGCCATTTCAATCTAAGAACAAAACGAGTTCTCAGAATCCTGTATACATTTTGATTGAACCATTCACATACACAACCATATTCTAACCTCGGATTATTTTCAATATGATAAGATTGATCGATCGATTGATAATGCTCACTTTTAGAAAAGAATACATACACATTAACGCTCTAGTTCACTGCAGAAGTCTGAAATGTCATCAATTTTATTATAAAGTTCACACTTCACCAACGAAATAACACGTATAACTAAATTCGATGAAACTATCTGACGCTGACTTGTTTTATCACCTTGAGACTTCAATTTCCGAGTTCTGGAGTTCTCCGAACGAACATCTCATCGCTTCCCAGTTATTTATCTATTACAACTACAGTGATACTTGTGTATAATAATATTCCATTTCTCATCTTACCTTCATGTATCATCCTCGTATATCTTCTCTCCACCGGTAGTATCTCAACCAGTACACCAAACGAACTTTACGAAGTGCGAACTGTGAACGAATAAAGTTTCGCCTCCCAAGAGTTATTTGGCGTTTTCCATGGCAGTTTCAGTGCGGTTTTCCGCACACTAATTTCTATGCGTCGAGTTTCCGCTATTTGCGAGGTAGTTTCATATCACCTGGAATCAGGTTCGCTGGTAATTCTGCTTTTGGCTGCCGACGTTCGAGTAGTAAATCCCGAAAAATAATGAAAAATAAACTCCTGGATACCTATTGTTTGTTTTCGAAAACGAAACGAAATACCCATGTAAATCCTCGCACGAGAATAATGTTTATTCTCAGTGCATTGGGGATGAATAATGGTTGTTTTTCAATGGTTGTTTGTTTTCTTTCAAAGAACCGACTAGAATTTTTTGCTTTCTGAATATCTCATATGATACTCCTCGACATAACTGGAACACAGATTCATGGTTCACAATAGTGTAGAAAATATAAAGGAGTTCGATGATTCCATAAACCATTCGGTACATGGAACGGTGGAATTTTTGGCGAAATAACTGAGTACTTACACTATCAATGACCCATTGTATTGTCATAATATCACTGTAAGATACCCGATTCCATTTGATTACCCATTGTTATTGTTACGTAGAGGAAATAATTAACCTATTGATTTTCGGTTCTAATGTCATTCATGACGTCATTTCAGTCCTCAAATAAGATTCAATATAGTTTTTCTGTACTGCGTACCTACTCATCCTATATGTAGGTATGGTGAAGGAACCCTTCGACCAATTGGGGCCGTGGTAGCCAAGTAGTCTAAGGCGTACACTATACCTAAAATATCCAAAATCCATAGTGGTTCGAATCCTGCTGAGGCGAACGCATTTTTCATTAAGTGTTGGAATCATTAATCCTACTGGTATGTCCGTTCCCCCAAAGTGGTTCGGATTCCACTATAAACAGTAGGGCCCGCCCTCTTCACCCCGCAAAAGTTTCGACTTGGAGTTGGTTGAAAAACCAAACCTTGAAAAGTTGAAAACATTTTCATTTACATTTACAATTTATATCAAGCTCCTCAATTGCTACCAGTCCCAGGTTTGTGGCTTTCGAACACCCGCAATATGATCAAATGAGAAAATTTCTGAATGCCATTTTTTTATTATAAATAATGGTTACAGTTGAAACCCAGATGAGCGATACAGCAATGATCTAGTGGGTATAATATACCCCCAAACTCTTGATAATGTGGTTCTGAATTTCGATTAGCATATAATCCATAGCAAATAACCGTGAACATTCCAATTTCGTGTATCAGCAACCCGAACTAAACCTATCGATTCGTAGGTATATCGAATGGAATATTCGCAGTATCATGATTTCAATAATGCTCAAATACAATGAACAGCGAACAGTGTATTCACTAATCCTCTGAATGCCTAACTGTCTGCGCCAATATCTCTGGGAGTTTGATTTTTAACAGAGAGGCGTTCAGTATTCCAGAGACAACGTCTACCGAATTCGCAATTTTCAGGTTATCTGTCGAAGTTGACATGAACTGTGAAATCATGTGATAATTGGGTAGAGGGAGTGAGATGTATCACCCGGATTCAGTAAGGGTAGAGAGGTACTGTATCTCAGGAACTATTTATTGTGGAGACTTGCAGTGAAAAACTTTATGATCGAAGTGGTCAAGAGAAAACCCTGAAAATTGGCCGTCAGGGGGCGTAATCGTCATCTGAGACTTTTGAAGTTATTTTTCACCAAAATATGCCTAGTAAACTTACCGAATACATATATACATCCCAAAGTTGACCTTTATTGGAACAATTTTTGTAAATCACTCTTTGACGGTTCTATTGAAGTCGAGCGGGGTGTTTCAAAGTTATTTCAAATAAACAGCTGTAACTTCTGAATGACTTCATGGATTTCAACAAACTTAGTCACGTTAAAAAGAGCATTGATTGGTATATCAAATCCATGTCATTTGTGATGTAACTAGGGGGAATCTTCTGATATAATAACAGAAAAACGCTCGATTCTCTGAAATATCAAATGCATTTTCGAAATACGATGATAGCAAAATGTTCATTCTTTGATACCGAAAAAGGAATGAAATATCGAAATTCAGTTTTCACTAGTTCATTTGGCCATTGTTTCACTATATTTTTATGGAAATGAAGTCGTGGCGTTGCTTGACATCCATCCTAGAATCACGAAAATAATTTCTATTTTCTCTTGGTCACTTTGGTGATAAAAATTTTCACCGCAAGTACAATGAATAGTTCATAGGATAAATTACCTCTTCACCCCTAGGGGATCATCATATTGAATGATCCCCTAGTATAATTGAATTTGAAAAAATATATTTTTATCCATCTTTTATGCGCATGATATCATAATATATTTGATTCAGGTATCTTGTATTCATAATCTAATGTATAATGTATAATGTATAATATATAATACAATTTTTTTTTCTAATTAAGTAGTTTGTAAATAATTATATCGACACATGTATCGATAATTGGATTCATTCAAACATGAAATTATGAAACTAATCTATATTCCATGTCTTCAACCCGAATCAACAATGAATTATCAATAATAATTGGCTTTAATTATTCAATATTGGTACATAACGATTATTTTTTTTTTATATATAAAACTCCTCACGAAAGGAGACATCCTGTAATGTTCAGAGAACATCGTGAGAAGCTATCACAATTCACTGGATCACAATAAAATCCTATGGATACTTCATTGTACTAATAGGAGCGTTGTACAGAAACGGATTCATCAACATGCGGTGGATAATAAGCACTAGCGAGAAAGAATCTTGGAGAGGCGACATCGCTCCAATTTGCAGAAAACTCAATTGTAGAAGATACTCTGGTTGACATATGATTCTTCAACTCGTCATCATTCAGTCGAGAGTCTTGTGGCAATACAAAACGAGGTTCTTGAATAGAGCTAGCAGCAATTGGAGCTGAATAACTGGGATTAATACGAGCAACTGGAAGGGAAATCGAAAATACCTGTCTGGATATCATTATAAGAGGAACCAAAATGTGTATTGTATTATATGGAGGGCAACTCAATTCTCATATCATATCTTGATGCCCTACTATTTGATCCTAGTCATTGATCGATCGATCAGTCGAATATTGAAAGAGAAGCATAATAAGACCATGTTTTCCTTTCTAATGAACACTCCGTGACAAAATTGTAGCTACTGGTCTATGGAAAGTCTAACACGTATGAAAAAAAATACATATTTGATACCTTGAAAATATTGTTCAAGAGTCTTCATGACCTGAAAATAATTCCAAAGGCGAAAATTATATAGCACTGTTCGGAAATAATGTTGTGTTAGAAATATCCGTTGTCTTCCTTGTTCTGGTATCATAAGTTTCATTGTATACAGAACTGAATCCCTTTGCTCGTTCCAAGAAGACGAATTGAGATCGTCATTTCGCTACAAATTTACATTCGACCATCAGATCCAAGAGCACTTCAAAAGGAATCTACCGTACCGACAGACACATATCTCGATTTGAATTAGTTCATTCATAACTCGTTAGTTTTTCTCATTTGGCATAATTTTGAAACAAATACACCTTTTTCACTGAATTCAGCGTATATATTCACCAGACTCTGCTATAATTTATTGTTCCTTATGATTAAAATTATTATAATCGACAATTTTCGGATTATTTTATGATTTCAATCCAATTTATTCATAATCTTTCATTATTATTATAACAAGAGTATATATTTCTTTATTGAAATTAATTATTCCAGTGCATTCTTGGACGAACTACCAATTTGTGCCAAACAATAACCAAATTCATTTAACGATTCAGATCTGGTATCCACAAACGAACCTAGAACACAACCGAATGATTTCTTGTGTCAGTTCATCCAAATTATTCGACGATTTGCATTTTTCTGCGGTCGTTGGCATGTTTCATCCGTTAATTGAATTTCCCAATGTTGTGGCCTCCATCGAAGACCGTCTCATTAATATTTCCCGTCGTATTATGGCGGACGATTCTGTCGAGTGGGGAAAGTGGAAGGGAAGCAATTCTAGAGAATAGTGATGTGTCTTTGCCGTCAATATGGGCTCATAATACTCGTGCTCTTCCCGTTACTCTAATAGATTTCCACCCTTTATATGAACTATAAATGCATGGTCATTAAATTTCAATATTGGTGAACTTAACCGAGTTTGGTTCGCGAGTACCGACATTTTCCCAGGTAACTATTCTACTGCATGGAAAAATGAGAGCCTGTCTATTTGGCTGATTGATAGGCACTGTGTGAGTAAACATGCTCGCGTATTCAGAACGCTTGAGACGAAAGCAAAACGGTTCTTTGTGTACCTTCTTCGGTTGACTGCGAGGACCATAGCGGAATATCCCATTAACCCCCTTCTACGGGAGGAGATCCATTAACCGCAGCCGGTCGGTCACAAAGTCTAAACTAATTCGAATGCCGGCGTCAGGAAAGGGGCCTCATTCGATTAGAAGCCGGGAAACAGGGAAATTGGCCGCAACAATCTCTGCGGAGGTCGCTGTACTCGATAAAGGAAAACTGCTTTCGGTTAAATGGTAATGAACGTTCGGAGGCGGCTGTGAAGAGGCGCCTACGATCCCATTCGCGAGTGCGGGTAATTAATTACCGAGCGACACAAAAGCGGCAAGAAAAACTAAATGGCCAATAAGTTTAGTTCTCCCTGCTCCCCTTCCGGATACAGACAACTGCAGAACGGACGGTTACTGCTGAAACTACATTCAATATTAGATTACTTGGTCCTTTATTATATATAATTTATACATCACAGCTGTACCGCTATGTGCAACATGCTAAAATTCAATATTATGCTGATGACACCCAAATGTTCTATTCATTTCGGCCTGATGACGTTCTTGGGAGTTGTGTGAGAATCAATAAAGATTTAACTAACTTGAACGAAATATCATCGAAACATTCCTTGGTACTGAATCCAAAGAAATCTGTCCTTATGTTATATGGCTCATCAGCTGTTAAACAGAAAGTTGAGAATTTAGTAGATATAAGAATCGATGATGAACCTATTCCTGAACAAGAAGTAGCCAAAAACCTTGGAGTTATGATTGATGATAGGCTGAAGTTCAAAAAACATGTATCCAGCTGTATCAAGGAAGCATTTTGTCAGCTCAAATTGATATATAATTCCAGAAATATTTTGAATAGAAAGCTCAAAATTTTGTTGTGTGTTACTCTTGTCCTCTCGCATTTCAACTACTGTGATGTTCTCTATAATTCCTGTCTGGATCATATTGATATAAGAAGAATTCAAAAGGTTCAGAATAGCTGCTTGCGTCTTATCCATGGGATACTAAGAGGCGGAGAAGTATCTCACAAATTAGCTGAGTCAGGTTGGCTGAACATGGCCAGTAGAAAAAAACTTCATACAATGACCCTATACCATCGCATATTAACAGAAAAAAGCCCCGGCTATCTCTATAATAAGATATCGTTCAGACACAATACTCATGACCGAAATATCAGAACAAGGAATAACATCACCACTCCCCAGCATCGTACCTCAGCATATGAGAGATCTTTTTCATATAATATATGTAAAATGTTCAATACTCTGCCTCCGCAACTCCAGAGCATTCCCTCTACCGCTATCTTCAAACGCAGATGTCGCCAAATATTATAAATCTAGTTGATCACTTCACTGATGTCTCACCTAATGTCGTTTTTCACCTCAAGCTCCGTTGATTTTATTGTATGTCTGTCACCTGTTGTATCTTCGTAGTTTAGATTTTTTTGTGCCTTTAGGATAAGTTAGGTTTGGGTTTAGTTATATAACTACTATTTTACTCTCTTTTTATTCATGCACTTAGGGTTAGGGTGTATACTAAAGGTTAAGTGGTAGAAAAGTTCGATGATATTGCTTCATCAACTGAACTTCGCCTTTTCAATTATGTCATGAATGTTGTCAAAATTGTACTATCATGAATAAAGATTATTATTATTATTATTATTATCATTATGTGTTTCTTAGTAACAACAACTTCATTCTCATTTATATGGTTCACTTTTTTTCTACAAACTGTAACTATTTACGAAAATGGGTTTGAATTTTCTGGGCATCTCTCGTGTACTGAGTGAAATATTCTGGGAATTGAATCAGTTGAACCTTCAATGTCATGATTTCATTCTCCAAAATATCAAACTGATAGCGTGGATCAGGTTGAGATATTTGTTCATCGGAAAAACTCTCACTGTCATATATATGTATATTTAAGTATTCATGCTGATTCATCAATTTACCGATAGTCGACAATGTAATTGCATTAACCGAACTAATCCTTCCTAATTTCCAAGTCGATGTGCATATTTAGTATCAAATAGATTCAATGTCGATAAATCACAAGATGATATTCTGGGAGATTCATCAGAAAAAAACCTAGGCATATCGTAGAATGTTGTTTCAATTCAGGGGAGACGGATGTATTACTTTCATTCAGTGTCTCTCAAACACAGAGTAGCACAAAAATCTGAGCACATGTCAATTATTGTCCTGACTAGAGGTAAGGTTATTTTATTTCCTTAACAGCCTGAAAATATACCTAGTAGTTTTTCTTCCATGACATAAACTGCGCTGGAATTCAAATTGGATGCAGTATTTCGTGATGCCCTGCTATTCTCGAGTTAGTATCTGCGATGATACTTGGAGAACTGGAACAATTATCCGTTGTAGCCTTAATGAGCTCCTGGAACGATAGTTGTAAAGGTCTACATATGAGATGAAGTGAATGTTATGAATTCACAAGTTTCGCGAATAGTAGAGCACTTAACTAATTGTGGTTATACTTTCGTTTCAGATGGAATTGAATAAACTGTAATATCAAAGTGACCGCTACAATTATTCACTCAAATTTCATAGTATGCGATATAAAATATAAAAACATGTAATCTAGCTATGAACTCACATGTGTTATGTTATCTTTATGTAGCAGAATGATACGAAAGTGATTTACAAATCGATAGGGGAGTAAAGGAAAAAAACTACCATCATTATCAAAGAACGGTCATTTTTTGTCTATCGATTTTGATTAGCACTATAAAAATAATGGATTCAAGATAAGCACGAAACGACAACGTTCTATGGTTTTCGTGTCTATCAATAATTGCATAGTATGTATATCGTATATCACTCGTTTTTTGAAGAAACTATACTATTCATGTAATTGGTCTATAACTCAAATTGTTTTATGATGAAATACACCATCTAATATTTCTATTCATTCAATGTCACCACATATAGCAGTTTCTGCCATCTATAGATTATCCGATGAATTCGTGTTTCTAGATTAAATTACCTAGATGTAAATGAGAGGCTTTGTCAAAACGTCCATTTCAGTCAATGTGTCTCCAATGAAATATAAGTTGAAATTGAACTACTGGAATAAACAAACTGTTTTATCTTTCTGCGACAATCTTCAATGAAACGAAATGGGCTATCATTGGTTAATCCAAAGTTGGCTGTACCAAAAAGTAGAAATGGCCAATCTCATGACCAACAAAACGAACGATAACCCAACAGATATCGTCCACTCTAATCCCATTTTGTCCAATAAAGGCCGTATACACTATAATTTTCAACGAAGATTCGATCTGTGATATTTTCCAGACCAGTTTACCGAACGAATTTTCGTTCAGGAATTCACCTAGCGTTCAAAGTGAACGTGACGAACAGGATTAACAGGTCATATTCTGCGGTGACATGGTGCATGCCAGAATCGAAAAGCACCTCGGGAAATCGGCAATTTATTCATCCAAGAACATCGAAATAATTCATTCTGATATTTTGCAATCCTAATCACGCCTCAATAATCGGAATTTCACATCAACGGAATGATTTTCAAAACAGTTTTGTTCTGGAGTACAATATGGTGAATATTCAGTGTTGAGTTATTCACACAAACACCTTCAAACTTGATTTTCTGTTGAATCACTCGACATAGTAGAGGGCATGTCATTAATGACATTTTAGACATATTGGAATTTCATATTCCAAGATCTACTTCCCAAAAAATAACACATATCACCAACCAGTTTGTCATACATTCATTGAATTGGGTTTTTCAGTTTAAGGAATTTACCTACTCCATTCATGATAAAATGATTGAAATGTGAGTGGGGATTCTTCAAAAATAAACTGGACAGCTCTGTTTCAATGACTCATGTTATTAATTCAGGTCATTCCGTCTGTATACGAAATGATCCAAAACCAGAATTATCACTATTGGAGAAATCAACATATCTATTGAATAACCATAATGCATAGATTTATTACTCATTGTACGTTACTTCTGATAGATTTTGCTTCTCAAATACAAGTGTTCATAAATCACAGAACAAATAATCGAAACTTGAATTGAATGAGGTAAGATTACATAATTCAAAATTGCGTATTATTAGTTCAGTATATCACATCAAGGTCATCAAGAACAAAGTTGAACTGATGATGAAATATTCACAAAACCTTAAACTTGTTCAAATATAGAACATACTCATTAAATTATCTCCCCGCGAAGGTACGGTAATACTCAATTTTTCCAAATCAATTTTTGAAACAAACTCCGAATAGGATATGTACAATACATATGAAAAGTTACTCTAGAATATGCTCCGAATATTTTCGTATAACGAATTATTTTACTATAGAATACTTCAATATTCGGAACTTTTCATACCTATACGTGTAGTGAGTTGACATTTTCATGTTAATACTCGTGTTCCTCCATGAAATCTGGTGCTATTGCTGATGATTCATGATGCTTTTCCGTAAGTTCACCTCACATCTCTTGAATTTACATCTATATAGAGTTATATCGCAATGCCACAAGAAATTCCACAACATCTCAATTGAATTCGTTTGGAAACTCATCAATTGCAGGAATTTTGGAAGCAAGAAAAAACTTGAAATGTTTGAGACACCACCCCAATTTTCGTTTGAAATGGATTCTTTTTATTGACCTCAGCATCTCATCTCCGAATTCACTTTTAAAATGCTACGATATGTCGCTTTTGATCAAATAATTTTTTTGATTCCAATGATTCAGTATTATCCTTCTGTTCATGTCAGTTTAAAAAAATTGATAATAGTTCATTCTGTTAATCGCTAATGTTCACGAATCAAAATCTATTCTTTGCTCAAAACCTTCTCGAATATGAATCAATTCCATCGATCCATGAATGGAAACAGACCGGAAAAACGTGAATATCAAAATCTGAAACTCTTCCTACAATGTTATAGAAATCAAAGAGTCACAAACTTTCAACAGTTAGTAAGTTCTGGAAGTTTTCAGAATGCTTTTCGTTGATTTTCCTTTTCAGCACCCGCATAAATTCAAAAAATATCAGATATCTCCCATCTCAACTGTTGCGGGCTTCGGGAACTTTTAATTAGACTTTGTTGAAGTTGGTCGTCAGCAGACTGAAATCACTGTTTGCAAATTCTTATTTCAGTGCGAGCTATTAGAAAGGTGATTAAGAAAGTTGAACACTCTAATGAAAGAAGGTATTTCGGTTTCCCCTTTTGATGACCCCTGGTGAAGTTTGAATTATTCTTTACAACCGAGAATAGCCCTAACAAAAGATGATGCGATGAAAAAATCGTATAATATCAGCTGTTATACAAGATTGCAGCTATTAGACAACCTTTTATCGCTCATTCCAAAATATGAGCTATAAAATGAAAAATACATAGAATCGATATAGGGTATTTCATTTTATAATGAATGATTCACCTCTATGCATACATTATTATGCAATACATCGATTTCACAAATCATTCATATAGATAGATAGTAGGTTTGTTCCAACACGTCTTAAAACCGTCAACCGCAATTGATTTGATCTGTTCCAACCGAGAAGTGATCATAATCGGACCATCATCTTTTTGTTTCAACCAAACTCGTGACCATCCACAGCATGGTGTCAGGATGGTGATTTCGGTACATGCTCAAAATTGAAAACTGTTTCGATCCATGAGTATTGACATGCGCATTAGAAAGTCTCTGCAAAAAGAATAGGTCCTAACCTATCTTTTTGTTTGGGTATCTATTCACATTCATTTGTGTTGATGACAATTTCTTCCGTTCGAATCAAATAAGAAAAAATAAATATGAGTGACGATTGAGATACTGAAGATTTATAAAGGTGAAGACGATTTTTATATTCAGTGCAATCAAACGAGGGCCAAAAATTGTAGAATGTTTCATTATCATAATATTTTTATTATTTCAACCAACGATTGTTCTAAAACAAGAGAACAATAACCTCAATCTTGTAGAACGTAGGTAGCCAAAAACCGTCCATAAAACCTATCCAACCCTCGAATGTTCTTGTGCCGTCACGGAACTAACTAAACGAAACCGAAACGGCCACAAAACAGTTTCGAAACCATACAGAAATGTCTGTTGGAGCAAACCTAGTATCGTTGTTGAAAAAACGAAAAGGCGAAAGCAACAATTTGGTAATTTTACAGGAGAGCGTTTTGAATAAAATTGGTCCTGTTCGGATTGCGGCTATCTATTTACTGTTTATTGAATTATTTAACATCGTATGATGTTGGGTGGGTTGAGACACATGCACAGTTTGTCAGGTCACAGAATCCATCAAATCGAATCGACTGGTGGTCGTAACTCCAAATCGTCAAAAATGTCGCTTTCGCCCCTTTGTCTTGTCAGCAACGGTAGATATGTATTGAGTTCATGATGAAATAACGAGACCACTAACTTAATGGACATCATAATCAACACCTACAGACTCAAAAATATACCTGAATCTAATTCCAAAATCGAATGCATACATCGAAGATTCGATTGTTGAATATTTCATTCTGGTCAAAAAATTATATTCAATGCTCTTAAGTGAGTTACAGAATTGATGTTTCTTATAGAATATCGAATGTTGAGCTATACTTAAGCTCGATGACAAAATAATATACTCGCTAAAATCATGCTTCTCTTTCAATTCAAATCGAAACAGTATGTCGAAGTATAATACGCATATTCATAGTCTAGTCTTCAGTAATTGGGTTATAATTGTATGGACCATCAAATACATTTGTACAGCTTGATTGAATGTGACTCTATTTCCTACATTATAGTGCAATTATCGTTCTGTTATCTATAGAAATTGAACACAATAAAACCAAAAATATCAGTGCACATACATAAAACATGATATACTAACACAACAAATGTTTCATATATAATGTCTCCTTACAGATTTTAATGTATTTGTACTTTTATATTAAGAAAACAGTATAACTTCATCAAAATAAACCAGTAATTGAATGGTAGAATTCTATAGCAATGAAATAAGTTTTACCAATGGTTATGTCGTGAGAAGGTGTTATAAAAAGTTGAATCAACTCGAGACCAAAAAAAAATCCTCATATGACGAATTAATCACTGTGAAGAAAATATATATATTACGCCATAGTAGACCCTATCGATTTCATTTAAGATATTGTCTGTATGTCCGAACCATCATCTTAGTCTAATCAATCAAATTTGGAGTAATCGAAAGAATTTCTTTCTTATTTTGATCGGAATGAAAAATTTCGATCACTCTGCGAACGGTATTCAAGAATATCAACCATAAAAACAAAACAGATAGATCATACCACTGAAAATGTAGGTGCATATGTCACGATCAGGAGGAAGTCGAATATACAATGACAGTAAAATGCAAATTCTAATGCAAATACTAGCTCTGCACTTCAATATTTTTATGGATTCTCCATTATGCTATCATCAATCATGCAGCAGTGAATACGACAAGCTCAATTAACGTCGTCAGCAGCTATACTGAATGTTGATGCGCTCTCATGACGTTGGTGGAGTAGACGTTTGTTATTGTATTATCACCTGTTGTAAATGCAATGGTGCATTGTTCGATCATAACTCGTGAATTCTACAAAACGGGTCATCGAAAACAAAATAGTGGCTGTGTAGATGAATGGAACAAACCACTCACCTTTTCAAAGAATATTTAATCGAACTCACTCGAAATACATTTTATTCCGCACTACTATGACGACTGACTTCGTGAATATCAACAAAACTTGATTCATTCTGAATCTCATCATAATCATACACGTGGAATTTTCACAATCCGTTTCATTATGTCAGTCATCCAAAGATACATAATGAGCTACAGCACATGATAAATATTCGAAAACGAGCAATGCGTAGTATCTAATTCACATCAACACGAAAGCACATGTCAATGGTAATATGCATGCTATATTCATAATAATTGGAATGTAAAATATCAAGATGAATAAAGTGATGTAAAAAAACAATATCAAATACGGTCAAGAACTAACAGTATGTATAAATGGAGACGATGAGGAAGACAGCAATATCATATGTTTCACATGATATTAAATAGTGATTAGTATATTATTCCAGAATACATCACATTCGTTTACCAGTTCTGTTTGGTCCACTAGCTTCTGTTGAGAAATGAATGTATATTACCTCTGGGTATTTCCTACATTCCTAGTTCTTGTCTGAAAGTTTCGATCAATATGCGGGAGATACTTTTGTTTTGCTACATTATTCTAATTTCTGGTTTGAATCAAATATTCAAATATTAGTTGAAGAATATTCCTACTCTCAAGCATCGGTGTTTCTGAGTGCCAATCCTTTTGAATTTGATGATCAAAGACATATTTGAATAGATTAGTTCTTAGTTAAAATTATTCGTGATATATTCAGATCGATAATTCCATTTCAGGGCACATCAATGCGATTCAACTTTTCATTCAGAATTTCAAAGACAGCAACGATTCGCAGCATTGTTGTTCAGATGCTCGACATGGCGAAGGAGAGAATGGAATAGTACCTCAGATGAAAAAAAAAGTACAAGATTGATTATCATTGATAATTGCGATGGAATATGCATTATTCAATATTTAATATCAATAATGATTCCATCAATAAGTATGTATGATCAATTGTCTCTTTCAGTATGTTTAATATGCAGTTGATAACTTCTTGTCAAATATCTTTCATTGTAAGAACAATTTGCTCATGGCTATTCTCGTCGATAGCGTCCATTAAGCTTCACCTAATTAACTCAACGAGTGGTTTTTCTTAGAATGAACTTATAATGAGTTTTATAAAAGATTTATCGAACAACTTCCGAAACCGACTCCAAATATCCAAACACACGAAAGTATCGGAAAAACTTCAACCCTAACCAAGATTGATTGAACTCGTTTCCATCGGTAACGAGCATTAAAATATTTTTTAATCTATCTAATGAATCTTCACGGTCAATATTTGTGATCTTACGAGACTTCAGCGCATCTCAACAAAATTGAAAAATTATACAGGATGTTATAGAAAATCTTTTGGAATGAATTTCATTACCATTCCTTTCGTGAGATGTGATTGAATCATCGTGAATATCGTAACTCTAGAAATATTTTCAAGATAATTGACGGAATTGGCAAAATATCTGTTCTGAAAGAAGTTGAGGAGATTCAAGTCGATAAGAAATTATGACATATAATCAACATGTTTTCAAACAATCTATCGAGTATCGAAGCTCATTGATCATATGTCCCTCCATAGAGGATCTCTTTCGATTGGATTGAAAATCTACCCACTTGTTTACTGTCAGTATTCGTATAACAATAATGTCTTCCACAGATATAATAACGACAGTAAATAATTCCAAGCTTTTAGAACGAAAAAAATATCAATGACCATAATATGTTGATGACGTAACATGCATGCGTGTCGTTTTCGTCAGATGGCATAGAACACAGTGTCAAAGTCGACAGCAAAGGAGCTGAATGCAAGTAAACTGCATTGAAGATAATTCGGAGGCAGTTAAGTTCGACAATTGACAGATGACAATCGAACACCGATCTCAATTGAATCAAAATATCAATAATTATTCATATCAGTGGATGTTACCAGAAAATTACCATGTACGTATTCAACTCCCTCGAATCAAGGTTGTTGAAGTTAGGTGGAAATTGAATACACGAATCAACAGTTATCGTCGTTAATTTTATCAACAGTGATGCAGCAAACTACTTAAAATCTTAGGAAGACTTGAGAGAAATGCTTCACAGTTTCTCACTTGGAATATCCGAAACTCACAATAACCCAATTCGTAAAGTTTCTTAAATAACATTTCGTTCTAGAGCACACTTTGCCCTTACTCTTCAACATTTAGAACTTCTTGAGTTTCCTGTTTTCTTAAGAGTCTGTACGATTATGCAAATAAAACAGTAACAGTTAATTTTTTGGTAACATCTGATGATATTGGAGATATTTGATTGAAAAACATCGATTGTGAACGCTAATTTTGGCTGTATACCTCTGAACGTATATGTTCCAAAATATATAGATTCATAATACATTTGTTGTTTTATGTTATCAAATCTGATAACATCCACTTCATAATATGAAGTTCTTATTAGATTCATCAAATTTTCTTTCCTTCATCACTTTCAGATTCAAATCATCATCCTAATTTGTGATCATCCGTACTCATAGCTCATTTGATCTTTGGTATCCATATTCAATTTATGTTGACTTTTGATAATAATATTGTTTGTTAACTTTGCCTATGTCAGTGAAATTTTTCGTCGTACGCTAGGATTGAAATGAATAATATTCGGTGAATTGAATGAATTGCCTTATTAGGATGAGCTTGATTCTCATCATTGAAAATCAATACTCCCTGGAGGATTCCTATCCATCAACAATCATGAGTAATTCTAGAACTGTTATCTAATGGAACTTTTGCATAAAATAATTTGGTCAACCAACGGACTATTTGCTTCAAAAATCTAATTGATTCACCCTATTCGTCTCCCGATTGTATAATTCATTCCATGAAAATAATTTTATATTTCGACTATTTATATCGATCATCATGGAAGTGACGAAACATCTATATAGGAAAACTGATCTGAAAACACTTGAAATTTGCAACATCCTAGTAGTAGAATCATTCTAGAAATATAAACCGGTTCATTCTCAAATTTCAGGACGTTATCTCATTTATTTGCCATACACGTGCAATAAAACATAGACTGTGACATATCCTATATATTTTCATTATTTGGTATGATCCTTCGGGATTGTGACGCTCGGTTTCCTAGCGGGATCAGAGCAACGGATCACAGTGTTGCAATTCGCGCATCATCGAGACTCCCTGGCGATGTAACTCCACTCTTCGAACTCGTTATTTTCTTCGATATACGCCTTCTGAGTCGAGAGAAGCGGAAGAGATCGGAATAGCAAATCAAATCAGACGGCTTCCTTTTCGAACGATAAACCAATATCCGTCGCTTGCGAGTCCTGTCACGGCAGCAGATTATCCCTCAGGAGTGGATGAATAATACTGACGATAACAATGATGCAGTACATCACAATGTGCATATGTTTCTTCCAAAATCTTCATTTCAACCATTACAAAACCGTCAGCGTATAAATATTATGGAACATTTACTATATTTCATGAGTGTTAAACGTGAATATTAGTACAAATTTCGCAAATGGATTTGGTAACCCTCCAGCTTCAACAGAAACGGTGGAATTTTGAATTTTACAATCCCTAGTCGTCGAAACATACATCGGCATTGTTATAAAAGTGAATCAACTCTTATTATTTCCGTAGTTGAATGGATATTAGGTTTTGAAAAATAATAGTATTGGGATGTGGCTTTTATTGTGGGGTTCAGAATGAAGGATAGACGGTTGGAATAATGTTGAATAATGAATATACAATGAATAACAACATTTTTCTCACTTGTTCAACTCAACGGAAGAACAACACATTTTCGTTCCTTGAACAAACATTTGACATATGGAATGAAATAAATGGAAATTGGAAATAATCACAAAATCCAAATACATGAATATATTGATCATTCAAATGAAAAAATGTTGATATTCTGGTTCGTCATTCCTAAAGAATTTCATTTCGATTCGAAACAATTTTTGAAGAATAATCATAACTTTTTTCATCATTGAGGATTTATATTCATTCAAATTTTCTCATGAAGTCCTTCAATCTCAATCAACCGTTTCTGATGAAAAAAATACTGGAATAATTCTTCTTCAATTTGTTGAACATAAAAGCAGCTCATGAAAATTGGAGCATTCCTTCCAAAACGAAAATCCAATCGTTGATAGTACTCTGAAATGAATGTATCGATGATATCGCATTAGAAGAACACATTCTGCAAATATGTCACCAGAAGAGACAGAATGGAAGACATATCGAAATGAACAATAAAACGTGCCCTCAATCTGCCATATGAATTTCCAATCAAAGCCAGCCATTCACGAAATTGCTCTCGGCGGCCGTAATATGGGAAATAAGAAGGCCATAAAGGAAGATATCATCGGTTTGCTATATCTGGTCGATATAGATATATCAATCCAGAGGTCAATCTAAGATCTCTAGGGAACAAGGAATACTTGATACCGTCATCTCAGTGGAGAGTGAATTGGGAATGATATTACAGGAGGATATGAAGTCAAATTATTTCAGCAGAACTCAGGTTCCATCATTCATCAGAAATGTTCAGATAGTAAGAAGGAAGCAGACTTATAAATATGCCAAAAAAATATTATCAATTCAAGATTGGAAGGTCACTGATATCAATGATTCACTTTGCAATTCACTATATCTGAGACAAAACAAGTAGTATTGACCGATTCACCATATCGACACTTTGGATTCTTTTGATTCAACGTGCAGGTGATACACGATTCATCTAGATCTTTGCAATCTACGTCTGAGGGGCAGTGAAGTATTGTATCATTCTGAAATATTGGAAGGTTATCATATGAAAATGTTGAGGATTGTTAACATATGGAATGTTAACATACACACAGTCAAAGTCTACTTTTTACGTTTTCTGCCATCTGAAGAATGCTCCATTCGAGACAATATCTCTCGTTGAGAGGTACAAGTACGAACGAAAAATTTTTCTCGTTGATAAGTGATTTTAAACAGCCTGATAGTGATGAAAGTGATAAAAACAACTGGTTGCAAATCATTACACAAAAACGGCGGATTCCATAATAACAGTGCATCAGGATCTCTCTCTTTTCGTACAAATAAGTGACAACATAATCTAGTGGTGTATTGAAAATCAATCGGCTACTGTAGCTAGCTAAGATACTCGCAATTTAGAACTCACAATATCAACAATGGTCAACTTCAAGTACTGTAAAACCAAGCCTGTCCCTACATATTACATCTGTACAAATTGCTTCAACATCTTTCATAAAGCGTATGAGGAGAAAAAACAAAAACTAATTCAAATTATTGAATGATCATCAAATTATGTGATGTGAAAATATGGTAGAAGAACAACATTCCACCTTTGAACTTGATCTCGAAATGAGAATTATGGAGAATATAATTAAAGATTTCTCAGTGGATAGACATATTAACAAAATAAAAATGAAATGGAGTAATAAAAAGAGTAATTGAAGAAGCAAAACAGTATATAAGCGAACTCAAACAAAGTATAGAAACCTTCCTAAACAAATGAACAATTTCAATCTCCACCAAAACATCCATCCTCTTCGAACAAGAACGTTCACAAACACAAACTGAAGAAACTGAAGATACATAATAAAAAATATTGGTGGAATGAAATCAAAATGGAAAAACTCGTCAAAATGAAGTAACTCTTACAACAGATTTCATCTCGAATGCAGCCAGAGCTCAGAAAAAAAAACAAAAATATTGTTCGTGTCAGGATTCTATGGTAGGAACTTATTGGATGGCATCAAGAGACAAATGAATTTGAGGTTCAAATGTTTTTTGAAACAGGTGTACCAGACAAAGTATTAGTACTAAACTGCACTTCTCAACTCACAACACTTCACGAAGTTTGACATGGTCCTGTTATGGCCAAGTATGGCAGATGTGCAACACAGTTTTTGTCTCTGAACCTTACCGTTATGATTACAAAAGATTGAATAAGAAAAATATGAGAACAATTTACATTTCACCAAAGAATTATTCTCAAACAAACTAGATCTATCAATCACACTTCTTTGACTGTAACTCCTTTCTGAGAAAACCAATCTTCAATCCAAATGGGCACTTGAATAGCATTGGAAGATGGCACCTGGCTATAAAGCTCTCTTGAGACATATTGCAACAATGATGGGCAAAAAAGGCAAGCTCGAAAAAAATTAAGGTACTATGCCTAGCCTACTTGATGAGGGAGTACTGAACCAGAATGAAAACAAACCTTTTGTTCGTGGTGAGAAAATGGAACAACATTTTTTATACCCCCGCCTAAACCGGGCAATTTTCAAGGATTAAGGGAAGGAGTGAATGAAAGCAATTAAGCAGCTGACTGATACAAGAAATGTAAACCAGACAAAAAAATGCATTCATGTCTTTTCACTTTCACTGTCAAATATCCAATCATTGAGGAATATAATCGACAAATTACTGATATTTGTAGAAACTCAAAAATGGCAAAAGTTTGTTTCGCTTCCTCAACATTGGTTCAGAACCCTGCTTCATACCAAATAACATTATGTCTACAATCATCAAATAAGTGCACATGGAGAAACCATGATCTTGGTAAACAAAAATTCTGCTGATATATTGAGAATGTAAAAAAATCTATTTTTGGCTCAATGGAAATATATTTTTGTTTTCAACAGATCAAATAATATCATATGCATTTATAGAGCACCTAGTACTGATTTGAAAGCATTTTATGGCAGTTTCGAGAATATTATCACAATTATCTGTACAGGCAAAAATTATAGTAACAGGTGACTTGAATATTAATTATTTAGACACAAAATCTACAGAATTCCAAACCTGACAGAAGCGCTATCGGTATTTCACAGTTAATTATTTCGAATTTCTGATGATTGCTCTCCAGTGAAAATATTTTGAAAAATCATAGAAAAGAAATTGACATCAGAATATCAGATCAAAATTTCTGAAAAAGATCTATGCATATATATGAAGCAGAACAATATAAATCCAGATTTAAAAAAGTCAAAAATATATCAATGGAGCAGTGGAGAGTAGTCAATGACTCGAGGGAAAAGAACAATTATTTACCACACCCTATTGATATTGACGCAGACATTCTTAACAATTAGTACTGCTCTGTTGCAGAAAAAATAACGTCAGATTTAGATAGCGAGACTAACCCATTGAATTACCTTCAAAATGAAATTCTACATATCTCTTTCTTTGTACCAACTGATTAAGATGAATTGTAAGAAACTTTCAAAGAAGTAATAAATTAGAAATGAGGGGGAATAGATGCAATTTCTGTTAATATTTTTGAAAGTCTCTCTGACAATGGGTTATGTATGGCAGAATGTATGAACAATTCATTTGAACCCGGATCATCTCCCTCTTTTTTTGAAAAAAAGAAAAAACTATCGTTATTCCACTTCACAAAGGTGGCGAAACCGACAATCCTTTAAATTACGCCTAATATCGCTTTTATCTACACTTTCTAAAATTATAGGAAAACTTGTTGAGAATGATTAAATATTCACAAATTCATAATATATTGTCGCAATGTCAATTTGGATTCCAAAATTCGAAAAGCGCAAATGATGCAATCTTTTCATTCTTCGAGAATGTATATCTCAGTCTAAATGAGGGCGAGATAGTTGCAGCAGTGTTCTTTGATTTTTCAAAAGCTTTCGATTGTGTGGATCACAGAGTACTACTGGAAAAACTATATCATTAGTGGTTCAGGGGGGTTGCTTTTTGAGAAGAAACTAACTGTTTAAGTTTTTAGTGAAACATGAGGTTTTTCACATGCCAAATCAGTAGTTCCTCAAGGATCAGTGCTTGGCCCATTTTGTTTTTATTGTATCTGAATTATCTAACAAACCTACCAATTACAGGGAAATTCACATTTTGCAGACGGTGCCACCTTCTTCTGGCATGGAAAAAATGTAGAAACTCTAAAAACAGTTGTATCCCAAGAATTCAACGGAATCAAATTTTGAAAATCTGATTTTGAGTACACATCAAGTTGAAAACAGATCAGGTACTAAATTCCTAGGTATATATATTTACAGAAAACTAGGGTTTGAAGAGCAGTTAATGTCACTAAGAAACAGAGTATCATCAGGTTGCTATTAGAGTTTAACGAATGAGCTTGGTCCTGATCTTCCTAGAAATACACATTTTTCTCTCTTAGAGTCTCATATCAGATACGCCATAACCTTCTGGGGTTTTTGTGGCCAACATTTGTTAAATTCTGTGTTTATGCTACAGAGGAGAGCAATTCGCTATCTATGTAAGGCTGAAGCAAGAGATCATTGCAGACCACTTATATCAGTTAAAAAATTCTTACTCTATAAAAACTCTGTGAATCATATGTCTACTAGAAATAACTGTCACTTCTCTCTGCCAATACCCAAGACGACTCGAAGCAAACATTTCATTATATGTATATGAAAGCAAAAAAGAATATAATCATTTGCTAGAACATTCAAAACGGTTGTTGGTGTTAGAGAATTGAGAAAGAAAGTTGAAGAATTCCTCATTCCAAAAGCGTACTACGACCTGCAGGAATATTACAACGAACAGTTTTAGTGTTATTTAAAATTCAGTTCTAGGTTTTTCAACTTACATGTATATTGGGTATGTTGGTGTTGAATGTGATGTATATAATATTAATGTTTTGAAGCTTATTGTTTGTTTCATATTCTTGTATTTCTGTTATATCTATATTTTATATTTATATATTTCATATTTTCACTTCATAAATGGACTCACTATATCTCTTCACTTGTTACATTCTCACGATTTGTCAATTGAAAAAATTATTCTCAGACCATAAAACTCAATTTTGATTGATTGAGCCAAACCGAGTAGGAGCAAGTTGTCACATTCTAATAATTCTAGGTTTAAGAAAAATTATGAATTCCACTCCTACCAAACGAGGCAATCTTGTGGCCTTCCTATACCAAGGAGTACACTTACTTTAGGTCTTGATGGACCGGTCAGCAGGGGTATACGTGTTTACAACCGGCTTCCCGAGTCCCTCAAGATTATGAATGAACATTTATGTCGAAAAAGTCTCGCAAAGTTATTGTTAGACAATGCCTTTTACTGTGTCGATGAGTTTTTTGGGAATGGCTCACTTGGATACAAACTTTTCTGTTTATTTTGTTTTTTTTTACATTTGTATACTGCTATATATTTTTTTTATTGCTGAATTTTAAGTGCTCTGTCCAATGTAATTTTATATTATCTTGTTATTATCAAGTTGCGTATTCTGAAAAGAACTTACATACGATGTCCTGAACCTTAGTCTCACTGATCCTGAGAAAAAGTATCCCCATTACGTTATCGCCTTGTATCGATTTTTCACTGAAAAACTCAACGGAAGTAACATTTCCTTAGAAAAATAAACCAACTTCAATGAAATGATAAAAGTATACGAAAAATTATTAGTTATATTAAGATCTACTTCTTTGGATATCTAATTCGAAATACTTCGAAACCTGTATATCAAGACTTGAATACAGAATATAATACGTATGTCTACAATATGGGACAGTCTGGCAGAATAATTTCCAAAGAAAAATGATTTCTCGTCATCATCTAGGAATTTCAGTGAGCTGTCACATTTGTTCAATCTGAAACCTTGTATAACTTCAAGCACTTCAACTAATATATTAATATATTACTTGAAATGCAAACGAAAATCTGATAGATCGAATAACATATCAAATCCATAATCGTGATTGAATCGATTATATGTCAGTTCATGATTGATAATAATTGTTACACATAATGACAGTTGATTTCAAAAATTGACAAACAAGTCGTAGTCAGTCTAAATATTCACAATAAACAACAAATGGGACTATTTTAAAACAATGGGTTTCATCAGTTCATTTCTCCAGGACTGTGTCCAGACAAATCATCTATGGATAAGTACACACGTGTAATGTTGTAATATTGTAAACGTCCGAGCTTTCAGCAAACATTGAATGACTGATCTGTTTGACACAAATGAATTTGATGGACTGACAGTCTGTAAACAGCTGAGATTCAGACCAGAATTGTCACGTGTGTTGGTTTTGTGTTATAGCAGGAATACAGAAAATGACCACTACTCTGGATTACAACGTTGCAGGTGTACTTATTCTCATTATTCATTCTCTGATTCAGTTCCGGTGATGAAATTAATAGGGGTCCAACAGTACTCCCAATGCCATTTCAACCAAATTTGTTAATATATTAGTTATATTACATCACAGAAAAGCATGATGTCCTATTGTCATGTTTCAATATAGAAATATTCAGCGAAATATATTTTCCAATGTCGCGAAAGCTTTACTTATTTGTGAATTGTAATGTATATAAGGGGTGTAACTAAGTTACAGTACTGAAATTAATCTGACATTTTCTACTACCAAAAAGACACTTAGGCAGTAATTTATTTGGTTTACCCCATGGTTGTGAGGGAAGGAAAACGCATCTCCTCAAATTTATTTTCGATGTAACTTTTTGTCTCAATATTCGTTCACCAATTTAAAACTTCTTACCGATAGAATTCTAAACATAAAATGTCCCTTAAATTTTTTGCTCAAAAAATCGTCCTTTAAGATGTTTTTCCCTCATTTAGTCACACCGTGTATTGGGAATAACAAATTTTGATATCAATATTCATTCACCTATCTTCATCACAAAGCAGAATATAAATTGTGGTGAATAATTGTTTCAGGGAAAGAAAAAAGTCGTAACGATACTCATTGCTCGACAAAATCAGGATAACTAAATATATTCAATAAAACCTACAATCAAGATCATCAAGGAAATGAATAAAATCATCGAAAAATTAACATAACATATAATTTCCAGATATATTCATATCTCGAATGGGAGAAATAAATCTTATGATACATATAATGTGGTTCCATTGAAAAATCCCAAATAATAAAACATATGATGGACATTTGACGGAGTTGAAATATTTTCTGATACAGGATTCGAATATATAGTCAGGAATCAAATGGTTTTTATCATAAATATTCCTAAGTTAGAATTTCAATCATCTCGTTCATTATTCTGGATAGTTAATTTCAAAACCGTTGTTGCTACGTACAGGGTACATGCATCAGATGAATATTTTGTCTAATTTTTTGTCTGAATTGTATCAAGAAGTACTTGAGACAGACAGATTCTTGTTGAGATATGTTGAGATATTCAGATAGTATACCCTGAGTTATGGGTATGGGCTTACGTAATTTATACAAAACAATGTAGCTATCCTAATCTGACTCATCGAAATAACTTTTTTATTCAGAATATTTGATATGGTGATATGGTCTTACAGTTGTTTGTGAAATAAGTTATTTATAACAGATTGTTTCAAATAAATATAAATAACAAAATATGTAATATTGTGGATTATGCAGTTGAACTGGAGCATTATTACTACCTCAAAAAGTTTCCTTTCAAAACATCAGAATTCATCTGAATATTCTCCATCAATTCATGATATCTGAATCAAAGAAACACTATATTCCATCTATTGAAACAACGATTGAAATCAGTTATGAAGAAATGAGTTGAAAGCATGAACTTATCTCTAGTCATGATGAATCTCGTTCTCGTTGAAATGTGGAGAAGTTGCTCCATGATTCGTCTCTTTGGCGACGGAAGCACTTTAACGATACAAAAGTGAGGTTGCGACACATTATACCTTTTCAAATGGTTGATGGATGATGATATGCTCTTCTGCACGGGGTTGATTTACTTCCTCGACAAACAAGAAAGTGTACTTTTCAGGAGTGCATGTAAAGGACGTCCATTAAAAACGATACAAGCTCTTCCGTATTCCTGGAAACCATAAAACATAGTAGAGTTCGACTTTCACGAGAATATTATACGAGGTAGATATGAGGGAAAATTTAACTGGATTTGTTTTTTTTTTTCGACCTAAAATATCATCAGCGATGCAGAACTTATCCAACAGGTATACAATGTCACATAAGAGGTAGGTGAAATATAATGAAATATAATAAAAGTATATCAGGACCTGGTTCCCTAACTTCCAGAATTTCAATTCTGTTTTCTCTCGAACCTCTTTCACATTCTTTTTGTAATCAACCTCTTATATTACATCGCATATGTGGTTGGAATTTGAAGTTGTATTGAAGTAATTTAACGATGTGAATATATCAGATATATTAGTTATAATTAAGTTATGCGAAGCCATTGTTCATCACCAAAGTCGTCCAAAGTCTAGGACTGTCGACTCATTTTATTATTATAAAACTACTTGGAATTGTTTATCTCTAGCTTTATATCATTTCGACCACGATTTGAATAAAGTTCATTTGTAGCACTTGTCGTTTTTTCAAAAGTAACTTGCCACCTACGCAACCAAAATTGGCAGAGGAATCACATCAAGCCGATACTAGACAATTAAGGTGATGTAAACGTATTCTTGTAATAATCTGAAGAAATCAATATTTTGAGCAGTTGATAAAAAGAATTGATTGAAAATACGGTATATATTCTTATTCATCAATAGCAATGATTAATAATAATTGAACCAACAATGAATATGTCCTTACTCAAAAATTGTCAGTGAAATCATTCGGACACTCACTTTGAGAAAGAAGAAGATGCAGGGAGAATGAAATATGTCCATGTACATCAATTCGATTTCCAAATTAACTATTATTTCTTACTCGATCGGTTTCTATGATTTTTCCTCACACATAAAACTTGTTCGTTCAATATGAATTCTAAGTAGGATTGATTCTTTTTCACCGTAGTTTCTAAATCCCTAATGATTGCATTAATTTCGGCAAGTGCTTCCTTCTTTTCATTGGATGGAAATGAAGAATCAGGAATCTTATTAATTTCCAGATAAATATTGGAGAGTTTATTGGATAAATGAAGATATCCAGAATCCCTTCTCAATCCTCTGAAATGTACCACCTTTTGTTTCAACTCCTCTACTTGGCACTTCATAGTTGCTAGTTTTTCTTGCATTCCTACTGAAACCTTCACCTGTTCTAGCCTTTTCAGTCCTTCCTGATACTTTTCCATCAATGAAGTCATTTCCTCCAAACTATTTCTCAGATCTTTCAATTCGTCCATATCCACTTTGGAATTGTGTTCCAGTATTTCGTTGATATTAGTCCAATTCAGCTGGAATTTTTTCAAAACTTTATCGCTACTCGACTGTGTTGAATGGAAAGATGGTACTTTCGATAGGATCCGTTTATCTGGTAATATTATTGAGGAATATATTGTTGATCCTTTGCTACTTTCTTTCGTTTCTTCTTTTTGGTCGATTGTTGTTGAAGTAATGAGAACACAATCAGAAGTTGTATTTTTGGCTGGAAAACGTTTTGAATCCAGAGGCATGGCTTCATTTTCTCTGTAATAAATCGTTTTTCTTTGTTCCAGCTTCATTTCAGGGATAACATCAGGAAATCCTTGTGATTGTCCTTTGTGTTGGCCGTTTTCTGCAGACAAGCTTTGATCTGATGTATTATGGATGTTATTTCTGAATGTACTGAGTTGTCTGACCCTATCAGACTTATGCGTAATCTGTTTACTTATTTGGCTAGCATTCGAAATTGTTTCTACGGTACTCTTAAAGTATGGAATAATTTTCACAGCTTTTTCCACTGGTTGCTTTCGTTCCTCATCTTCTAAAATATTCATCCGACTCAATCTCCTTTGCTTCATCACTTCCAATTGTCCTTCTACTTCACTCTGAGTGATCCTCTTTTCAAATTTCGCTACCTTGGAATCCATTCTGGAATGATTTTTCGATATTTTGCTTCAACTTGTATAATTTAACATGTCCCATCGAAATAACACTTGTCTGGTTTGATAAACAACACAACTGAACATCACATGATAACTACGCCTGCTAAATTATCTTACCGAGTATTTTCAATTCGAGATGATAAGATTAACACGTTCACGACAATGAACTAGGTTAATAATAAACCGTGACAAACACAGGTGACGCCATGTTCCAAACTGGTATATAATAACAATGCTGCGTTCAGCAATTCCAATGAATAATTCTACACAGATGAGTAATACCAGCTCCTATAGAGTGATCGTAAAAATAATTCTTCCACATATCTTGTTGTAAAAAAACGTAATAGTATTCATTGATAAGAAATAGATATACATCATACGTTGAATTGGATGAAATCATTGACAGAATTATAGATTTTATTTATTCATTATATAAATACGTCGTATCGTAAATAATAGACAGTTGTATTCCATGCTTTTGTAACGAAATTACAAATCAAACCATTTTAGATGTCAATTATATACTAATTAGTGATATTCTCCATAATGAGAATAGTAGGTAACAATCAATTGTGTCATTACTTATAATATGATATACATTAATTCACTCGTCTCAAGAAATCATTCAAACTGAAACAGAAATATCGATCGATCGATCATATTCCACGATCACGATGATGAATGTTTCATTTGTTTCATGAGGTCCATGATTTGTTTCTCTAAGGAGAGTTTTTTCTCTGCTGACTTAGCATCCACTGTTATTTGTCCCAGTTTAATTTGAAGGGAAATAATTCCTTCGTCAAATTCATTTCGTTGCTGCGTAGACATTTTTTCATTTATTTTTTTCTGAAACTTCCCAAGCTGACATTCTATACTACTCAAATCCTCGAACGTTTGAATTTTTTCATCCAGGGTGTTCAGACTATTCATGAGTTTTCGGTTCAAATCAGTTTTCCTCTTGTACAACCCATCATCTTTCGAAATGTTCAATGTTTTTAGGAAAACATTTTCTTTCAGAATGGCATCTTCTAATTGGCGATATTCTTCACTTGTTTCTGAATTGCTGAACAAATAAATATCTGTTAATATTTTCTCAATTCTTGTCTCGGAACCATCTAAGTCGTTTGCGAAGGGATTATCGTTGGTTTCAGATTTCTTCATCTTATTCTGTTCTAAATCTTTCAAAAATGCAGAACTACCGATATAATTGTTTCTCGTTATTGTCAATTTCTTCAGTTTATCTGAGATCTGCTTATATTTCCTGATTATGGTATTCTTAGCTTGGTAACTCAATACTCTCTCATTCAGTTCATCATAGAATTTTTTCAAATCGTTTTCTAAAGAGTTCGTATTTCCAATGGGAGAATTTCCAATTCTAGTCTCAAATTCGTTGAGTTGCTTCAATAAATCTTCAACAAGTTTGTTCTCCATCAGTATTTTAGCAATTTCGATTTCAATTTCTTTTATGGAATTCATCTTCCTGCTATCGTCTATAGGATTGAGTTTTTCGATTCCACCTTTGATATTTGACAATTTCGTGAGTAACTCAGCATTCAATGATGCATCTGTCGTAGTGGTTTTCATAACCTTCAAGAGCCTATGGAATTCTTCTTCAAAGTCTCGCAATTTTTCCTCATCGTTACTAAAAGTTGCCTCAAGTCCACAAATCCTTTCCAGGCATTCATTTTGCCTCGCAATCAAGTGCTCATTGAAATCATTGCTTACTAGACTAGATCTCAGTTGTTTTAATTTTTCTATCAATTTCTCAACGTCACTGTTCGATTTTGTGTAGTATTTAATGTTGTTCTCAATATCAATGATGTCCCTTTCGTATTGTGTCAAATGTTCAGTCTCTATCGCTCTCTTGTCAAGTAAGTTGCCGTACTCGTATATCTCCCTTAAAATCTGAAGTTTTCTACTATGTAGTTTGGTGCCTGTGGTAACCTCCATGTCCTCCATTCTAGACGCCAGTACGAGGGAATATTCATCTAATTCATAGAATTTTTCATCTGATGTAGTCCCTACGAAATCTTCTATGTCTTTCTTGAGAATTTCGAGTTCTTCTTGTATTCCTTGGATTATTTTAGTTTTGTCGTTATTTTTATTCACGTCAATTTGCTCAATGGTTGTTGAACTTAGGCTGTTTTCGCCTAGTGCTATTTTGGCATCCACGACACTTTTCAAAGAATCTATGTCGTTATACATGAGGAGCTTCAGTTTTTCCTCGTTTTCAGTCAACTTCTTCAGCTGGTAAAGATTAAGAGTTAGTAAATCTAGTCGACTTCTGAATCTACGGAACGTTTCCAGATCAGGAGTCACAATTCCTTGTAACTCATTTCTGATTGTCTCTAACTCTGTTTTCAAATTGTTCAGCATATCACCTGTCTCCATGATAGGAACCTCAACTTGGCTCCCTCTGAAACTTTGAGCAAGGCTAGCCCTGTTCTCTAGTATTCTTAGCTGTTTTTCAGTTTCTCTAGAAATGTCATCGGCAATTCTTCTGTTTTCAACGTATTCGCTTGTATCCACTAATATCCTATTGAGATCTTTTTCTAGTTTATTATACAGCACGCCCTTGTAAGGTCCTGAGAATCTTCTAACCTTTTCTGTCAAACTGCCCAGATTCAGCTCTATATCACTTTTTTTCTCGAATATCTTCTCGATGGTTTGGAACTTACTCAGCAATTCTTCTCTACATTTAGTAGATATATTCGAATTAGCTGAAAGGAAATGTTTGCAGCATTTCAACTGCTTCGCCAAAGATTCGAAAGAATGATATTTTGACATCTCCGGATAATCGTTGACAGTCTTTCGTAGACGTTCTATATCTTCCTGGATCATTTCTACTTTTCCGAATAAGTAAATTCCTTTTAAGCGTTTCAACTTACATATCTTCCTCATCAAAGAATGAATTTCTGCTGACACCGATTTGGCATTATTAACGATAGTTTCATTTTTGTCCTCGAAATATTTCTCGAGTCTCTCTTTATATGATTCCAGTTTGCTCTTAACGTGATTCTCATCATCGATTTGATCGAACTTTTCTTTGATATAATCCACTTGTATCCTTATACTCTCGATTATGGAAAATGTATCATCTTCGCGTAAAGGATGTTCGATTGTTTTTTTATCTCGATTTATTTTCGTAGATTTGGGCATCTTTGAATCAAAAAATTTGGATTTGATTTTCTGAGAAGAATTCATCATAGAATTAATGCTCAAGCTACTACTGAATGTATTATGAATTGGAGGAGTTACCGTCAGATTTGGTGTTGAAAGGTTGAGTTTTTCACCAAGTTTCATTTTATTCAGGTTGAGTAATTTCGTTCTGGCTATGGTCATGGAATTCTGTATTTTACCCAATACTGCAATAATTTTCTTCCTTTCTTTTTCAGAAAGCCTCATTCCAGACTTCAGATCAGTTTCTATAGAACTCCACTGATTATTTAAAGTATCAATCTTCTCACACATAGAAGGTATTTTCGACTCTTCTCTTTCTTTTTTAACAATCATGAAGGATTTTTCTTTTTTAGTCTCCATGGAGGATTTAGTTGCTTGAATGTTGTTGAGCAGTTGTATCTTTTGTTTCATTCTAGGTTCTTCGTTTTCCGATATACCGTTCACAAAATCGCTGAGACTGTCGAATTTGATCAATAATTCATTCACGTTTTTAGTTTTTCCCCTAGCTATCTCTTTTATCAGTTCTTCATAGTTAGACTGTGCCTTCGTCAAATCTGATGAACTTCCTTTTTTTTGAAAATCGCTCGCGTATTTATTCAACCAAGCGATTCTGTCTACCATTTGCATCTTGGTAGCCTTGATATCATCTTCCATTGTTTCAACTGTCAACAAATCTTCATTTATCCTTCCCAAATCTTCTTGGCATCTTCGTATAGAATCTAATTTCTCGTTTTTTACAGCCATTGTCAATGAGCTATCTGTTGTTTCAAGTTGCTGTTGAATTTCGTGGAGTTTCTGGTTTACAACTTCGTTCTTCTTCCGCCGCATACTCATATCCATATCCCTACTCTTCCGGATATCTTTCAGAACTACACTGATTTTCTGATAGTATTGAGTTAGCAGCGATACCAATTTTTCTTTCCTGTCACTAATCGGAGTATTGTCTGTGACTTCAATCAACTCGAGATCCGTTGCAAGAACTTTGATGGTTTGTTGAAGAACTCTCAGCTGTGTGCTGTCCCTGTTTTCTATAGCCACCATGACCTCAGGCCTGACAGATTTGAACTTGGCATCGATTTCCTTTATGGTGGGGACATGCTTGATGGCATTACCTTCGCTTATTCTGGACTTCTTCGAGGGCATGATGGGAAGACTTTTGCTGTGCCGTTTGTTAATGGATACGTCGATGAAAGAATCAGTGTCGATCGCTCCCGAATCTAGAACTGGATTCTGAAGAGGAAAACAAAGTAACTCATTCATTGTACGTGATATATTCTCCATAGTTCTAGTTAAATTCTTGTTTTTAACTTTGCCTTTGAGGGAATTCACCTCGCTCGAGTATCTGGCTAGGTTTTGCACTTGAATTTGTTGCATGTCTCGAGGTATACCATTCTTGAAGTTGCGAATTTCATATCTGAGAGAATTTACTTCATCGTTGATGTAATTCAATTTGTCCTGAGGTTTGACGTACTGATTACCCATGATGTCTGAAAAAAATATATAATTTTGATTATTCAACACATGAGAATTCAAAATTGTTTTAGTTTAACCGTCGATATGTTATCAATATTTCCTCACAAATATCGTTGACTATGATTAACCTTATTCCACATAATTGTAGACTCATTCATCTTATTTACTATAGAATGTGATAAAATTTCTAATAGAGGCAATGCAAACTGCGCATACAATGGGGAATTTATGTATCAGTCGATAATACTCTAATAGTTAATACTTGAAATCATACTTACTCGATGTTTGCACATTTCTGTATACATGAATATTCTTCACAAAGATCAATGGATTTCGATGCTCATTTGCTCATTTTCTGAAATTAAGAATAATAATTGGTGAGATACAAAATGCATAGTAATCTATTATAATCAACTTCATTGAGTCATCCTTATGTAAGTTTCAAAGGGATAGAATGTCACACTTTTTTGTATGTGTGTATCCGATATCTATGAATTATCGATATAGATATATATATCTATATATATATATATATGATATTTGTTTTGCCTTATGAAAATCGGTAAATCTGAGACATTTCACTGTTCCCAATGTGTCCCAGATTATTATTTAAATACAAATAATCAATCCCAACACTCACCGTCAAAATAACAATCATTTTGGACAATAATTTACACTGTACTGAGACAAAACACTATCTAGACCATTGATATTGATGAAAACAACAGATATTCAGCACAAGATAACGCTTTATCAAGAACAAACATTGTCGAAATCATTTAATCTATCTGGCTGATAATGGCACCGAAATGGGACATTCATTTAGACTTTCGGGAATGAATTCAATTGATTAATAAAATTCTCACGGCGTGTGGCATTTTATTTCATAGAATTAACGCTAATCATGAAGGATGACAACAAATTCAATGGAATGTTTTAACATCTGTTAAGAGTGCTTGTTAACATATCTTATCATTATACACATTCGTAGGGTAATATTTTTCAAAAACTCGTAAAATTGAAATTATTCCTGAATATTTTACACCAAGCTTCAAAATTAGAGTTTTCGCCGTTAACACCATCATTAGTTATTGACTCACAAAAACTGTTTATCAAATATTTCGAAATGTGATGTAGATGAACGCCTTTAGCATAGTTTCTTCAATAATACGTGAATATGTACATGAAACATTTTTGGCTTCAATGATATTTCCGTACCATCTGAATTCGCATAAAAAAAATTACTATTCACATTCAATTCCTGATACAAAAAGCTTGGAGATGCCGGGGATCGAACCCGGGGCCTTTCACATGCAAAGCGAACGCTCTACCACTGAGCTACATCCCCACATGATGCTTTTTGAAATTGAATTTTATTGGTATTATATCAGAAAAATATGTTTCTATGATTCTTCGAATAATCATGGTGGGATGATCACAAAAGTGGATCATATTACACAAATATGCTAATATGATACGAACCATGTTGAAGTCATTGATGAATATCAAATATTACGGTTCTGAAATAGCAAAACGAACAATGAATGTTCAAATCATTCAAAAAAATCAAAAAATGGTAGAAGGATATAACGTGATGTCGAAAGACCGATTCATTTCAATTTATTGGAGAAGTGATACTGGTAGTGACATCTACCGTCTAGTAGTTTTAACGCGCAATTCAACCTGACATTGTTATATACAGCAGATGTGTAGAGAGAATCATTTATTGAAATTTTAATGTCTATTAAATTTTCGATATATCCTTAAATCATTAATTTTTGAATGAATGATGAATGGTCTGAACATTTTTCAAATATTTATGAATTAAATCATTCCGTATAGTAGATTATTTGCAGATATCTGCCATGCGAACACCTTCTGACTTGTTAACTCTAAACAACGATGTCAAATCTATTGAACATATTTTTTCTTTTAAGTTGCTGCTCTGATTATCTATTGGTAATTACTATTAATTTTTTTTTTCAGAAATAACAAGAATGTTGTCGATGTCTGTTCACCTCCATTGGATACTTAAGGGGGAGTAAATAAAGAAAAATGTTATATATTTGTTTGAAGTGATTTCAAAGTTACAAAAATCAGATCAGATCACATCAGATGCGTTGGTTTAATTTTTCAGAATACATTGAATGAAATATTTGCAATTTGAGATGTGAGAAATGGCTGAAATCGATTACTTTTTTATTATTTTCTTGAATTCAATACGTTTCATTCAATAATCTCACATATACGATACTTATTTCCAGACATCGAACAAGCATTCGTGATTAATATCCGCCAGGCTGAATTCCCCCATTATCGACGATTTTTCGAGAAGAGAAATTATTTATTTCCTGAAGCGAACGGAATCGCAATACACAATGTAAGATATCGTCAAGAAACCAATATATTCCCGAAATGAAACGTATCGAATTGGACAATAAAACTCTTCCGCCATTTCCAATATGAGTTTCCAATCAAATTCGGCTGATTCCACCAAAACGATATTCCAGAAACCACTACGGTCACTGTACAAACACATACAGTGTGTCATATGAGGCAGATTTCAGATGGAAAAACGTATTCAATGGATCAATTGAATGATTATTCGAATAAATCAAAAACTGGTATTCATAATATTATGTCGGCTCGCCCTGAATCAATTTCATCATTATTTCAGTATTGCGAAAAAGTGCTGATAAATATGTTCAAAGTAATCGTTGAAATGACATACATGAAAATACACCAGTAATGGATTCTTGAGAGGATTCATCAAATCTGAAAAGTTTGTAGAATACTTTCTTGAAGAATTGACAGAGCACAAATAGAAAGTTGAAGTAATCACAGAACGTGAGCAATCCTATAGATAGATCAACGTAGGAAATCAAACGTTCATGATGGTTTATTACGTTAGCACAGAACTCGCATAGGCAGGCAAAGAGTCAAAGTATTTCAATATCTCAATTTCCATGCTGTTTCATGTAGTTCTACTTTAGGTCCTTTATCATTCGTGAATTATCGTCCTTATTTCGGTACATTTTGGGTAGCGTATGTTTCTTTTATGAACTCGTTAAATAAGGCGAGTCTACGTATAGCACAAAACATGAAGACGTAGAAACTTGAGGAGTGCGCATGCCCAGATGTCAGATTGAATCCTAATGTTAACGTTCGTAAAACGACTTCAACTCGCTATTATCTTCAAGACATTTGCAGAACACGTGTTATAGACTTCTTGAGGATGTTTTTTTTTATCACAAAGCAGGACACACCAGTTCATTTTCATTCGTCTTTCCAAGGTTATTTGACGAATGATATAGTCATATATAAGTTTTTCCTAAGGTGCTCAAATGTTAGTTTTATATCGATATACAGGGTGGGGCACACCATACGACACGGTCTCTGTAAACCAAACCATTGAATATTTCGGAAATTTCTTTTTTTCATCATCTGTATATTCATCGAGGCTGCAAAAGGATATCATGTTGGAGTATACAGGGTGGCTCGAAAAAGTGTGATATATCGAAGTTGTGTTTTTTTTCAATGTAACACCCTGTATTTCGTTACAGTTTTGGATAGTTCAGGGAAATAATACGATTTTATCAGAGGTACCATGTACCTAACTATAGCCGTTTTCGAGTTATTATTTCGTTTTTGAAAATGCAGGGTACAATTGGAGACTGAATAACCTCGAAATGTATAAAAACCGTTTCTTTCAATTCTGACCAAGCATTGAAGAGGTTTCAGGCTATTGATTCCGATAGAACTCGTTTCCCAATATTATACAAACGCAGATAACTTCATTATTATGAATAGAACACCCTGTATTTTTTCAATCTGAATAATACAAAATTGGATTATCTCTCATTTTATAACAGGGTTCCCTTTCCCTAGCTTGAATAGTTTTCGGGATATTATTATTATTATCATTGTCGACCTAGTGTCGACTGCGGAGTTGGGGCACGTAGCGCCTCCAGACGTATGGGTAGTCTCTTGAGTCCCTTAGATAGCTGGTGGCTCTAATCAAAGATCTCCCCCCAAAAGGTCAGGACATTCCTGATAGTGCCTTCCTCGCCTTGGAATCCCTGTGGATCTGGATCGCCTAGGTGAAGGCGCTTCTTCTCCATTACTGCAGGGCATTGGAAGATGATATGCAGTGAGGTTTCATCTTCTAGTTCACAGAATCTACATAATGGGTTTTCTTTCAATCCCATTCTGTGTCTGTGCTTCCGCAGAGTACCGTGATCGGTCAGAATACCGATGATCACTTATGCGTTCTTCCTACTCAGCGTGAGTAGTTGTTCTTGATGTTGTGGTGTACCCTCCAAGAACTTCTAAAGCGCTCTTGCTGTCCGTACAGATGTACAGGTGCTCCTGGCTTCTGACATCCAATGCCTGAAGCGCGCTATTCAGCACTGCCACCAGTTCGGTTTGTGGAACCGTGGTATGGCTCCCGAGCGAAAAGATGTGCTTCTCCCCTCCTCGGCGCCGATACACTCCGGCACCTGTTTCGTCTCCTGCCTTGGAGCCATCCGTGTATCAGATGTCCCCACTGGTAGGTAGTTTCGCCCGTTTTTCAATCCACTCAATTTTACTTGTGAGACTGATGCGGTATTTTTTATGAAAAAGATACCTCGTGATCATCTTGTCAGTGGGCATTTAGAAGATGCCTCCCTGTCTCATGATCTCCAATTTCTTCTCCTTGTATTTCCCTTCTGAGAGGATGTATTTTGTTCTTTGCATCGCTTTTGCGGCAGCAGCTTCAATGTCCAGTTGAATCGGTCCTATCCCTAGGGCTGCCCCAAGGGCTGCTGTAGGCGCTGACGCACTTGCGCCCACAGCGCACCTCGTTACCAGACCTCTCAACCTCTCCAATTGTTTCGCCGCCGTTTTTAGCTTCGTTCTATCCCACCAGACTACAGAGGCGTACATGAGTCTGGGTTTTGGAATTGCCTCGTAGAGCCATTTCATTGTGCTTGGTTTGATGCCCCAACTGCTGCCCATAGCCCTCCTAAGTTGCCATAGGGCAGCCACAAATTTGCGGCTCTCTTTCTCTAGGTGTCTTCCCCATGTTAGCTTACTATCTAGGGTGACTCCCAGATATTTCACTTCTCTGACTAGCTCAAGAGCCTTTCCATTCAGTGTCAACGAACATTATCTGTTCCATTTATATTTTCTGGTAAAACCATAACCTCCGTTTTACTGGGGTTGACATCAAGTCCGGTTTTCCTGCACCAGCTTTTTACAGTCCCTATTGCTTCTTGTGTGGTCTCCATGAGTGTGCCCAGAAAGGGTCCGCGCCTTATGATCATTATGTCATCAGCGTATCCCACTACCTGTGTGCCCCCTCGGCTGAGTCCCTCCAATAGGCTGTCTACTACCAGGCTCCAAGGGTGACATGACCCCTCCCTGTGGGCATCCCGAGGAAACATTTCCTCTAATTTTTGTGTTGCCCTCATTCGCTTCCAGTTGTCTGTTTCTCAGCATGTGGCTTACCCAGTCAACTAGCATTGTAGATGCATCAAAATTCTCCATGGCATCTTTGATGACACCACTGGCCGTAAGATTGAACGCACCCTCTATGTCCATGAAAATGCTGATAGCAAAACCTCCATTCTCGAGTTGGGGTTGTATCAGCTGTTTGACCTGTATCGGTGGAGAGTCCCGCTCTATAGGCAAATTATTGTCCGTCGCTATTTTGAATCTGATTTGTTCATGGTCCGACAGTGACGGCTCCTCAGAGACCCTCCAATTGGTGATCTTGTCGCAGAGATTTCTAGTACACAGGGTTGAGTCCAGTACTTTCTCTCTCCGAGCATTGTGAAAGGTCGGTGTGTTGCCAACATTGAGGATGTCTAAGTCCGTTGCTGCCAGGTATTCCAAAAGGTCGTTGCCCCTTTGGTTGGTGTTCGTGCTCCCCCGGATAACATGATGCGAGTTGGCATCGCACCCTATCAGTAGGGGAAGCTTCCTTACCTTGCAGTAGTCTACCAGTTGTATCACCTCCCGAGGTGGGGATTATCATGTGGAAAGTATGCTGATGCTATCACCACTCTCCCTATGTTGTCGAATTCAGTGTTGACCACCATTAGGTCCCCCGTGCAGAGTTCCCACAGTGGCACAAGATTGATTTGGCGATTATGCATGCTCTGGGTCTGGTTGACTTAGTGTCTCTGAAACATAAAAGCCCTCCCATTCCCCTTATAGTGCCTTTCACTACCCAAGGTTCTTGGGCTAGTGTTAGTCGAGATATTGGCATTTTCAAATTTTCATTTCAATGCATCCTTCGAATCGAGACAGCTGTGAAACGACATTTATTTGATTTAGTAACAGAATTCTCATTGACAGTTATTATACTTATACTGGGGTGCCCCACCCTGTTTAGTAGATCTAAAATATACGTATACGTAAAACTTTCTGGAAATCTTTCTTGGAAATGTTTCAATCAAATTACTATCATTGATTTCAATTGAATTCAAGCCTATTTCTGTAACAATTTCATGATAACAATGAATATAAATAATCATTCAAGATATTTTCATTCATTTCAAATATACCATGAAACAATTGGATAATTCACGATTCCAAAAACTATTATGTAAGATGTTATGTGTCCTATATAATCGAGTAACCCACGTAAAAATCGATTCTCAAATGTATCCAAACTAAGAATCGATTTCAGTTTGTTCCCTTCAAGAAAAAGAAATAGGGTCCAGAAGAGAGAAATAATGTAAATTCAACAATTTCCTACCTTTGAACGTGTGCAACTTTCAATTCAATTTGAAGTTTCTAATATGATTCGTTGCTAGCGAGAAGTTCTACTGTACTATTCAAGTTCTCCTTCTTTTCCAACTACGTTCAGCTTTCTGGCCCGAAGGCTATTTCGTACATTCCAACTTGGAAACTGCAGGAGTATATCAAAACTATTCCAGAGCTCTGCCACGAATTCGAATATTTTCATAATAAGTACCTTTCAGCGAAACCATGACCGACATAAATGATCACAGAGTTTTGGAAACAAAGTTTTATTCTAGAGTTAACGATGTTTCAAACAGTATAAAGGGTGATTCACCTAACTCATTCATTAGAAGTTTGTGAAGAACTAAAAGAGATATCAATTTGAAGTTTTCGTGGCAGCTATAGCTCTATTTCTGTAAACTATTTTCAATACGCTGTTACTTTCGGTTTAACCGGAAGTGAAATCGTTTTTTCAAATAGAACACCCTATTTACGTTTACATTTTTTACGCAAAATTCTGGATCGGTTGCATCTTGAATCGCTCCTTTATCGTTATTTGTTTTTGAGATATTCCATTTTTTCGAAAAATGTTGACAGGTTGACTGACTTACTAAAATAACTGAATCATCTTCAACTCTCATAGAGAGTTCAATCTCTGTATATAAATTGATAAAAGAGTATCCTATCAGGTATCCTAAACAGTTTTACGAAATATTCAACAGGGTGTTCGACATTTCAGTTTATTTTTTGGAAATTCCAAATCCCAACAAATTCTTCATCTCAAATGGAATGACCATGACATTTCCACACTATCCGTCGCAAAATTTCCTATCGATTTGTGTGAATATACCATACTGCTGAAACGGGTTTTCACAGAGATATGAACAAAAATGTGAAAATACGCTCATTCGTCTCATGTGTGCTTTGGATGATTCTGAATCTCATAATTGACGAAAAATATAAACATTAATCAATTGCACTCCTGAGAAGAAATGAATATGGTGCACCATGGAATGGCCCTCAAGGTCACACGACCTAACGCCACTCGATTTCTATCTCTGGCTATCGCTGATAACTCTGAAAATTTCCTAGAGCCATAAAATTGCGTTTGACTTCCGCAAAATTGTCACAAAAAATTGAAAGGTCGACGATTGTAGATCGCCGACATTTTAAACAATTACTGGTTTTGTTTTATCTGTATATTAGTATATCATTTTTTATGCCTCATTTTTTGTTTCGTGATTGGTTTGCATAGGAATATTCATAGATGAAGTGGAGTCACTTTTCAATTAATTAATGTTCAAATAAATATGAGAATCAATTCGATTTCTAATTCTAAATTTATGATAAATTATTGAGCTCAGTTTTTAACGATCCCAAACATTGAAATCGTACTTACTGCAGAGATACTTGCACAATGATAGGAGTATATCTAACAGATTCCATAGATTTGTATACAAATTAATTTAGATTTGTTGAAAGTTTCGTGTACTTCACCCTGGGCAGAATTTCACAAAGTACAATTAAAATAGCTCATAATCCCCAGAACTGAAGATATGTTTTCGATTCTTGTCAGAACCATTTCAAGTATATATTCTGGTATCTATGACCAATATCCAATTCTGCTATTTCTGATATCGCTCGTGAAAACTGTTTTTATCGCAAATGTAATAACTGAACATATAGTTTTCGTTTTTTAGTTCACATGCCGATCGCATGTTTCTTCCATAGGTTTTTATTTTCTAACCTTTGTTCTTATCTTTTAAGTTGATTACGAAACGATTGTTTTCAACAATACGCTTTAAATTTTTCAATTAGCTATATTCCGAACTTCGAAAATGATGAATAAATAATAATAATAATAATAATAATAATAAACAATTTATTCACAAGATAAAATAGGTAAAAAATGACAGATTGTATAAGGCAATGTGTGAATAAATAGAGCCTAATCTACGAGGTATAGTATGTATATCAGGATACACATATGTACCTGTGTGTAGAGTGAGAATATATAACATCTAAAAACAGCACCTAAACGTAAACACAGTTAAATATCTAAAAAAAAAAAATAGTAGCTAAAATCATAAAGTTAATGAATATAAAAATAGTACTTAATTAAATATGAACTCAATTGAATATACAAAAAATATTTAAAAAAAAATAGAAATATGGTACTCGAACATCATAACAATTGTCAGTAATATAAATGGTTTACTTAATATTATTTATTCTTTCAGTTTTCTATAATTGATTTCACGTATGTTGGTGGTAACTCTCTGATATAATCTTTGAGCAATTTGGTGAATCGTTGGATTGTAGGTTGGTGTATAATATTATCTGGTAAACAGTTAAATACCTTTGGTCCCAGATATTGGTAGCATCTCTGGCCGACTGATTTATTCATAAATGGGAGTACAAATTTATTTTTCTGTCGCGTCTCATGGTAGTGGGAATGAGTACGAAGTTTGTTCTTCTGTAAATATTGTGTTTTCCCTAATTTAAAAAAATAGAGTTTCCTTATATCATAGATTTTTGTCTCTTCAAATAGCGCTTCGCTCGGATATCGGTTATTTTTACACATTATTTGTTTCAAAAATCTCTTTTGTATGATTTCTAGTGATTTCAGGTATGTGTTGGATACTCCACCCCATCCTATTATACCATAGTCTAGATGTGATTCTACTAAGCTATGATAAATGATTTTTTTATGTTTGGTGTTGAGTATATTTGAGACTTGTTTAATCCTATATAGAACACTACGTAATTTCTTCACTAAATGATTTATATGCACGTCCCATCTGAGGTGGCTGTCTATCATTATACCCAGGTATTTAACGCTTTTTGATGGTAAGATTTCGAGGTCATCTTCTAGTGATATTTTATCAAATTTTGGGAGACTCGTGGATAAACTACAAAATGGCAAGTAGAAAGTTTTTTTGAGATTCATTGATAAGAGTCTATTATCAAACCATTTTTTTATGTTCCCAAAATCAGTTTCTATTTTATTTTTTAAGTCGTCCCAGGTGTTACTTTCGTAAAATATGACCGTATCATCCGCAAAACTTATGATGCTTCCTTGTGTTTCAATGGAGAATAAATTATTCAAATAAATATTGAAAAGTAGAGGTCCCAATACCGTTCCTTGGGGTACACCACATGATATAGTTTCACTTCTGCTGAGTATGTTTTGTATTTTTGTTTGTTGTTTCCTGTCAGTTAAGTATGACTTGAAAAGGTCGTGTGCTTTACCCTTCACTCCCAGATCGTCTAGGCTTGATAAAAGTATATTGTGATCTACGGTATCGAATGCTTTTGCCAAGTCCAGAAAAATTCCAATGGACGGTTTTTTGTTATCTATAGAGTTATATATTTTGCTTGTGAGTTCTATTATCGCATCGTTGGTGGACTTTTTTTCTGTGAATCCATACTGTGCTTCTGACAACAGATTGTATTTCTTCAGAAAGGAATTTAGCCTTTTTTTTATGATTTTTTCCAAAATTTTACCCAAATTTGGTATGAGTGCTATAGGACGATAATTTGACACTTCTGTTTTTCCACCACTTTTGTAGATAGGTACTACTGTTGACATTTTCAATATAGAAGGAAAGTGACCGCTTGATAGAGATTTATTGATGATACAGCTGAGAGGTTTGGCTATGTAACTTGATATGAGTTTTAGTGTTTCTGCTTTCGAACCATCAGGTCCCGGTGATTTTTTATTTTTCAACTGTGAAATAGTTTCTTGTATTTCATATGCATCAGTGGGAAAGAGGAATATGGTATGTTCTGATTTGATTTTAGTTTCCCTATAATTTCTATCCTGCTTAATATTTTTTGCTAGACTTGCACCTACATTGCTAAAGAATAAGTTGAATTTTTCAGAGATTATTATTGGATCACAAGTTATATTTCCATCCTCAGTCTGTATCAATGATATTTCAGTATGTTGTCTTGCTTTGGTTAATTCATTTACTACTTGCCATAATCGTTTTGAGTCTGCCCCTTCCTGTTCTATTTTGTTTTTGTAGTATTTTATTTTCGTGTCTTTCATTGTTTTCTCAAGTATTTTTTTGTAGGTATTATATTCATTTTTCAAAATTTCGTTTTGTGGGATTTTTTTTAATCTGGCATACATTGCATTTTTTTATTGATGGATTTTAATAATGATCCAGTTACCCATGGTTTCCTTTTGATGTCTTTGTTCTTAACTTTTATGAATTTCGAGGATCTATCTATTGCACTTTGAACTAGTTTAACAAATTCACTAACCGAGCTTTCCAAATCATTTATTTCAAAGAAATATTTCCAATCAGTATTTTTAATTATTTGTATCAATTTTTTTTCATTTATTTGTTTATAAAATTTTGAGTTGGTGTTATTTTCTTTGGCGTATTTATTGTTGAATATTATTTGCACTAGAATTGTGTAATGATCGGTAATACAAGTTTCTATAGTCAATGGAATAATTGATTCAAGGTTTCCCTTTTTTGACTTAATGAAAATATGGTCAATGCATGTACCTGACTGTGATCTAGTGGTAGTGTTTATTGTTGAGTTATATCCATGCTCTCCTAGCGTGTCTAGGTAGATCTGTGTATTGTCTGTATTTTCATTTAAGTCGATATTTATATCGCCAATGAATACACTATATGCGAAGTTCTTTGGGTGATTCCTTAATATGGTATCCAATTTTTCAATAAACGGTTCGATTTGAGTATTACAAGGTGATCTGTAAAATGCATTAATAACTATAACTTCTTCGTCAATAGCCACTGTCAATTGCCACTGTCAATTGGAGTAGATTTGTACCATTTATTTCTATTTCTTGGTGAAAGCGGTATAAATTTGATTTAATGAAAACTACTACTCCATCATTCTGGTTGTATTTCCCAAAGTTATAGAGAGTTGTATAGCCTTCAATATTATATACTCCGATGTCGTCTATAATTCTTGTTTCTGTAAGCACTATGCAGTCTATTGAGGAGTCTAGCTCTTCCAGAAATATTATAAATTCATCTATGTTTTTAGCTATGCTTCGAATATTATTATGAATTATTTTAAAGTTGCTGTAACAACTATTGACTTTTAGTACTTGTTTTGCTTGGTCTGCATTTTCTAGCACAAAATTTCTTATTTTCTCTACTTTGAAATCTCTAATGTATGGATTCATTTCAGGAATGTTCACTTATACAGATATAATATGCAATTTTCAGAAAATGCATGGAATTAATTACTTATTTGTTGGCTTTCAGAATGTTCCTAGTTTTTTTATCGATAACATGGATCCATTCCAATAATTATTAGCACGGGTGTTTAACATGAAGCTATTTTGCATATATGTGTGAGCAAGGGGCAGTATTATTATTGGGAAATATTATTACTTAGACTAGTACTGGAATAAATAATTTGTGTTGGAGTATTTCGAAATCAATCAATAGTTTTGGTAATGCTCTTACTATATTAGGTTTATAAGAATATTATCTATTACTTGAAATTGAATTGTTCCTTGTAGCACGGCCAATTTTTATTGTGTTTTTGGATTGTATCACAGGCGTTGTTGGTTTCTTCTTTACTTCTATCGTTGTCTTCGTATTCTTGTGGTTCTCTTCCTTTGCTAATTCCTCTATGTCTATCGGATTTTCCAAAATTTCTGTGTTTTCAATGGTATCTTTCTTGTAATCTTTTCTGTGACTAGTACTTGGGGTGGCTGGCGCACTATTCGCTTTGGGTAGTAATTTAGCTTCAATTTCTTGTTTGCCGCTCTCTAAGTCTTCTGGAGTGTATGGAGTACCATTAACATATAATTTATGATTTTTTATATGTGCTTGATAATTATTTTCTCTGGCACTCTTCAGATGTTTGACCAAGATTTTATTTGTGGCTTGATCTTCAGGTCCTAAATCATGAGTTATGGAAATACCGGTACCTCGCAATTTCTTCAGGTTTTGGAAAATTTTCAATTTTTGTATGTAGGAGATGAACTCTAGGATGATTGTACCTTTTTTCCCGATGTGGTGTATGTTGTTCACGTCCTTCTCAGATAGGTTGCAGTTAAATATTTCATTCAGCTTTCCAGTAGTAACTTCGAGTACATTATTTTTGTTTGCGTCTATCCCAAAAATGACAATATTATTCCTTTTGTTGAAGCGTTCGATTTTGACAATTTTGTGTTCTAGTTTATTGCATTTTTCTTCCAATTCCTTCAATTTGTCATTCAGACTATCTCGAATGCCTTGTATTTCAGATTTTAATTCTGTAGTTTTATTGTTTATGAGTTCCTCTAGCTTGGAAAGTAAATCATTATTCGAGATCTCACTCATATTTTACGACTTCTCCCGTACTATCTCTTTCTTGTTTCTGTGATTTCTTGCAGTTTTTGTTAGTATCTATTAATTTTTTACATATATATACCGTTTCTTGTGGCTCTCGTGTATTATTGTTACTCCTGGTTTTTCTTACGTTTACTGTTCAATTTCAGATATCCATAATTGAAAAACTTCACTCACTTTTCTCAGTTTCATTCCAGGAACATGTCAATACAATTTCCAACTATGAATTGCACTCTTAAACCACTAGTTTTCACTGTTTTTCGGGAGCGATCATCAATCCAACCTGACACCACAACAGTTTCAAGTAAATTTTGTATATAAATGTTATAGTATCCAAAGGTAAATGAAACTAATAGATTCGTGACTCAATAATTCTGCAACTTCATTCTATGAAGTGGAAATTAGTTTTATGAGAAAAGTTTCTGGAAAACTCAGATAAGAAAGTTATTCGAGCAAGTTTCCGAATTCCCAATCGAAATCCCGAGCGACTGGATTTAGTTCGTGCACCGCAGTGTTTATCACTCGGTAAGATATTGCCGATTGATTCGGTTTGACAGTTTGATCTGTTGACTAACTCCGAGAAAGTCCCATTATAGGGATTAGCGCGAGGATCTGACACGTTCAACAAAACTAATGCTGTATAACTATTATTAAAGCCGAGGTAGGCGAATCTCGATCCGAAATAAGGTTGCACTGTCTCGTAATAAATTCTACATTATCTGGAATTGTTATTGTGAAATTTCCATCATTCAACTACATCTCTACTGTCTATTACTACTCCATTGTATACAGTTATAACCAAATGTGTTTACGATATTGTTTTTCAGCCAAACCGGATGTGGCGTTGAACGAATTCCTTGGATTTTAACTCTTTTACTGTGACATCCCCCCTCAATTTCCATAGATGGAATGGGGGATAAGGTGATACCTCATTTCGAAACGGTTTCAATTATTTGCCAGTTCACAAAGAACATAAAAATTTTCACTCTACCGTAACATCTTTCGAACAACAGTTTTATTGTTTAATGAATTCTCCTGACTCCGTACAAAAAACCAATCATCACACGTAAAGGTGAATGACTTTAAGTGCATCCTGAGTTTTTCAAGCTCTGAAATTCATCGCAATATCCTTCCCGTATCGTTACTCAACTGAAATATAAGAACGAAGAGGTCCAAGTCAATATCATCATCTTATGATCTCATTCCATGGTAGCAACGATATTCTCGACAGAATTTATTGATTCAAAGATGGATAATCAATGAGTATCAAATGCATGTTATCTCAGAATATTCAGCATATTCAATTGTCATGATACTATCTATCATTTTCCTTGCTTATTTAGAATTTGATATCCCTTAACTAAAGGTTAAATGGAGTTATTGATTTTTCAAGCATATATGTACGCAGTTGATCAGAATGATAGTCAAGATCAAAAATGTGTTTCATAACGAATCAATATGTCCAATGAAAACATAATTTCTATGCCCTTTATGTATCCCTATTTTCTTATCTAGCTTTCAGGACAGAAACGATTGATCCAATTTCAACAATTCAACACCTCAGACGTTCCCAAGCTTCATTCCGAGGCGTTGGTTGCACGAAAAAGATACATCCTATTTCCTAAATCGCCAATAAACATGCTAATACACGGTTATGTGTCAAGTGTCGAGCGCTCGTCGTAAACACTTCCTATCTGCCCGAATCAAATGACAATGAATTATTCATTAGTGGAAAACCGGGGAAATTTATTTTCCGAGGTGCTCCTTCGTTCGATGAACATGTTTGCTCTCGTCGTGACCATATTGCCCCTGAACGTTTTAGATGGAATAGCAGATATTATCATTCTTGCTAATGTTCTTGTTTTCAGATTCATTCAACATGATGATTAATTGGAACGTAATAAACTAACTGATTTTCTATTCTTTATTTATACGAATCTTATAGCTCTGTTGATAATGTGTGTTATTTCCAAGTTCTGAAAAAAAAACAACAAACTGACAAAGAGCTGAAATGGATGTCGCATGATCATCTTGGAACTGTACTGTTATTCGTATGGATTTTTCAGAATCCCATATTTCTTTTGGATGCATCCACACCTCATCTATTCCAGTCCAAGTTTTCGTATACCATGTATGTTCAATTACAGTATTCTGAGTGAGTTTTTAAGGATCAAATGACATATCATATTTTTATCGTGTCACAATTCATGTGAAATTACTGGATTCTGAACTATATGATAAATGGACATATCTTACGGAATTCTTGCAATATACAGGGTGACCCATTAGTGTAAGGAAATAGAATAACTCCCAGAAAATGTATTCGAATAAAAGTTATAATATTTGCGCAGACACACAATCTTGAAATATTTCAAGATATACAAGGCGTTGAGCCTGGACGAGACAACATTGAGTCAACTTTTTTCAATAGTATTTTCTTTATATTTGTTCACCAGCGAATTCAGAATAAATTTCTGCATCTAGTCTCATCAGCCGAGAAAATAATGAAATTTTTGAAATCAATATCGGTGTTTCATTCGAAGTTACTCCTTTTAGTCATATCTTCATAATGAAAGCAGATTACTACTTGAACCCAGAAGGTAAGCAGCATTTCAAACAATGGAATATTTTTCAACATTCCGAAACTTCTACTGATTTTTTTTTGTATGATTAGTTCACTCAGGAATGACTGGCATTGAGTGGGAATTTCATAGTATCTACTTTACATGCAAGAAACTGTCAATAAAAAAACGCTACACGTGAAAATATCACTCTCTATCATTTCCATTCACCAACAATGACAATCATAATCGAAATCACAATCGCAATGGGATTGTCCATGTTGCAACAATGATAATTGATGTTATTCCCTATACGACATTTACGAATGCTACTAACCGATCATTACTGCTGCATCTGGGATTTATGTGCGTGTAAAATCCAAATTTATGGTATTAGGGAATCGGAGCTTTGTGTAACGGGATCACGTTTATATCTCATTTTTGTGAATGTCACATCACGCATGTTGAAATGTTATAAAATATGTTTCGGTTATAACATGAACAGTATAAATTATGTGCATCGCGTGGTTTTGCATAAATAAACTACAAACCAACGGACAGTACCAGATTTGAAAGAGAAAGAATAAGGGATATCTTCTCGGCAATAATTCGGGGAGACGCTAATTCCATATTACATGGATGTACTCCTTTATCAGTGTATTTGGTGTAAACAATTGTTGAATCTTGGGTTTCTTTTCATAATCATTATTATTATAGACTCCACTCATCCACAAAAAAATGTCAAAATCATCGAACATATAATGGTAAGACTAGTTTATTTTGTTGGCACGGAGTTATGTCATTCATCGTCAAGCTCCTTGAACCCTAATTCAACTGATTGATATACATTGTGCGGCCAGCAAGTCCTCCAAGTCTCACACAGCCTGATTTCTCAATGTTGAAACATCCTGAAGGTGAGGTTTATACCCAAGAATCCAAAAACTCAGATTCAAACTCACAAAAAACAATGGGAAAGCAGTGAAACAACTCCAGAACAATGACTCCGTTCACCACAGTCCGGAAATATGACATACTGTTTTTATACAACCCTCAAACGTTCTACTAAGAACAAGTACTTGCATTCGACGATAATAGTTATTTGTATCACTAGGCATAAAAGCACAAGAAGCATTAAATCTTCTTTTCTGCCGTGTGAAACATAAAATATTTTTCTTCAAATTTGTTTCAATTCCACGCAAAATCGACTCTTTCATATTATCATCAGCATCATTTTGAGTTTTCTTAATGTCATTGTCGATTTTAATAATTATTACTCGGAAAGTTGCCTAGCAACGAACTTTTTCTGCCTAGGCAGTAAAAGTGGACTTGTTCTGCCTGCCAAGCGTCATAAAAAGGCCGTTTTTAATGTCATTTGGAGAAAAATATTATTTGAGAATTTTTTCATAGCTACCTCTGAAAAAGATTGTTTTCATATTGCTCGCAAATGTAGATATAAGGTCCAACCTGAATCAACTTAAAATCTACAAATGGAAGTCTGAAGATTGAGATTTCATTACGATAGCTCTTAATCATTCTACAGATGGGAGAGTTAAAACCTGAATTAGTTCTTCTGAATGGTGTGTTAAAGGTTTCATGGCTTCTTGAATCTCTGCTAGGTGTACTTAAGGATATTTTGGACGATCCGGGACAATCAATACGATTGTTAAATATTTTATACATCATTAGAAGGTCTGACATGCTTCTTCTATCGGTGAGAGACAACATGGAATACTTACTGAGAATTGGACTGTATATAATTGCTGTTTACTATTGGGATATCTGATTCACGAGCTAGTTGTTTAACAAATTTTCTCTGGATGCTTTCGATTCTCTGCTGATAAGTGGCATATTGAGGACTCCAAACAATCGAAGCAAAATTCAATTTATATATGAATGCATAATATAGGTTCAAGAGAGTTTTAGCATTCGTGAAGTGTCTAGTGTTCCTTAATATGAATCCCAATAAGCGATTACAATTGTTAACCATTTTCGATATGAGTCTTAAAAATCATTTCAGAATCCATAATTACTCCAAGATCACGTATTTCATTCACGGTTTTCATTATATGTCCATCTATTCTGTACTGATGGTTAATTATATTCCTTTTTCTTGTAAAGGTTATTGTGAGGCATTTATCATAGATCAAGAACAAACTAGAATTTTTGCATATTTCAACAAATGAATCAAGATCTTCTTGTAGTTTGTTACAATCATCTGAATGTTTTATAGCTCGATATACTTTCAGTTCGTCGGCATATAATAAAAAGTTTGAATTTTTAAAACATTCACCAATATGGTTGATATAAATTATAAAGATCAACGGTCCCAAATGACTTCCCTGTGGCACCCCTGATGTAACCACAAAGGGGTCAGATTTGTACCCGTCAATCTCTGTGATTTGAGATCTTTGAGTAATATAAGACCACACCCACATGCGAAGATACGAACCCACACCGACCTCAGCGAGCCTTTCAATAAGCAACGCGTGGTTGATTGTATCGAAGGCCTTACTGAAGTCGGTGTATATTACGTCCACCTGCGTCTGATCATCTATTTTGTCTATGATGTGATCTGTAAATTCTATTAAGTTTGTGTCTATGGATCTACAGGGGGAAAAGCCATGTTGTTGATGAGTAATCTTATTCTTCGTGATGTTTAGAGTCCTTTCATGAACAATTTTTTCCAAAGATACAGAGTTTGCTTATGGGTCTATAATTCTTGATATTGCTCCTGTAGCCACCTTTAAGGAGAGGCAAAATAGTTGAAGATTTCCATTTAGTTGGGAATTCCCCTATGTGAAGTGACGAATTGAAAATGTGAAGAAGGGGTGGTATTAGATTGACCTTACACTTTTTAATGAACGTACTGGGTAGATTATCAGGACCCGGACCTTTTTGAACGTTTAAATTGTCGATGGCAACAGAAACTTGTTGCTCTGAAATATCTACAATATTGTCTATAGCAAACAGCGGATGGTCACTCGCAAGTGCATCCTGGGTGTACACACTCTTGAATTAATTTGAAAATAGATTGCAGATATCTTGAGCCTTGTCGGATGTCTTATCTTCGTGAAAAACAGAGTGGGGTATTGAGGTATGATTTTGGTTCTTGGTTCTGATATATTTCCAAAAGCTTTTGGAGTCAGTGAGAATTTCGTTTTCAATGTTATTTGTATAGTTTTTGTAGTCTCTTTGAATCAATTGCTTGGAGCTCCCACCTAATTGAGAAAAAAGTTGATAAAGATGATGCCCTCCATAGACTTTGTATTTTTTATGCACTTTGTATTTTTTATGCACTTTGTTCTTCTTTTTCAAAAGCTGTATGGTATGTGGTTGAAATAAATTGTATATCCCTTCCCAGATAGCACAAACATTTTAAGAATATTCCTATAAAGTGCAAAAAAGTTCTGTTATAGAATATTCCGATGAATGTTCAGGGGATGTTTTCAGAACATTACAAATATTCATAGAATATATATAGAATCTTTCACAAGAATATTCCAATCACTTTCTGAAGGAACATTCCTAGAACTTTCGTTGTTTTGCGTCAGTTTTGTCGGTTGTCAAGTATCAAAAATTGTTTACATTCTGAAGGAACTTGATGCAAATTTCAGATCTTCAACTCGTGTTTGTGAACTGTGATATATAAAAATTGTTGCTGGTATATATACATATAAGGTATGATTAGCAAAATACATAACCCCTCTATTAATATATTCAAGGGGGCATTGTTATTGATTACATGTTTGGTTATTCATATATTTTCTTGCACTTATTACAAAATTGTTGTGACTATATCGGGTGTTTCACAGTGGATGGAACATTAGACGTATCTAGAGAACAGAAAGTCAGATCATTTAAAAAATTTGTAAGCGTGGATAATCAAACTTGCTCTATCCGTCTAAAATATTTTCATCAATACAGTGTTGCCGCTTGTATCAGAAAGTAGTAGCCACTTATTTCAAATGAAACACCTCGTATATTATATCATTTTTGGAATCCTCATGAGATTCCTCACAACTTTTCCACATAATTCCCTATACCTATCTGTGACGATTTACGAGATAAAAAATATTTTGTAAAATTTTTGTGTAAAACCTGACCATTGAAAAATATCAATTTTTTCCCAATGCAAATTCACAAAATATTGCAATTTGGGTTATAGCTGCATAAGACCATCAAGTATTCTGTCGATGAACTGGATCTCAGTTTCAGCATACAGGGAGGCTCAGAAGTGAGTGTCATCCGGGCACTCATGAAAATGACTGCAACTCCGTTTTTTTAAATGGAACTTCCTGTATATTACCACTTATTCGAAAAACTATAACATTTTCCATTCTAATTGAGTATACTTTTCCTATACCTATCTCGTACAGTTTTTTAGTTATGCTCACTTATGTTATGAATTCGTTTTCAATGAAAAAAATATTGGATGGTGCTTTAGATAGTAGGCTATGAACTTCATTCTGACAGAGAACTAACATGTTATTCCTTCATTGTTATCCTGTATTCAAGATGCATGGGTGTAAAAATACTATGGCAGAAAATAATTACTTGAATGCGGTTTAGATGGATTTATTCATTATTTATGGTCAATGTAACAAGAATATCAGTAGAACATGCAGAGAGTTTAATGAAAAGCATAAAGTTATTTACCCCGGATGAATCCGGAGAAATTCATTAGATTGAAGAGAAATTTTGAAATGTTTTCGAAATCTTTCTAGATTTATTAATAAATAATTACTTGAATGCGGTTTACATGGATTTATTCATTATTTATGGTCAATGTAACAAGAATATCAGTAGAACAAGCAGCGAGTTTGATGAAAAGTATGCTGATTAACCTCGAACGAATTCGAGAAAATTCATTAGATTGAAGAGAAAATTTGAAATGCTTATATCATCATGAAAAGCTGAAAGTATCAAAGTCTAACATGTGTATTAATAAATCTAGAAAGATTTCAAATACATTTCAAAATTTCTATTCAATCTAATGAATTTCTCCGGATTCATCCGGGGTAAATCACTTTATGCTTTTCATTGAACTCTCTGCATGTTCTACTGATATTCTTGTTACATTGACCATAAACGATGAATAAATCCATCTAAACCGCATTCAAGTAATTATTTTCTGCCATAGTATTTTTACACCCAGGCATCTTGAATACAGGATAACAATGAAGGAATATCATGTTAGTTCTCTGTCAGAATGAGGTTCATGGCCTACTATCTAAAGCACCATCCAATATTTTTTTCATTGAAAACGAATTCATAACATAAGTGAGCATAACTAAGAAACTGTACGAGATAGGTATAGGGAAAGTACACTCAATTAAAATGGAAAATGTTATAGTTTTTCGAATAAGTGATAATATACAGGGTGTTCCATTTAAAAAACGGAGTTGCAGTCATTTTCATGAGTGCCCGGATGACACTCACTTCTGAGCCTCCCTGTATGCTGAAACTGAGATCCAGTTCATCGACAGGATACTTGATGGTCTCATGCAGCTATAATCCAAATTGCAATATTTCGTGAATTTGCATTGGGAAAAAATTCATATTCTTCAATGGTCAGGTTTTACACAAAAATTTGACAAAATAATTTTTATCTCGGAAATCGTCACAGATAGGTATAGGGAATTATGTGGGAAAGTTGTGAGGAATCTCATGAGGATTCTAAAAATACGGGGTGTTCCATTTGAAATAACAAAGTAGCTACTACTTTCTGATACAAGCGGCAACACTGTATTGATGAAAATATTTTAGACGGATAGAGCAAGTTTGATTATCCACGCTCACAAATTTCCGAAATGATCTGTCTTTCTGTTCTCCTGATACGTCTAATGTTCCATCCACTGTGAAACACCCTGTATATGGTTTACTCAAATCAATATATTTGAAGCCACATTTTACTTCGAATAATTTAGTAAGATCACCATCATCAAAATTGTGATGCATAACCTTAAAATAGGAAAGAAAAAGAACTCTGGTAAGATATGGATTTATTTATATAAATAATATGGCTGCACTGAGTTTCTGTTTTGAATATTTTAGTGATTAAAATAGCCTTTGCAATTAATGACATGTTCTTTCATGAAAGGATGTTATATTTCAGTTTAAGTATCTGATTTTGGTATTTCTTCTACAGTACCCCCTTCAGATGATGATTTAGAGGGATTGATTCATACCCAGGATCTAAAAATGCAGGTGAGGAAAAATAAATTCTATCACTACCTATAAATAAATATCTTGTAGGGTGATACTCGATATTCCAATCATTAAATCAAAATACAAGTCTACTATTATATTTTTTTGCAGTTCTTAATGAAACAAGCTGTTCAGGAAGTGACCCAAAAAATAAACCAAATTCTAGTATAAAACTGATAACGGAGATCAAAGGGAGCTATAACAACAACTTGAAAGGTGATTACTTTTTTTTTATTGAGAAATTCAACTATTTTTTTTGAATTGCAGATGAGCTGTTCTAGCCTCAAGTACTCAGAAACCTGTCAATTCTAAATTTCAAATTGGATCAATTTGCTGAAGATGAAGAGGCATTGAAGGAAAAAAGAGAAGTGACCGTTCCTCCATCAGTATTTTTAAAATTCAATTTTCCTTTGTTGACTGAGGAAGAACATGGTAGATGGAGAAAAGAATTTTTCCTATCCTGGTTAGAACATGGTGTATTTTGAAAAAATAATTTCTTACTTTAATAAAGGTATTTCAATAAATTTTCTGACATCAATTAAATGAATCCATCTGAAAGAGTCAAGAAAACCTGAAAATGCTGGGATACCTTACTCTTACTTTCCAACTAATTTGAAATTACTGATTACCACACAGGAAAGTTTGAGTTTTCTCAATATGAAAGTGATTAAATTAAAATCATAAAAACCAGATTGAATAAGTCACATAAAAAATGTACAATTTTTTTTACCTGTACCATATAGCTGCTAGTTCATGTTTAATGAATGATTATTTAAGGATACTCTCAAATGAAAAACTGCATGAATGAACTTTCAACAAGAACAATTCGATTTTTTTCAGAATATTTCAACATGTCCTTAAACTTCCACTCAATATCCAATGAACTTTTTATAATCGGTAGAGATATTTTATTAAGCTTCTATGAATGTACTCAGAAAATCCTCCAGAATATTCGGAAAACATTTATAGAACATGAAACTCAGTCCACTTTTAATGTCCATAGAATGTACCCAGAATATATGAGGTATGTTTTGGAAATATTCTGAGAATATTCAAACATTCCATCAAGTGCTTCTATGAATATTCTATGAATGTTCTTGTGCTATCTGGGTTCCTTAGCACAAAAGTTGGTACATCTCAGTCATAATACTGGTGAGTTTTTCATAAAATATTTCAACTGCTTCATTAACGTTTTTTTTTCAGCAAAGCAGTCAGTCCAATGTATCTTATTTAGCTCAGAATTTATGTTTACATAATTTGCTTTATTGAAATTGAATTTAGTATTTGACTTATCACTTAAATATTTGAATTTCATTAGTTCGAAGTCAATATATAGTGTTCGATAATATAATTTGATAATTCATCACATCAACCAGAAACGATTGATTTGAACAATGTACGTGCTTCATACCACATTATTCCCAAATGTTGATGTTCATGTATTTATTCATCTATCATTGATTCATGTACAATATCAGGTTGTGGCAGCTCGATAATCAATGTGTAATTCAACCTCGAACATGTACAGCTCAAAAGACAAAGTACGCTAGATGCATTCATGTCGCATACCTACTCTACAACTATGGAAGTATACGTAGGATGACGGATTCATCAATCAGCGTCACCTGTCCGCCATATTCGATACATTGCAAGACGAATGATAGGCGATAATGGAATTGCGATACTATGCGCGATGCTTTCATGGTGTTTCTATAAAAAATTTGTAGCCGCTTTCTTTCGCACACCTTCAATATACCAGCATTATTCAATTCGATCATTCATCATTCCACAATAGCCTCGGAGTGTGTTCTGCTTCGTACATTCTGATAGATGCATTTATATTCAGAATATTCTGAAAACCTCATGCATCCTGAGAAATTATATCAAGAACAGCTACGTGAAACATCCCAGACAACCTAAAAAGTAACAGTAAGTCGCAGGGATTACCAAATAATATCACATTGAAGATCATCTTGGAAACCTCTCTGAGTTTTACATGGGCCTTCGCTTTGTGGATATCAACATCCACATATTGTTATCGTTGCGAATTCCCCAAGTTAACTTTATTAATGATTGAGTGAAACATATAATCGAGAGATTCAGATTATTAAAATTAGGAACGATATATCATGAATAAATTGGCGCTTGCGCATCAGGGCATAGCAACAACACGTGCACACGAATGAAAGTCAAGGAACAAAGGAGAGGTGAAAATAATATATTATGATCTGTGTGGTGCGTATTTAATGGTTGGTTGAATTGTTGGTTTTGTGTGCAGTATTTTGAAATACTTTTTGTTAAGAAGAATATTACACAGCTCTAGGTGCATGTAAGTATACATTTTCAATGATAAAATGATGCTCATAAATGTGCAATTGGGAAGGTGATGCCCATTGAAAAGCAATACTTTTTAACAAGATGGACTCCTCAACCGTTTTGTCGTATCATTATCGGAATTCAGTATCAGAATATTGAATGATATTTTATAATGTCGAACATGTATACACTGTTCTCAATACTTAGAAACATCTTTCTCTCAATAAAAGCTGAATTTAGAAATTTTCAATAATTTGATTGGAAAATATAACATGATATGGTTTCAACATAAGTGTACCCAACGTCTTCAGAACAGTATTAAACTATAAAAAAAAAAACAATTCAATTTCTATTTATATTATTTTCAGTTGACAGTGGCAATCCATTTTATTTGAATCATCATAGTATAATAATGTGATATGGTAACAATCAATGTTTTTGTTGTTTCCTTTGGTTTTATTTTGTCTGTACAGTATACTATTTTTTTTTGTAAATAATACCATTTTCATTTCATTAGGTTTCGAAAATAATGTTTTCGTTTTTATATTCTGTGATATGACAAGTTTTTATAAAATATTTTGAGTGAGTCAAGTTGAATGCATTATACTAATATATATCTGATGATTCTGTTCAGCCATATGCCTGGCTAGAAATGCGTACAGCTTGACTCACCCTGTGTTATATTCAAAATATACAGATCAGTATTTTATAATAGTTGTTTAATTATTTCCCCTTAAAAATGAAAAAGAGATTCAATATGAAGAGCAGGCATATGATGTGTTTTATTGCTGGTTCTGAGTATACCTACTGGGTGGCTCACGACTAGCGCGACGGAGATTCATAGCGAAACAGGAAAACTTTTGAAGTTATTGTCACTTCAGTAGTTTGTATATTGATAAAGGCCACATATTTAAATTATATCATACTTAGGGTATGTAGAAAGATGAATGGTGCAAAAAATCGAGATTTTTCAACTTGAGTAATTTTTTGTGGGGAAACTATTTATTATTGGTCAAAACGGCTCACATGTCTAAAAAGTTTTAATATGAACATGTCAGCCGTTTCAACCAATTTTGAATAGTTATTTCAACTTATTTCGATTAGTCGTTCGATATAAACCCCAAATACGATAGATCGATGAAATCAGCTGTCCAAGAAAAATTTTAAAATGCAATAAAATATAGGGTGCTCCCTAAGAAAAAGCACAACTTTGATATATGTCACAATTCTTTGGAACATATTCTGTATATTTCAAAATGTGAGCTTTTTAATATAAAAACTACTGAAGTGACGAAAACACCAAAATTTCCGCGGTTTCGCTATAAATCTCTGTCGCGCTAGATCGTGAGCCACCCTGTATATAAATCTCATAGACTATGCACATTTCATAGGCATTATGAAATGGTTGAAATATATGGCAGCTAAGATATATTTAGTCTCTTTCACAGGTACTAATTCCATGGGTGTTGCAAAATTAACATTATTTTAATTTAATTAGAAGACGTTTATAGAGAGCAAATTTAGTGCCACGGTGGTAATTACCAAATATGAATATAACTTCAACGGAAGACGTAATTTGAAAGCTCATTCGGTTCAATAATCTTTCCAATAAGTGCTAAAATGTTATACAATGTTGCGGACATTAAGCACTCCCCAGTAAGTACTGGTTGCATTTTTTTATATCAATATTGTGAAGTCACATTTCCACGATGGTAACTCCCTACAACTTTCCTGCAACCAAAACTGGTTGACTGGGATGGAGTGGAGACTCAAACTGAAATAATTTATAACCAAGTATTTATACGCAATACCTTCCTCAGACGTTGCTTCTTCCACATTAAGTTGCAGCGAACCCTCATTAATATAATTATATAATGAAATGATGTAATTTCCTTTAGAATTGTCTGTCAAAAACTGCCAATCAAATTGCTTTGCTGTACTTGAGTGATGTTGAAGTGGACAGGAAGATTAGACTGCTGAACTTCTCCTTATGGTTGACATTAGCACACCCCAGAATAAATTACATCTACAGAAAAAGATAATGACACCATCATTTCAAAGACTCAACTTACCACAATTGAATAATAAATGTTTCAATAGATTGTTTGAATATTGCATATGAGAAAACATTTGGGAAAGGTTGTGTTCTACATTTGCAGGGATTTTTTTCAGCTACTCAAGGACTTATTTCTCATTCCTGCTAGAAAAATACATTGAAGCATGGACACTTCATGAGTTGGAATACATTTTTTTTTTAATCAGAAAGGTTTTTTTTTTTCTCATTCCAGAATTTCCAATTGAAATAGCTGTCACAATTCGAAACTTCGGGAATGAGATATCAAAAATCTAGACTAGTGTATGGAATTGAATATGAGTCAATCTCTAATAAAAATAATGATAGTGATTGATTTTGAGGAATCATTTTATCATTTCTTCGAAGAACCCGCCACTGATTGACAATTTGATCTTGATAGTGAAAATATTCGTTAACTTCCGGCTTTCGGGACTTTGTAAAGTGCCTCGTTAATAGTTTCAATACTTGAAGTGGATTACGAAACGGCTGATGTCAGGTAAGTTGAAAGCTGAAAAGTTCTTCGAGATTTCCGTCGACGAAGTATGATATTTCAAACGATAGTCTTGGCTCTGTATTCTCATTAACAACCTTTTGTCATTCATGAGACTTCAGAAGCACCGATCCGTTAATTAAGTACCTTCTTGTAGAATTCGTAATATTGGTTCACGAACATCGTATCTACACGGAAAAAAATCAAAGCTAGCAAATGAAAAGAATATTATGAACGATAAAATATCACCTGGAAGAACATTCAAGAATAATTTCAGTTGCCAATTGAATTCAATTATAACAAACTATGTTAGGTATCTCATTTGAAAAATCACATTTCAACATCGAACCAATCTTCTGTTTTCATTCATTCCATCAATTTCCTCAGAGAAGCAAAATAGATCATCTATTTATTGAATAGTGGAGTTTTACTACCACAATTTCGATGTGCTTGTCATCATCTGTAGTCCCACAAATTACCTTTTATCACATACTCGAAATATGGATACATAAAACTGGTTACAGATAAATATTACCATCTTGATCGAAATGACAATACTACTAGAATCGTATTAATCAACCCTCAGCCGTGTAAGAAATATAGTGAAAGGCTTCTCAAGAAGTTCCATGTCTTCACACTTATACATCAGTCGAGATCTGATCCTTAATCACTACCCCAGTGTGCTCGTTTTGAGTTTCTAATTCGAAACTCACTCGGTTCATTAAAGATTTATACCTAATTACAATCTGCTGAAATTGACGTACAGAATTTACTGCTTTAATCTTCATAATTGCGAGTACGTCTCTCATGAATCTTCGTTATGCTCAGAATGTGAATGTGAAATTTGAATAATAAATATTATGTCTTCAGCGCCTCCCATAACCAGATCCTATATGGGTATAATATATTCACAATTTTTGTCCTAAATCATCATAAGAGTCAGATCCGGTAAAATGTAACTTCAGTAAGCATAGCGTATTCACCAAATAGGAAGAAAGAAAGCAGTGGTTGTTTTCATCATGTTCTGATTACCCAATTATTGTTGGTCAAATTAAAGTTTGAGTGTTCCGATTTTTGCATTCATAATGAATCGAAAAAAATCTCAATCCATCTCAGTTACAGTATATCCGTTGCTTTGACAAAGCGTATTCATGGTAAACATGGGAGATGAAAAATACATAGTAAATAGTAAAAATTAAATTCGTTAGTTATATATTCAGTCATATATGATATGTTCTATTTACTAGTCGCTATGTTTTTTGTCTACTCTCCGCTATTTGGAAAGTATTTGATTCATGTTTCGCAAAAATGCCTCACATTCTGAAAATATCCTAAAGAAAATGCGCAAAATCCTTTTAAAATATCCAATATTCAACTGATTCGTTAAAGGTATATGGAGAACTAACAGATATATCCACTTGATATTTTTGTAGCGGCTACAGCAATGTGATCTATTTTCCTGAAATATTTTCAGTTGATTTCTCTGTTTGTTTTTCATACCCTTCTAATGAATCAGTTAGATGAAGCACCAATGTAAATTCTTCAATACTTTTTTATGTTTCAGGAATATTCTTAGGGCATTCAAATATTTTTTGCGCTATCAGATGATGGTTTTATGCATTACAGTGTATGAGATATGAAGGATCATAGCATAACATGACAGAAAAACCTCTAAATTATTACAGTAGCACACACAATAGATCTCTGTCTCTTGATGCGAATACAGTGGAAATAATTAAATACGTAAGAACAATTCCAGAGGTCGGACCCTAATGATTGAAACAACCCACGAAATGTCTACCAAAACATTGTACTCGATTCGAGGAATTGAACATAATTGAATAATTAATCTTGTCTCTTTGTGGAGTCTACATTTTCCGTCTCTGAATGGAAAAGGCATTCCTTGAAATTGAGTTTACCCGCAGGGCAGCTAAATTGTATACATCAACGAACCACATAGATTTCAACAATGAAATCCCTTCAGTAGATTTTGTAATCAGCATCTGTCAAATTATGAGCTCATAAAATTATTATTATCATTATTGAACTCGATGTGAACCCCAATTATTTTTTTGACAGATTATATTGGAGGAATAAACATGTTATACGCTCTTCACCTTGTTTCCAAAAATTTTAAAGACACAAAGGCCTATTCAAATGCAACGTTATAGTTGTATCAGTAAAAAATTAATATGAAGAGTATGATTGAGAGAAAATGGAAAATAGAACATGTTTCTGAAAATATGAATTTCAGAACAATTTCTTTCTTAGCTTTTTTACAACACCTCTTCAAATCTCAATATATCCATACCTGATTCTACTACAAATCAAACCAATTCAAATGCATTAGCATACTTCCATCATGTTGAATATTTGCAATATAATGCAACATGGAGAGTTATACATATAACGTTTCATGTCTAGTCCAGTCTCGGAAAATATATTACCTAACAAAGAATATATATTGTTTCATGTCCCATTTACCTACGACGTTCAACAAAAGGACTTCAGACATAGCAGACACAATGGAGCAGTAGATTTGAGCGAGTTGACACAAATAGTATTATGTTGGTTTATCTAGCTGGTATCATTTGACAATGGACTCAGGCACGAAACAGTCTACATTCAACCAAATAATATAATCAAAATCCGTATTGGAATATACAGAAAGGCCAATTAGTATGGCCAAGTTCGATATCTCCCTTATCTCAATGACTCGAGGAATATCCATCTATGAGGTCGTTATGGAACTTGAGGCGCACATTTTAAAATGATTTCGAAGTATACAAGGCGATTCGTTTGCACAGGAGGGACCTAATATACTTTTTTCATATGGAATTGCATTTTCGGATCCTACAAGTTATTCCCGATCAACTTATATCAGGTTTTCCTATCTCTAAAATCGGCAGTTTCCGAGTTATTTCGATTTTCTTCCAATTTTTGTGGATTACACTCATGCATTCGAAAATGTATAAATATTACTTTCTTGATAAAACAGTCCTGAAATTCACATCAGCATGAGAGCATACATAAAATTTCATGTTGATGCAATGGAAACGATCTAATTTTATAGAAGGTGTTCATTATCGAGTTTCCAGTTAGACGTTTTTGAAACGAGGAAAACTACTTTTTTTTGGAATGGATCACCCTGTAAAGTAGTAGTAGTATTTATTTCACTACAATATACAATGGTATTAGTGGAGCTTCGAGAAAAAACAGAAGTCATAGATGTAAATGAATGATGCATCGGATATAGGACCGAAATATGCATAGAATTTCATCAGGTTTCCCTATACCTATCTTCAATAGATTATGTATAAATTTGGATTTTTGATTATTTATACCTTTACTATGACTTTATTTGACTTGATCTCAAAGAGGGCTGTGCCTTTGATATAATAAAATATCTGAACTACTGTACTGAACTGGAGTAACATAAATCAATGACTATATGTAACCCAACAAGAAATTATCTAGAAAACTTCCAGAAATGGTTGTTGTGGATTGTTCAACACTTTATCTTAATAAATTTAATTCAAATAATTTTTTCCGATATGTATAATTCAAAGTCATCAAGAAGCTTCAAATTCTGATTCATTCGGAAGTGTCTGTAGAGGTATGACTCGTAGGTATTTGTTTTCTTCCATCAGAATATACGTGAGATAATTGTAAATATTCGAAATCACTTGATTCGATCCCTTAGAAGGCCTCGTGGACGAGACTATACCTATATTTTGGCAACCACATTATGTTCTGTCCAATGTACACTATTTCATGATCAATGGACTTACAATCGATGTGTATCTTCAAGAATTCAGTACTTGATACTATAGTAGATAATATATGATGTTGATGCAACATATTATCAATTCCACCAATTTTCCAATGTTTTTTTTTCAATCCTGAATCATCTCGTATCATGGGAAAGCCATTGTGATACGAATTTATAGCAGGATGACATGCATTCAAATATTCGTATAAGTCATGAAAATTTCTCTTTGATATTTTCCCTTCCGACTATGCGAGATTACGTCATCTCCTCAAGTTCCTCTAATCGGGATTATCAAACATTTCAAGTAAACAAGCACACAAAGAACATGGAATATAATGAGAAATTGCTAGTCTACCCATCAGAAAATATATGATGAAGTAAAAGGCGGAATGATTATATGAACGAATTTCATTATTAAGATTTTCACCAGTGCAAATACTTTTCTCGAGATAATATATTGTTCAAAGTGAGTATGAAGATATAGAAATCAATGGATGCATCGTAAGACTGATAGTTATTTGATCGTGTCAAAAAGTGATATTCAGTCAGATTATTGGAAATAACTTGAATCAGGTTCTTATTTCATTACGTTCTTTGTGATCCCTCAAAAGCCCATAAATCAATTAGTCATAAATATTAATTATCATAACTATTATAAGTTTATATGGAATGAAATATGAAGACGTGCTAATATCTCCTAAGGGGTGATATTTTGACCTCAAGAATGAAAAATCCTTCTAGCACTCTCCAATGTTTGAAATATCAATAATTGAACTATCTTCTGCATCTCCATTCTGATATGTTCACCATTCACCTTTGAAAATGTATTGAAGGAAGAATTTGACATGAATTCACAGTTGTAGAAATGAACTGAAATAAATAATTGTCAAACACAATTGACATCAATGTGAAATATCATCAACTAAATCAATGATGTTACCTATTGAATTGAACAGTTGAATTCAAACTCTCTTCTTGAAATTATAGTGAAGTGATTTATTATTTCCTCTGAATATGATACGAGAAGTTTTTCACCTACCCTATCGGTATAGAACATATCCATAGAATGAACAAAAAGTACTTCACATCAAATTATTACTCACATCAATTTATATCGTCTAATGTGTAATTGGGTTTGCGCACAAATTGAATTTCCTGTCGTACTCAATTATTTTTTCGTGACGTCATTCGATCCATGCGTAAGATAGAAACATTTAACAATGATATAGGCCAAACATCAAATATCAAATGGTGTTTTCGCATGCTCTTTGACAATATCACGCTTCTCCTAGTATTCCTTATCTTCTATGTAGAATGTTTTTTTTTCACAATTCATGTTGAATAAAGAAATTCTGTAATTCAGGTAAGAATTCACACAATTGAAGGCTTAAAAATTGAATCACGGATTTATTTGGTAATCCTATTTCTCTTGTCTTAGGAAAACTCTTTCTCGACGCAATTTAATTTTTCTGTATTTCCTCGGGTCATTAATCTTGCATTATATAAAACATGGTAGAAAGATTGATGTTAGTAGATTGAATTATTTCATCTAAAATTCACCCTTCACTCCAGATCTCATTATTTTCAAGTCACGAAGTGACATTTCATATTTAATAATCATTTCAACTGGTTCCAAGTAGTTCACATAGTTGCATACATTATCAATATGAAAGAATTATTGATCTAGAAATTATTTCAGGAAACTCAATCGTTTCAATGGAAATGAAAAAATGCAAAGAGTTGAGGAATCGAACAAATATTATATAAGTTTATAAACATGAACTGATGAATGGTCATTACATTTCCTCACATTAGCATTATTCTTTTCGATCTCATTTTTAATGCAAATGATGTTTAACGGATTCCATTTGTTAAAGACATGATTGTCAGCAAAAAACAATCAGTTCATCATCAAATCTCAAATCTATTCCAATTCAAAATCAAGGTTTGCACAATAATTTGTTAAATCGTTGAATACATATTTTGAAACATTGATAAATGTTGACGAAAATATATTCATATTTGCACTGTATATCGTTTCATCATGAATAGAGTTTATCATTGAATCTTTTTTATATCACAGAGGATTTCTGCTTCATTGGAGTATTATAACTATATGTAGATAATATGTAGAAAAACAACTCTCAATAAAATTAGAATTACTGTCATCATTCTGTTTTCACTGAACCATGAGAATATTCGAATGAATTTAATTCCACATTGGAACAAACATAATTCATATATATGGCTACAATGATGGGATAGCCCTGCATTTGTGAATGTCCTACAGGAGATCACATAATTTACTATCGTTGCATTACCCATCCGGGGTATAATTATGATTACTTGGATCATTAACCGCAAATGTAGTGTTGGATTATTCCAAAGGGATAACTTTGGATAGGATTATGTTAATAGAGGTATAAATCATTCGATTGAATTCAACAAAGCTCGATTTCCAGTATGTGTCCATGCACTTGTTGTTCCTCTTCGAATTTTATTAATGAACTCTTGCTGGATTGGCAAAGAAATAATAATAACAAAAAGGAAATCAGTTCTTCTCAATCCTTCGAATTCACTGAGCATGTTTTATTCCTCCAAATATAAACTTTTCAAAATACAAACTGAATATGAATCAAAATGTACGGCATACAACATACACTTCCATTATAGAATCATTGGAGGTAAATGAAATGTTATACATTCATTTCATCAATTCAAACCATTTTCTATATTGAAATTATATTGATTGTGTTGGATCGTTAGACAATTTCACTGACAAATAAGTTGTTTCGAAACTAACACAATCGTTACGGGTCATATTAAGGCAAATTAGTATAGTTGCATGTTCGCTAAGTATTTAATTGATTATTGATGCCCTGCAATAATTCATTGTGGTGCTCAGAAATGTCAAATGTCTTAATTCTGTATTCCTGTTCCGTTTACAACTTTAATTTAATGGACTAGTTCACGCAAGATTGTTGGGGAAGTATTCAACCTAATGACAAGGAGATATTAAATAGTTGTATGAATTGATTGCGCCATAAAAATTTCACAGAATGCGCTAAAACTATCTAAATTATTAATTAATTGTTGCAGATTCGAGATCGAATATTTTTATGTAATATTCCTGTTAATTATAAATGCTGGTAAGTTGTTTGATATGACTGATTAAGAAATGCTATTTCAATATATTTGCTTTTTGATGTCAGTACTAGTATGGAACATAATTTCATGTCGATTGGGGTGAAGGCTCTCCGAAGAGTGGTACATACATCTACTTCTACCAATAAATGGCGAAAGTATTATAACCCATTTTTTTCATCGATGCTTTCGTCAGTTGATAATATGCTGCACTATTGGCGAATGAACATAAGCGATACACCACCTGGTGGCACTAAAAGTAACTAGAAATGTTGACATAGCTCATGTGTTCAGTATTATGTTTTGTTGATTTTATACTGATTTTGAATATTTGAAAGATTGTGTGACTATGAATCGGTAAAATCAAACTTACAATATTAATTCCCATGCTTTTCCTCAAGATGGTGATATAAATATCGAGAATAGATGGATACAATTCCATCCACATTAGAGGTCATAGTCGAGCATAATATTGTTCAGGTATCAACAAAATTGAAACGAGATCTCACATTATCTATTTCATATGGCACTTCTCAAAAAAAACAGCAGAAAAAACGAATACTATGAACTCATAATTCATTCCATAACATATCCATCATCTTTTCAGGAAGAATTCAGTTTTCTTCATAATATTACATGTCCAGCATTTAAAACTTCTTCACCTTCATGAACATTTCTGAAAGGGTTTGTGCCTTCAAAGTACTCTAAACTAAATTTTGTCAATCGAATCCAAAAACAAAACAGAATCCTGTATACATTTTTATCGAACCATCCACAACGGTATTCTAACCTCGTATTATTTTCAATATGATTCAATGAATGAAACAAATGATAATGCTTACCCCTCTTAACACAATGGTAATACATACATATTGACGCCCTAGTTCACTGCAAAAGTCTAAAATCTTTAGTCTTTATTTTCATGATAAACTCACACTTTATTAACGAAAAAACACATATAACCTAATGCAATGAAACTATCCAACATCGACATTTATGGTTCTGTGACTACCATTTTTTGCTTTTCGTTCGGCAAATTTCTTATGAAGGCGTCATAAGTACATAATCGTCCGAAAATCTAGAAATTTTGGTCAAAATATCAATCTGAACTTCTTCTTTGATGAGTATAGATCGGTTGTTCAATTTAGAACGTTATATGTATATCGAAGAAAATCAAGGACCGCATTTTCCTGAGACTAATTCAAGAATGATTTCGAAATAAGTGCACGCCTACGTTATTAAAAGTTGTTTGCTACATTGCTAGTTTTGTTTTATCCAAATTGTACATGCGCTCGTTATCTAGTTGAGAAACTTTTTAATCACAACTGAAACAAAATACTTGTTTGTGCTGAGAGAAAATTAATTACAAGTTTTCATTGTCCAAGGGTTGCGAATATCTTTTGTTAGGACTGACAGTGTTCATTTTAATGAGACCCTGTTGAAATATTCGTGGAAAATGAAACGATGAAATTAATTCCACGTAGAGGTCATCTCAAACGGATTCGACCATCCGTTCAAGGAATTTTTATACCCAAACTCTTCAGTACTATGTATTTAACATTTCAAACTGTATTGAGTGTATTCTCAAAACTTTCTATACCGACTCATGTTATAGTTCTGTCATCGCAGATGAAAGGAATCCGTACAGTAGGATCTATTCCAGATTTGTTAAAAGGTTTCCTCTTGAACCCGTTTCTACAAATGTTGCGATCAAATAACGAATATGAGTCACGTGTGCCCACATGACTTTCAGGATACCTTCTATCAAACACGATCACTGTCTGTAAATAACTTTTGCTCTACATCTACAGCACTACAAATTCATGTGTGCAAACTATATCACTGATTGGTAGAGGAGTCCCTACCCCCTACTTAATCATTTTGGAGTGACATAGTCGAACATGAATGCTTTCTGAATTAATGTATCGGTAGCCCCGAACATTTCAAATGCCCCAAAGTAATCAACGTCAATTCCCAAGATTAATCAACCGCCTCAACTGAAATTAAAAATGCTGGTTCCCTGATGTAATTTGGATGAACTTCCTGAAAATTGAATTAAAGGTAAACTCAAGAGGTTATTACAGTGGCCTCTCCACTGGGTCATATCGGATAATAATATCCTTTCACGTTGTGGTAATGAGAAGTCGAGTTTGAATTATAAATGTTGGTAAAATGGACGGTTCATAAAGTTCAATTTCAATGTTAATTTATTCACAATGTTAAATATGAATTCATCACTTAATTCAGGATTTCAAAGTTGATTTATAAAAAAATCGGACAGATAATGTGTGATTCAAACTCAAAACCAACTTCCATTGCGGTACAATGTGTGTTCTTCAGAAATCCCGCTCACATGCAAGTGTGTAAGGAAATATAAAATATATTGCACTTCTGGGAGTTTAGTGTAAAATGTCAAGAAAATTATAATCTGAAATATTAGAACTCCACGAGAGTAGACAATGCTATCTGTATTGAATACATGATAGCTTATTGAAAAATTACCAAGGGTTGTATTTCGATCCTCCACTGCGAGGTAGTCTAAAATTAAGTAACATTGTCGTATTTGTCTGAGGTGAAAATTCAAAGACCTCGGTCTCTTTCAATGTCTAGATGATTTTCATCAAATTGATGTTTTGCTAGATGAACCGATCAGTAAAAGTTCTGAATTCAAGAGAGAAAATAAATTATCAGCTACAAAAGCGATTTATCATTTCATAGTAACTTACAATCTTCCTTCTGTTATAATAATAATAATAATAATAATAATAATAATAATAATAATAATAATTTATTGCACTTATAGCATTAAAAAAAATGTACAAGCCAGTCACAAAAAGTATACAAAGAATTAACTAAGTATCTATGTCTAGTTATACTGCAGTGCCAAATAATCCTCAATTGAGTATGGCTCAAGCTCACAAAGTAGTTTAATGAGTGGTTTCTTTACTGTACAGAAGTCAGGGGACAATTTCAAATAGGGAGGTAAATGGTTGAAAAATTTAATGCATGCAAAAAGAGCACCTCTTTCGACAAACGATAGTCTGTGTGTTGGCACACTATAGTTTATATTGTGTCTTGTGTTATGGGAGTGCTGTATTCTGTATTCGGTGAAGTAATGCCTATTTCGGAAGGCAAACTTAATACATTCAAATATATATAATGCAGGAATGGTGAATAACCCAAGTGGTTTGAAATGGTTTCTGCATGAGTCTAAGTATTTAAGACCTGTCATGATACGGAGGGCCCTTTTTTGAATTTTGAATACTCTGTCCGCTTCGCTACAGCCTCCCCAGAGAATAATACCAAAGCGAGCATGAGAGTAAAAGTTGGAATAGTAGAATGTTTTAACTATATTGCTGTTTGCGTGTTTAGCTAAAACCCGGATGCCGTAGCAAGTCTGACTCAACTTTGAGCATAGATAATCAGTATGGAAGTTAAACTTTAATGTTTCGTCAATGATAATTCCCAACAATTTTACATGGTCAGATAATTTTATTATATGTTGATTAAGCATAGTGTAGTCTGGTGTAGCCCAGGCTTGATTAACTTTAAACAAGACCATATTAGTTTTGTCGGGATTTATGACTAGCCTAGAGTTTGCGAACCAATTTTCAGTTGAAGATATTAAAGTGTTTGCGTTAGATATAAGCTCGGGGAAATTAGAGGCACTTAGAAGTAGTGTACTATCATCAGCATAGTTTATGATAGTATTATCTTGATCCGCAAGTAATGCAAAATCGTTCAAGAAAATAATAAAAATTAATGGACCAAGGACACTGCCCTGTGGAACTCCCAAGGACACGTCCAGAGCACTCGACTGTATGTAGTTACCTTTTTCATCTCTTATTTTCACTGAATGTTTTCTTCCTTCCAAGAAGGATTGAAACCAGTTTAGAGCAGTGCCACGAATACCATAGTGTGCAAGTTTAATCAAGAGTATTTTGGAGTCAATGCAATCGAACGCCCTGGACAAGTCCAAGAAAATTCCACAGGCCATGTTTCCCTTATCGAGAGAGTTGTAAATAAAGTGAGTAAGTTCAAAGAGTGCAGTTTCAATGCTCTTGCCTCTGAGAAACCCATGTTGGCCCCTACTAAGGAGATTGTGGTTTTGGAAAAATCTCACAACCTGTCCAGAGACGGCCAACTCAAAGAGTTTTGAAAAGGCACTCAGTAGACTGATGGGCCTATAATTATCAAGGGATTCAGGGTCACCTTTCTTTAAACATGGTTTGATTAACGCAAACTTCAGATTTTCTGGAAAAACTCCAGTCTGGAGAGATACATTAATGAGATGACAAAGCGGCTCAGCAATACATACAAAGCATCTTTTTAATAAGAATGTAGAGACTTCATCGTAACCAGAGCTTTTTTTGGCCTCCATTTCATTCATCATTTCATGAAGTTCCTGTACGGTTATTGGCGCAAAAGAGAAGCTGATGTCATTGTAAGGTATGTCACATTTAAACTCATGCTGCTTTGGTAATTTATCTGCAATCAGGTTGGCAGCTTTTTTATTGAAGAGGTCATTGAATGAGTTTGCACCCTCGAGAGGGTGATCAAAAGATGGTTGATTGTTTTTCTTATTTATACGATCTGTAAGTTCACTGATAATTTGCCAGGATGTTTTGGATTTGTTTTTTGTAGAAGCCAGTCTTTGTTCATAGTATAAATTTCTTTCCTTTTTCAGTAATTCGTTGTATTTGTTTTGTGCCAACTTAAAATAACTTTTATACTGTGGACAATCCAAAGATAGCATTTGATAAATTACCATTTCATTTTTAACAGCCAATAGATCTGGACTTTGAAAGATAGATTCAATTTTTCTCTTGGCGACTTTCTTCACAGGAAAGTGTTTATTGAAGTATTGCAAAAAGGTGTTAATGAATATATTATACTTAGAGTCAACCGAAGCCGCATTATATAAACTTTCAAAATTTTCATCAATCAAGTCAGTACAGAAACCATCAATAGCCTCATTTGAGAAAAACCTTATCTTATTACAGGGTGCCCTGACTTTGCACAGAGTACTGAATGTCAATACCTGTGCATTATGATCAGATATGCAAGTATGGAAATTATCTATTGAAAATTTGCTCACAGAATTGGATATCTATGATATCTATAGATTGCTATCAAAATCATTGAGACCTGTAAATTTCAAAATAATGGCAAGACTAGGAGAAAAGAGGTAGAAATGTACAAACAAAATTTCACTAGAATGGAGGAATATTTTTTGCAAGCGATGTAATTGTTATGTCCAATGTTACTATTACGTATCAGAATCACTATCCTTTCAATTGTGTATTCTATTCGGAAACCGCTGACCAAATGATGTTGGTACAGAAACTATTTTGCAAGAATGTTAAAATTTTGTCACGTGTTTCGTATATCAAGTCAATCTCCTCAATGAAATTATTAAGAGATTCACTCTCAAAATTGATCTTACAATGGTATGTACAATGATTTTTCCTCCGATTTTCAACAAGATCGAAATCAAATTTCGAAAAAAAAACATTCTCGATTATGGATTCAGGTATTTCAATTCTTACCAAGTTCATTTTCAGACATTGAATCCTCGAAATATGACCGCTTTCAAATTTCAATCGATATCTAAATAGGAAAAAAAGCAGCTGTGCTGCCACATACTCAATATATCTGAAGTTGAGTATAAAGTACGGTTCAGACAGGAGTATAATATTCAACATGTAACAGGGTATTCGTATGTTTATTGTATTACCAAGAGAAATCAAGAACACATCATCAAGTGTATTCAATAAAGAAGTGTTTGCCTATTTGAAAGGACAATAAGTAAAACAACTAATTCAGTGATATGTATGTGTACCATTTGTACTATGCAAGTATTATCATCATTATTATTATAATTATTATTTTTATTATTATTATTATTATTATCATAATTATTATTATATGATACAGGTCTGAAAAGTCTCAAGGTCTCAAAATGCGCTAGTGTGTTCAGTTTAAACTACTAAATAAACCCTTCGATCGGACAGTTCAAGAGGACAGTATTTCATGAATTTCCAATTCGCTATATGTAGGTATAACCACTACTTAACAATTTTATGGTAGATCTATTGTTCGTGAGGATTATATTGCATCCGAAAATCATTTCGATCCATTCGATTTATTCCACGGCAAATTGAAACTTGGAAGAGGCACTTTAGAATAATTGTTTCCTTTCCCAACCCACGGTCGGTTCGTATTGAATTTCCATTAGCGAAATTTATTGCCATAGTAGACATGCAAATTCTTCAAGATTTCCCATTTAACGCTGTACAAAGCAAATTTCCAGAATATCTGACTACCAAGTGAATACTGAAGTTTTCACTGTTTAATGTGATTATTTCACTATAAACAGAAATAGCTACTAATAATTATCGATTCATTTCTTATATAAATAATAATTCCATATGCGCGAAGATGAGACAATGTCAGAACTCACAGATTTCAGGTTGGGAATCTTTTTCCATCTGGTGCTCATGATAAAATTGACAATACTTGAACCCAAAAAAATAAATCGTCGTCGATCTGGATAATTTTTAAATTATTCAACCTTCATTTCATATGTATATTTTCTCTTATATTTGAATGTTTGAATAATTGTTTTTTCTTTCAACAATAAAATCAGTGAGGACATTTTCGATTCATCCATGCATTTTTGCAATCAACACAATGAAACAATAACTCAGACTTGTTTCATCTGATGAAATTCAATTAAATGCATCTCTGATGGTCGATTCGAGTAGGGCGTAACTAGAGTTGAATTCTCTTTGACTCAAATTCAAAAACCGACAATATAATCGAAACCTGAATATCAACTTATAATTTGACTTGCAAAAATATTCTTTGTGATACTAATTACTTAATAAGTGTACCCACGTAAATATCTGCATCACTATGTCAATCTGATTTCATTTTGAAAATACTGCTTTTTGCTTTTTCGAAAGTGAATATACAAGCAAATGAATGATGAGATCAAAATGAAGAGTCCTTTTTCCATTCAAATTGTATATTTCTCCCAATAATCTTAAATAAAGTATATAAAAAATTAGATTGGATTGAATCAGATACAAATATCATTTCAACTATTAATGGGAAGCTAAGGAAATCACGAGTTACGTGAATTTAAACTCGCACTTAATCGGGTTTTGTTTTTCCAAGCTGTAATATTTCTATTCACAAGTGGAAGTTCTTGGAATATTTTTTCACTTAAGATTCGATTCGACGTCAACATCATTTTTCACTCTATTCGAGTTCACGCCAAACCAACATCTCTGGGGCATAAAATTCCGAGACTTTGATTGAACTAAATGGAGAGCTGCCTCTTCAGGGATAAGAGCGCATGTGAATGCTATAAAAGTTGTAGGAATCTCCAGGAAAATGTCAATGTATCGAAGTCGACAGCCGAGTAGAGGTCAAACCAAGAAAAGTCAGGCAATTGCTATGGCAGAGCTCTCCGGGGAACTACATCCTTATCGATCCACCAGCTTCTTTCTGATTTCACGCCAATGAATTGACAAGTAACGTTTTGAAATGGAATGAAAAGTTCGGGAAAATATATTCGATAACTCGATTTTTGTTGGTATCCTCAGTTGTTTCACATCGAATTTAAGGTAATCACAGTAGTGGTAAAAATTCAATAGAGGAATGAAATAGAATCGAGAGCCTCAAAGATTGATGAATTCGGAAACTTTCGATGGCATTCACCGTGTAAAGGTTAGCCATTTCTATGATTTCATGAAAATTGGTCCTCTATCCAGCGTGAATAACGCAGTATACATTTCTCGATTTGAGAATTGAAAGTGGAAGCTCAGTATATTTCAAATTCGCTTGCTTGATCGCTCGATTGGCTCTATTTTCGCCTCGTTAGTCACAACTCAGAAAACAAGAATCTGTGACGTAAATCGATTGATGATAGAGGGTAATTCTCCCATTTCCGCAAATATTCAATAAACTTTGCAAGGAAATACAAAAGTCAGAGCATTTTATGAAACCAAAAATTTGCTGCTTATGAATGTTGCCTTTTCTCATGTTCGAACCGAAGAGTTGTCTACATGTCAAAAAACAGAAAACAATATTGAATTACTTCCTACGGTTTGAGGAACCTAACCAGTAATCAATTGATTGATTAGTATCCTTCATAATGATTTGTCATAGTCTTCGTCATGAAATAAAACTAAAGTTACATGTCGTTGTATTGGTTCATTCCAAATGATATAAATGCATTTTTGAGCAATCCATGTATGAATACTGTTAATAGAATAAATCATTTACAAATACAAACCATTTGAAAATAAACTCCTCCTTACTGCACGCACACATTTCTCTATTTGAAAGCAAAATAGACCGAGTTTATTTTGAATAAGTTTCTGAACGACTACGAATACTCCTCATTGCTTCATCCATGCTCGAAATTCATGAACAAAGCTTTATCACCTCATTACAAATGAATATTATGTGTTGAGTACCATTTCTAGTTCATTCACTAGTTGTATTCATTCCTTACATTGAACAAGATGCTGAAACTTAACTGGAATAATTTGATGACTAACTAAACTCCTCTCGTTCAAGTCATATTATCTCCAACCTAAAAATATATATCTGCTAGAAGTTACCGAATAATGATGTGAGTTTATTTACATGAATAGGTGATATCGTTGTACATGAAATTATGTATGCAAATTTTCTACTGAAATACCCAATATCCGAACGGAAATAACTCACACGAAGCATCAATGCTGTTAAACGACGCGATGAGGTTAAATTGAACAGGAAATATACCAGGAAAAGCTGTTCAATATTTCTGTGTATTCTAACTCCAACCTGCCCATGTGCGAATGGAGGAAGATTGTACGATTTTCCATTACTTCTTATTTGAATTTGAAGTACATATTACCACCATCTTTTTCGTAGCATCGGACCTCAAAGATACGGTGTATATTTACGGCACACGAAATTTTTTTTGAAAAATGTTAATTTTTGATGTTTCTGTCTCCACTTGCGTTTTTACATCCACTTCAATTCCATTATTCACTATGCTGACATATCGAAATTGTATTTTATCATCGTGAAGGGTGTCCCAAAATTAAAAGATTTGAATTAAACAGACAAAAATAGTTTCTAGTATTTTTATTGAAGTTCTTTTGACCATAAAGTATATTGAATAGGGTTATTTATGGAATAACAAGTCGATCGAATGGCCTCCACGGCATTGTATACACATACACACTATTTTCTCCAAATTTTCCATGACCATTCTTAATAACACTAAATAACACTGCTATGCTTCGAAATATAAAATAGTTGTTGAAAAGGAAAAAAAAAGATTTTAATAACTCTTCAAAGCTCATCAGGATCTGCTCTTTCCTGCTACAGGTGGGCAAACTACAATACCCTGGAGTAATTGTAGAGAAAAATCTTGGCACGCATTTCATCCGGTGGAGGAGTTTTTCGGACACGCGACGTCAAGAAGCAATCTGTTAACGTTCTCATGGCTTCCGGACAAAGGCGGTCGCTCAAAAAATGAGGCAGAGAATATTGCAAAAGAGAAAGTGGGTGAATGAATTATGTCTGTCATACGACAGGATGTAATTTCGGCAAGAAATGATATTTTACGAGCTAGATGAGTTTTGCCATCGCCAACTGACTACACTGCTCACTGAAAAATTTAAAATTATTGGATGCATATTTCTTGAATCTTCTTTATCAAATTATCAATACATAAATCTCGAATAATTCATATAAGAATTCAAATACATATTAGAGAACTTAACATGTGTATTTCAAATTATTTTTCAATACACAGGGTGTTTCATCATCGAAAAATTAATATATATATATAAATATATTAGCACATTTTTGAAAGATGTAAATCATTCTCGATCAATCTGAACTTAATTCTTTTCTGCTAGAATTATCAGTTTTCGAGTCATAATGATTTTTTTTTTCAGTTTCTTGCTCATTAATTAAGAATTATACAAATAGAAGTTTAACGTACTTCATATCAAAGTGAAGAAAATAACAGATATTCCATTCCAAAAGTTATATTAGATCCATTCTGGGTGAAAAAGAAATGATTCGAATTCTTATCAATTTAGTGGAATCAATGAAATATTTTGACTAACTAATTAGTCACCCTATATTTGAAGAATCAGATAAATCACTAACCCTGATGTGAAAAAGTATGCGCTAATTGTATCTATCAAAATCAAATCAAAAAGTGCGTTAACAATATCTCAACAACATCCAAGTATTTGTCATTAGACATTCCAAAGCGTAACGTAGATACTAAAATGAAATATATTAACTCATGATTTCATTCAAAAAAACTTGACGATGGTGAAATGAAGAATAAAATAATCAATAATCGATCAGGAATGATTCGATAATGGAGTCTGTATAAGTAGAAGTTATCAACCAAGGATATTTTGAATCACTAACCGTTTGGAGGCAAACTATCGAATTGAATAAATCAAAATATTTTATTGACTATATCATTGCTGATAAAGTGATCATGGATGTGATGTTCATTACAGTTCTAAAAATATCTTATTGAATATAAATAATTTCGCAAATGTAAACAAATGATAAACAAGTTTATCTAGAGAGAGCATGCACATTCCAACGAGTGGTCGACTATATTATTAACAAACCGAAGTGAATGACAATTAGGATGAAACGTTCATTAGTCTAATTAATTAATTGAATTTGATCAGTGACCAAAATTCAAATTTTGCGCATGGTTTCATGATGAATTTTATTCAATTTCCTGATGATCTTCCTATTACAAACGAGCTTACATAATTCTGAACAAAACAATATTCTGTCGAGTTTTCCTAATGAAAATGGTAACGAGGTTTATTTATATCAAATTATTGTGCGTTTTTGTTGCCAGGTCGTGTGTAAATGGATTGACAGTTGGTAAGCCATTCATGATACAATGGATATTCCAATTTCGATACTTAAACTTCATAAAATCTCAAATACTTACACTGAATAATTATAATATAAATTTATCTTCAGTTAAATTTGCCTTTTCTAAAAAATCTCCTGAAATATATTTAATCTTGGAATCTATTCGGCAAATTCAATACATAAAATAATTCACATGTGAATAATGAATTCCTTGAAAAAAATCTCGAATAAGAATTAATGAAAAACTGATTTGATGACACATAGGGTTTGAAAACAGAGCGTTCGTTCAAATTCCTAGTATTTGTAATACTAGCTGCCTGTTTCAATTTCATGAAAGAAGAAAATATATAGTGTTTGTTACATTTCAAAAACTTTTCGTGGATATCATCACATCAAGAAATAGTATAGTATGTAGAATAGTTTGAGTATAATTATTTATTTATGCTTCCCCAATATCCTATGAAGATATGAATTTTCTTCTACAATTTCGGCGATCGAGAAATTAATGTGAATCAATCAATTCAATGAGTTTTTTGTAGGTATACTATTGGGTCAATCAACACATCAAGAGCAGTCCATCATCAATGATACAATTTCGAAAAAATATAGTAACGGCGAAATCATATTTTCCAGCAACATACATCGTGTTTCTGAAATCGACAGCTATGGAGTTAGTGAAATTAGTAAGTACGATATTCTCATCATACAGACATATAAGAAAACTTTGAAAGAACAAATGCTATCACCTATTATTTCGAAAAAAGCATGAGGTACCATCGATGTATACTTTGTTGTGCTTTCGAATTTCACATTTTGATATGACAAAAGTTGCATATTACTACAATTTCGATTAATGTCACGATAATCTCTTTATTTCAGTGTGTCAGATGATGAATAATGGCAGTGGATTAGTAGGTATCATAGGACCAGAACATTCAGTTTCCACTATGATTCTAGAATCAATTTCTTCGGAATTTCAAATCCCTTATATTTTGACATCTTGGAAATCGTCTCCTTCCACTCTGAAATCTGATTCCACTATAAATTTTTTTCCGGAAGCGTCATTATTTTCACTAAGCCTTTCGGAAATTGTGAAAAGTTTTGGTTGGAAAAGTTTCATCGTCTTATATGACAATGATGTGGCTTTGAAAAAACTGGAATATTTATTGGTACTTCAAAAATATGATCGGGAAGATACAAGGAACAGGATAATTATTGAGAAATTAGGACCTGGGCCGAATTATAAGTGAGTGTAATCAATGCCATTCTGATTGTTCTCAACCAATTTAACGATACAAGAGATGCGAAAAAATATCATCACATATTTCTGGGGATGAAACATGAATATCTGTAACAACACACCTAAGTCAGATGAGGGTAATTTCGGAAAAACTATTTCGGAAACGATAAGGAATTGTTACAAAATATCCACCACATCTCACATATCTGTTATATCAATCGCACTCTGTATATCCAATATTTTGCTGTTTCTTTCATTTCACTAATCCAAGAATAGTTCCAAATACTTATCAAAAATAATTAGATATTCGTAATAAATTTTCCAGTTCTTTATCTGCCTAATCCGATTCAAATTCTTTTAATTCCAGAAAACTATTTGAAAAGATTCAGGCATCCACTTTGACGAACGTGATTCTAGATTGCAGATTGGAATATGTAATATCAATTCTTCAACAAGCAAAGAGTTTCGATATGTTGAACGCTGTCAACAATTATTTCATAACGAATTTGGTGAATGCTACATCACAAAAATTCAATGATTGATACTAAATATCGAAATGAATTTCAGGATGCTCATACTTTAGACTATTCTGAATTGAATACGAAGGCAAATATAACAACTATCACATTGATCGATGATAATTATGAACACATGAAAGAGAATATGTATAAAATGGGCCTTGAAAAGCTTCAATATAAAAAATTTAAGGTTGGTCATCTACTTCTGCACCGAAAACTGCCTAAAAAATATTTGATATATTCTCCTTTGTTTCAGACTGACTTGATGCTTTTTTATGACGCTTTTTGGTTTTTTAATGAGACTTTGAACGAACTAGGACCTACTGTGATAACCAATGCCATTTCGTGCGATGGAAGAGAAACATCCCCCAGTGGAAAAATGTTGGTTGATTTTATGCAGAAAGTGAGTTTTTGCATCCAGGACATAATATCATTGATGAGAACTGTCAGATACGTTTTTGATAGAAATATCCTAATTCTTAGTCTGCAAAATATGCGTACAAACTCATAGGGTAACATCTACTAGAAGAAGCAGAATCACTATTTACAGAAACCTGTAATATCTCCATCGCATTGCTCCACCATATCAAAGATGAATTCACAACAAAATGATAGCTGAAAGATTTTTATGCTTCATAACAACATTCATAGTATTTGTTATCATCGCAGATGCACGAAAAGAAATACGTAGGGCGCCACGTTCAGGCCAATTTGATAGAGAACAATCCAATAGTTGAGAAATTAATACGCGGGTTGATTCAAAATTTTTGCTCGACTGATGTGTCCTATAGAAAACATACACATAGTAAAATTTTGGGACAACAACGAGATGATGCGTAATTTTGTCATTAACCATTTCAGAAATCATCTACTCTTACCTTTACTGGCCCCGTTTCGTTCGATGATCATGGAAATCGGAAATCCTTCAATTTATTCGTAACAGATGTTCTACGTCAGAAAAAACTAGCAAATTGGTTCTCCGAAAATAAGACATTACATGTAATTGAAACATCCGATGAAAAGTGGATGAGCATACAAGGTACAAAAGTTATAGTGTCATCAAAGTACGTACGACGCCATTATTTTCATTTGATGACCGCAAGAGACATACATTCCAGACTTGGTGCTCCATATCTTTCGTTGAGACAAACAGAAAAAGGAGAAATATTAGAGGGGAATGCCAGATTCGAAGGCTACACCTTTGATCTCGTAGCTGAAATAGCAAAAATAATTGGATTCGAATTCGAAATAATGTTAACCAAAGATGGAAGATATGGATACTATGACGAAAATAAAGGAAAGTGGAATGGTATCATAGGAGATATATTGGAGAAGGTGCTAATGGGACATATTGATGAGATCTTGAATTTTGAATACGCTTGCATTTTTTTTAGAGAGCACAGTTGGGTATTGCAGATTTGACTATAACGCATCAACGACGAGAAGTTGTAGATTTCAGTCTGCCTTTTATGAGTTTGGGTTTGTGTTTTGACTTGTATGTCCTACAAAATCTCAGGGGAAGAGGGGGAAGTGAAACCTCTATGCTCCACCTATTCATGATTATCGAGAGTGTAATAATAAAGCAGGAAATTTTAATAATCCTGTAAAGAAATCTGGGAAGTGAAAAAAATATTATTTTGATCAGAATATTGAAAAAGATATAATCCAACCAATATGTTAGAATATAATTTTAAAGAACGGTGAATACAAATTGAAGAATCAAATTATTGTTAGGTTCACCTAATGATGATGTGAATGAGAAACAAAGATTTTGAGAGAAAAAAATACATTCTCAATTTTTAAAGATGCCGAAACATCAGAATGTTTGACATCGCAATTTCTCAATTTAATTCATACGTAATTTCTTCAACAGGGATCGGAATATTACATACAAAAAGTGATGACACAGAAACTCAGATGATTGAGTTCCTGAAGCCTTTTTCTGATTCTGTCTGGATATATTCGGGATACTTACTTGTGTTCATGACTATTTGTCTTTATTTTGTTATAAAGTAAGTATGTCTTCTTGAAATTTTCATTATCACCTGTACATGGATATATATTTTCAAGATGCTCATCCCAGCCATCAATCGAAGAGAATGCGGAAAATATTTGGAACATGAAACACTGCATATGGATTGTGTTTCGTTCACTTACTGGATATAGCTGTGAAATAGTTCCAAAGTTGGTATTCTCGATTTCCACCTATAAAATTTTCCATGTCCGCCATTTGTAGAAAAAAATCATCAAATTATTGTATAAAAAAAATACGTATACATTTTGAAATTATAGAAATAATTTTTCTTAAACATTTCTTCTAGTGAAATAAATTCGCCAGATATCAAGTGATCAGTTAGACTTTTCGGCATTAAAAAATATCCCAAATATATCAGCAAAACATAAGTCCCTGTTCGCCAGAGATAATATAATAAAAAAAATATGTGATACGATATATACAGGAGGATCCTTTTGAAACTCTACCTGTATTACCGTCATTTTGACCTATGAAATGGGTTAGGTACACTTTTTTAACTGAGATAAACTGTGATTTCTTCCTCATAAACTTGAAGGATTCTTGGAGAGCTACAGATTGTTTGCTACGAGACTGTGAATGTTTTACTTGTTTGATCTTTGTGAAAATACATATACGACCCGATACAATGAAACAAAAAAAATAACTTTCCCATCATTTCAGTATGCGTGGTAGTGTATCTGGTATTTACATTTCATGTTTGCTTATTTTTTCCTGTTTTCAGAAGTCTATCAGCAAAAATAGCAATGACAGTGTGGTGGTTCTTCTGTACGACATTATCTTGCTTTTATATCGCGAATTTGGCAGCATATCTGTCAACTTCGGATGAGTCATCCCTGAAAAATGTCGAGGATCTAGCCAAACAAAGTTCCATCAAATACGGTGTATTGTCTGGTGGTTCTACCGAAGCATTCTTTCGAAACTCCAATATTTCGACGTATCAGAGAATGTGGTACCATATGAAACAAAATCAAGATAATTTCGTCAGCTCCAATCAAGAGGGAGTCGAAAAAGTGATTGTAACAAAAAACTCCGAATATGCTTTCCTCATGGAATCAACTCAGATTGAATATGAATTGGAGAACAATTGTAACCTCAAACAAGTTGGTGATTGGTTGGATAGCAAGAGTTATGGCATAGCGATGCCTTTGAGTGAGTTCTCATAAAATATCAGTGAATATCAATAATGCCAATTGTTTATTTAGTTGCAACGTGCATAATACAATTTTTATTTATATATTTCCACAGATGCACCTTACAGGACAGCTGTGAACAAAGCAATTTTGAAAATGCAAGAATCAGGACACCTCACTGATTTGAAGAAAAAATGGTGGAAGACAAAACAGGGGAAGACATATTGTTCTGATGTATGTTTTGATTATAATGAGTCATAAAATTTTGGCTAGTGGAATGTTTTTTCAGTCAGGAGAGGATGAAAACCTGGGAAAGTACGAGCTAACGTTATTGGACGTCGCAGGTATCTTTCTTATATTATGGTTGGGTATTTGTCTATCTTTGACACTAGCCATTTTGGGATTCTTATGGAACATACGAAGAATTTCTCTGAATCAGAAGGTATGAAGTATTCAACTATTTTATGAGTATCAATATTAACGAAGTGCTTGTTGGGGATGTTGGGATGAATAATTTATAATCTTCTGCGCTTTAAGACTCTCTTGTTTCAGTTACCATACTGTGAAATTTTAATGCAAGAATTGAAATTCGCTACATTCATTTGGACTTCGAATAGAAGAAATAATTCAATACAATCATAGGATGTCAAACTCTTCTATTGGGAATAACGATATATAAAATTCTTCATGAGATTGCATTGGAAGATGGATCAGTATAAATTATACTATTACTGCAAAAGTAGCAACAGTAATTTCATTTTAGTTTCTTCATCAAATCATCAGCGCATCTCCACATATACAGGGTGGCCACTTTTTTATTGGGATTGTATTGGTAACTTTTAAACCATAAGATTTAAGAGGTCGGTCAAATGGAGAAAAAGATGCATTCATAGAAGCATTGTCAACAGTTTAAACAAATCGAGATTATCAGGGCAGGTTATTGAGATATCATGAGAAAAGTAAATTCTGTCATTTTGATTTTTCTCATTTTTCCGCTTCATTTCGAATATTATCGAAAAACGTAACGGGAATTTTTTATTCGACAGTAAATTATCCTCAATTTGACATATGCTGATTTCGTATCCAACGTTTCGTACGCACTGGGCCACCCTCAACCTAATTTTTTTCAATACGGACCTGCATATTTTATGACACTTTTCGAAATAACTTTTCACGCTGAATTCAACGACATATCATAGAATGTTATTCAAAGTTGATTTTCAGTTGATTTTGACCCTTATCCAAATTTCTTTGGGTCGGATCTGTATCACATTTAGGTACCTTTAGATTAATTAACAACATGCAATACATTTCGATAAGAAAATCAACTTACTCTTCTCAAACTGAATGGAACGCAACAGAATCAATGCAAGGAAACAAGTAATAATTAAACGAAACTATCATTTAATGAAATAAAATTTAATGATTATCCGAAAGTTAATGATAAACATTAATGAAGTGTTCGAAATGTCCACCATTTTGTAAAATGCACTTTGCGGTTCTGGAACCCATACTTCTTATACATTTGCTTATTTCGTCTCCTTGAATACCTTCCAAAACATTCTCAATCTTCTGGTCCACACAACTCAAGAATAGTCACAGACTATCTAAATCGAACTTTTCCCGATTCATTGATTGGAACAAGAGGTCCAGTAGCATGGCCTGCCAGATCTCCCGATTTGAATCCGCTGGATTATTATATGTGGGGATATCTCAAAATTAAAATTTATGATACTACGAACCCGACAATAGAGATTCTTCGCTGTTCTTGTTGTCAGTGCTCAGTTTAATTATAGAGATTGAAAAGGAGTTTTCAGATATTCACATCAAATAAATAACCTGAATCTCAGAAAAAGACTTGATTATTGATGGCTGAATAATTTACTGATGAATGGCTCATATTTTCTTTTGAAGCTCCTTTCTAGCTTCTGGGTTATTGGTATTGGGCTACACCAATAACCAATATAATAAAATCTCCGATTTTATTCGTCTCCTCCTACATTGGGTCATATGTGATCAAATGTAAGTGTGATCAATGAGTTATAACCCAATAACTGAAATAAAAATAAATTAATATAAGCATGTATTATTCTGAATGATTGTGTCGGAAGAACAATTATACAATACTCACCTTTTCACTGAAATGAATCACAAAAACTGAATTACAATGGCCTCATCTCCTGCTCGTGCTCTTTCAATGTACCATCGAGCAGCACATTACCGCCCCGTCACATGTGGCATTATAACTCGGCCGACTGGGAAAGTCTTCGTATGTTTTTCTCAGCGTTTCCATGAAAGAGGGTTTGTTTTTCCTCAGAGGATCCAACACGATGTGCAGAGTCAATTTCTGAAATCATCGTGTTGGGGATGCAAACTTACATATACCGAACACCGCAATAAGACCTGGTTAAGCGGAAGCTGCTCTAAAGCTGTCGCTTCCAAACAGGCAGCATTCCATCGATGGCAGAAAAATCCGAGCCCTGATACTAGAGCAGTATATGTATAAGCTAGAAACATATGCAATGAGACAATCAAGCATTCGAAAGATGCTCACAATGCCAAAATAAGATCAAAACTAGTTGAATGTCCTAACGGATCCCGTTCATTCTGGTCTTTCGCCAAAGCTGTGGGGAAAAATTTCACTTCCAGCTCGTTTCCTCCTCTAACCAAGGAAGATGGAACACTAGCCACGACTGCCTAGGAAAAAGCCAACATTTTTGCCCATTTATTTGCTGGCAATTCCACTCTGGATTCATCGGGAAAGCAACCCCCGAACATTACACCTATTGACAGTCACATGCCCGATATCACATTTCGCCAAAGAACTATCCGAAAGATTTTGTTGGGTCTCAACACCGGCAAGGCCTGTGGATCTGACGGAATCCCACCTATTGTTCTCAAGAAATGTGCCGCAGAACTAACACCTATTCTTTGCAAGTTATTCAACCACTCTTACAAATTGGGAATATTTCCGTCCAACTGGAAAATCGCAAGAATACAACCAGTCCCCAAAAAAGGCAAAAAGACCCTACCTAGCAACTACAGACCTATCGCACTGCTGTCTATTATTTCAAAGGTCATGGAAAATCCCATTTTAACATCGAGCTCATGAAGTATTTGGAAAACTCAGGAATCATCAACGATAGGCAATATGGTTTCCGTCATCAAATATCAACTGGTGACCTGCTTGCTTACGTCTCTCATATATGGCAGCTATCTATCGAGAAATATGGAGAAGCCTTAGCCGTGGCGCTAGATATCTCCAAGGTATTCGATCGAGTCTGGCACCAGGGACTCCTCACCAAGCTTCCATCTTATGGCTTGCCTCCTCAGCTATGTTCTCTGCTAACTAGTTTTCTCTCAGGCAGATCACTTTATGTGGTAGTCGATGGAGTTTCATCTGACTCTCTGATTATAAATGCTGGTGTTCCGCAGGGATCAATTCTATCACCAACACTGTTTCTGCTCCACATCAATGATCTGTTGGAGGCAACTTCATGTCCAGTACACAGCTTCGTGGATGATAGTACCCTCCACACTGTCTTCTCTTCCAGGGCTCCAATACCAGCCCGCCAAATCAAAAACGAACGAGGAAGAAATGTTAACAACATAAATATGGATTTGGCAACAATTCTTGAATGCGGATCCAAAAACTTAGTGGATTTCAATGCAAACAAAACACAAGCATGTCTTTTCTCCAAAAAAGCCGACCTCACAATGCCCAACATAAGCTTGTCAGAGATGACCATACCTTTGAAGTCATCCATCTCGATGCTTAGTATAACAATCAGCAATAATCTTCCTAGGGAAAGTCATGTGAGATCAATTGCTAGAAGTGCATCCCAAAAACTTGGTTTTCTGTTTCGTGCCAGGAGCTATTTCACTTCCAGTCAGCTGTTCACGATCTATAAGGCACAAATCCGACCTGTCCTAGAATACTGTTCCCATATTTGGAGTGCAGCACCTAAACATATCCTGAAGCTGTTCGATTCTGTCCAAAAAAGGGAAATTCGTCTCGTCGGTGATGCTTCGTTTACTAACTCGCTTACTTCTCTGGAACACCGTAGAAGGGTTGGCGATCTATCTCTATTCTATAGATATTTTCATGGGCGGTGCTCTTCTGAGATATCAACAATCGTTCCTCCTTTGGCGGTCTCTTCGAGGTTAACCCGTCAAGTCCAGTCTTCACACCCCTTTGTGGTTCATTTGGTGACCTGCAGAACATCTCTTTTCAAAGACTCGTTCATCCAACGAACAGCGAGGCTCTGGAACACTTTGCCCAGGGAGATGTTCCCCGAGGCGTATGACCTTCAGAAATTTAAAAAGAACACCAATTCCTACCTCCTTTCCTTTGCTTCTCACGATGTTCTCAGAACATTACAGAATGTCTCCTTTCGTGAGAAGTTTTATATAAAAAAAAAAACAAAAGTCAGCCAGTTGAATATATTTCATGTAATTGGTTGTTTTTTTTTTTTTCGCAGAAACTTCGCTTCTTAAAAAGAGTCTGGCATAGCCCATCCCTTCTGCTTGCGAGTAAATATATAACAGAAACTGCAACAACCATACTTTGTTTTTCCAACACTACTATAAACTTTTCGAAATAACATTCGATGCCACTAATTTATATCGATTTATGAATACGCCTTTTCAACTCTTCTCATCCAGTAGAAGTAAATAATTAGAAAGAACAATGGGAGTAACGGAACGTGCAAGAAAACAAACCGCCATATTACAAATTACAATACACCCTCATATCACGATCTCGTCACATGTTGCACCAGCGTTGCCGACTGTGCATGAAATAAGCACACCCTTTCATTTTTTGTGGAATTATTGTGAAGAGAGATAATCAAACAAAGTGACTATATTTTCAGATCTGATAAATCAATGACGAAATAATTTTTTAGTGACATGTTCATATTTTTATTAGACAATACTATATATATTCCTTATACCTTATATTATCAGTTTAAGAACACTGGGACACTGTGAAATCTCTCGAGTGGGGAAAAATATTAGAAAAGGCAACACTTGTTGAGTTCAATTTTGCAAGCTATCATTTTTACATATTCAAAATCGAGAAGATCATTTGATTTTTCATGTTCTATCATTTGGTTCTTATGGGTGATACAATAATTTTTGGGTATCATTGTGGAAGCAGATCGCATCATTACATAAAGCACGTAGATATGATAAATAATGTTGGGGACATGATGACACAATATACCGGGTGTTTCACAGTGGATGGAACATTAGACGTATCTGGAGAACAGAAAGACAGATCATTTCGAAAATTTGTGAGCGTGGATAATCAAACTTGCTCTATCCGTCTAAAATATTTTCATCAATACAGTGTTGCCGCTTGTATAAGAAAGTAGTAGCTACTTTGTTATTTCAAATGGAACACCTCGTATATTATATCATTTTTGGAATCCTCAAGAGATTCCTCACAACTTTCCCACATAATTCCCTATTCCTATCTGTGACGATTTCCGAGATAAAAATTATTTAGTCAAATTTTTGTGCAAAACCTGACCATTGAAAAATATCAATTTTTTCCCAATGCAATTCACAAAATATTGCAATTTGGGTTATAGCTGAATAAGACCATCAAGTATTCTGTCGATGAAATCGATCTCAGTTTCAGCATACAGGGAGGCTCAGAAGTGAGTGCCTTTCGGGGACTCATGGAAATGAATGAAACTCCGTTTTTTTAAATGGAACAAACACCCTGTATATTATCACTCATTCGAAAAGCTATAACATTTTCCATTTTAATTAAGTATACTTTCCCTATACCTATCTCGTACAGTTTCTTAGTTATGATCACTTATGTATTATGAATTCGTCTTCAATAAAATAAATATTGGATAGTGCCTAAGATTGTAGGCTATGAACTCCATTCTGACAGAGAACTAACCCAGCAAACATGAATGAGCGGTAAACAGACGGACCGTTGCCGTTAACAGCGGAAAATCATCGGCAGCGGCATACTGACATCGGCAAAATGTTAGAATGACATCAGTCCTGCCGCTTCGGCTGGACGTTCGCATTTTTATGTCGGATGTCCGTAATTTTGCCAGAAATTACCCGTTAAAAAATTTCTGACAATCGCGCCGATGTAGTTTTGACGCTGAGAACCACCACAGAATTAAATACGTGGTGATATCTATTGGTATTACTGACAGTCATCACATTGGTATCACTGCTGTTGTGTGGTTATGTTAAGGATTTAGAAACAACAAAAATATTCGTTTTCTTATATTCTTTGTGAAATTGTTTTCATGCATTCTTCTTGGAGCTGACTTAGCAGATGATGGCCGCTAAGTGAGTACCATTTTCCGTTCTTAATGATAATATAATATCATATAATCTCGTGTAACATGTAATCCACTAGAAGCACTCGTCAGAAAAACCATGTTGCAAGAAATATGGTCAATAGAGACTGAGGTCCTTTTGAACAATATTTCCAGTAGAAATCATAATGATATTGATGTCAATAATGTACCTGGCCCCAGTATTGCAAAACGACCTAGAAATGAAAGATTTTGAAGACCATCAATCCATGAAAATTGATTATGATGTTCAATGTTTGGAAAATGAGTTGACTGTTATAAAAGATGCTTTCTTGAACAATCTCAGTGAATCTGATGATAATATAATACATCATAGCTTAGATGAAACTGGAAGTGATTCTGAACCTGAATTGCTAACAATAATTGTTGTGATACATCAACATTTCTTAGAAAATGGACACTAAGAAAACAATATAATGAATACAGCTGTTTCACAGCTACTTAAATGGCTGAACACCCAACCCAACTTGTCAAATATCCCTCTCAATGCTAGAACATTGTTGAAAACCTTATCTGAAAACTGCTTGAGACAAATGGGCGATGGAAGCTTTTATTATTTTGGTAATACCAATATAAATGTGCTACTTTTAATCTAGATCTCAATATAAATGGCCTTTCAATACATAAAAGCACTGAGATTTCTTTTTTAGCTACTGGCCAGTAGAGTTCAATCGGAAACCAAGAACAAGAATTTTCTATCACTTTGAATACTTTCGAATATGTTTCAGATATCTTGATTTCACAAATATTTCAAATATGGTGTAATATTTTGTAAGAGAAGTTTTCCCCTCAATATTCCATTGTTTGTTTTTTTTTCAGAATTGCTCACAGAAATTCTGAGGCAATTGAAGATAATTAAAGAGGATTCCAGTTATCTGATTGAATTGTACATATATTGATGATACTAAGAAACAAGTATCTTCTGGGAAGGCAGCCAGAATTTATAGTTTTGAAGAGTTATCCATATTGAATGATGATTTGTCAAATAAAACTAAATTTGCTGAATGGGTATGTTGTCTCAAATTATAATATTATCATTTTTTGAAATACTAATTAGTTGAAATTAATTTCAGTGTTGTAAGCTGCAATATATTGGGAGAAAAATGAATATGAACTTTTATAACAAATGACTTGGCAAGGAAATCAAACTGGACAGGGAGGAATGAGAAGACAGGTTTCAAAGATTTAAAAAATGTGATTCAATTATTACATGGTAAGTTGCTTTCAGGCTTAGTATTTCTTTATATGTATATAATATTTTTACCTTGAAAATGTTTCCAATAATTTGGACCTAACAGCCGTTATTATTTTCACATTTCATATTTATTTTTACTTTTTCTGTGTAGCTGCTGCCCAAAGGATATATATTTTTTGTTTATTTTCTAATATCATTGTGATGTTTTTTTCTCATTATATTATTTTATATTTTACTCGTTGTATTTTATTGAGATACCTAAAACCTCTGGTTGAACTAGGGTGTAAAGCCATCATCCCACCTCAATCTGTAAGATGCAATACCAATGCATCGGAACTTCAAATACCCGCTAAAGTGCCGCTATCTAGACAGGGCGGCTGATAGTCTGGTGGCCTACTAGCGGCCGCCGGGACGCGGGCTAGCCGGGCCGACGGCGTATCACGATTAAGGGCCGCTGATGTCGGCATCGGCAGTTTTTAAAGTACCTCAAGCGGCCCGTATTTACTATGTTTGCTGGGAACATGTTATTTCTTCATCGTTATCCTATATTATTCAAGATGCATGGGTGTAAAAATACTATGGCAGAAAATGATTACTTTAATGCGGTTTAGATGGATTTATTCATCATTTATGGTCAGTGTAACAAGAATATCAGTAGAACACGCGAGTTTGATGAAAACTATGCTGATTTACCTCGAACTAATTCGACAAAATTCATTAGATTGAAGAGAAATTTTGAAATGCTTATATCATCATGAAACGCTAAAAGTATCAAAGTCTAACATGTGTATTGATAAATCTAGAAAGATTTCAAAAACATTTCAAAATTCCTCTTCAATCTGATGAATATCCTCGGATTCATCCGAGGTTAATCACTTTATGGGATGGCCCAAACATTGAGGACATTTTTGTGGTTTTCACGTTTCGCCACCTGCAGCGCTGTCCTCTATTGTCACTTTGTCAGCCATTCACAAATTAAAATCAGCTTTTTGAGAGTAGGAAGGATTTTTATTTATTCGAGAGAATTTTGCAAGATATAATATTTTGGTCATTAGTTTTATTTATCATTCAAGTCCTAATCGTTTGTTTTGTTCACAATACGAACTGTCAAAGATTTATCACGTGATTATACCCCTAAATCCGTCTAGCGGATAATTATGGCAACTTTTTGTTCAAAAATGGTGCCACCCCCCACTACTCAAAAATGCCGTAGATTCCAGACCCGAGCTTATGATCGTGATATATTCCAATCGCTTTCTACTAAAGCATCTGCACCTGACGTCACAGTCAATCACAGCAATCAAATGTTATGTTTGAAGGTTAATATATAACTGAAACAATAGCTCATTGAGTAGAGAATGCTATTTTCAAACATTCAATAATTCGCCAATGCGGAACACACTACGAGTTATCAACTTGAATGCCTTACAAACAAAATACAAATCAACGGAACAGAAATGTTTGGAGTTATTTTACCATCAATCGCTGAAAAATGCGCAAATTTCGTGACGCGCTGCAGATGCTCAATTGAATAGGTGTCATTAATTTTTGAATCTGGGCCTGGTCACATTTGATACGTCACGGTCGTAATACACGTCTGGAAACTAGATATAGGAATACTGTTTCGTTTGTATTGGCAACTCTGATATTTATCTATCAAGTGTCAAATTCTGACATGTAGCACTTCTGTTCTGACACAGAGTAGAGGGGGTACCACGATCGTATATGACCGTGGGGGGTACTATGTATGTAACTCTAACCTCAAATAAAAGTGTGAATCTGTTCATCACGTTTGTTTTAGTGTTTTTGTGAGGTTGTCTTTGTAGTTGTGATATATATCCGATAAACATGGTTCGAAAGAAGATAGACAACAGAATTCGTGTCCTGATAGAAAATGGGATAAAACTTGGACACCGGACTTTATTCGTCATTGTTGGCGATAAAGGTAGAGACCAAGTAGTGATTTTACATCATATGCTTTCCAAAGCAGATATTAAAGCTAGACCATCGGTCCTGTGGTGTTACAAGAAAGAACTAGGATTTAGCAGTCACAGAAAAAAACGTATGAAACAGGTTCAACACAAAATTCAAGCCGGCAAACTCAGTATAAATGAAGATGACCCGTTTGAGCTATTCCTTGCTTCAACGAAAATACGATATTGCTACTACTCAGAAACACATAAAATCTTGGGCAACACCTATGGAATGTGTGTTCTCCAAGACTTTGAGGCACTTACTCCAAATCTACTTGCTCGTACTATAGAAACAGTTGAAGGAGGAGGCTTAGTTGTTCTGCTTCTACGTTCAGTAGATTCTCTCAAACAACTGTACACCATGAGTATGGATGTCCATCAACGTTTTCGAACAGAGGCCCATCAAGATGTGGTGTGTAGATTCAATGAAAGGTTCCTTCTATCACTAGCTTCTTGCCAACGTTGTTTAGTAGTAGATGATCAGCTGTCTGTATTACCTATTTCTTCACATAATCTGCATGTCAGTCCTGTCGAAAATGTACAAGAAATAAGTGAGAATGAGACTGAATTGACTGATTTGAAAGATCAATTGAGAGATACACAGCCAGTGGGCAACCTAGTGAATTTGTGTAAAACTTTAGATCAAGCTAAAGCTTTACTTAAATTTGTTGAAGGAATTTCAGAGAAAACCTTAAGATCAACAGTATCTTTGACTGCTTCTAGAGGTAGGGGTAAATCAGCAGCACTAGGCCTAGCAGTTTCAGCAGCAGTAGCTTTTGGATATTCAAATATATTTGTAACTAGTCCAAGTCCGGAGAATTTGAATACTTTCTTTGAGTTTGTTTTCAAAGGATTTGATGCTTTGGAATATCAGGAGCATATTGATTATGGATTGGTTCAGAGTACCAATCCTGAATTCAATAAGGCAATTGTCAGAGTCAACATTTTTAGAGATCATCGGCAGACTATACAGGTGAGTTTGAATATCAAATTTTAAGGTCTTATTATTAATTTTTATGAGTTCAAACATATATCCTTTCAATACTGTTTTATATCTCAGTTCACTTGATCACTTTCAACTCCATGTTGTACAACAAAATTTTTTTCAGTATATCCATCCTACTGATGCACATCGTTTGTCACAAGCTGAGCTTCTGGTTATTGACGAAGCTGCAGCTATTCCTTTACCTTATGTGAAGGCCATGTTAGGCCCCTACCTAGTGTTTTTAGCATCTACTATCAATGGATATGAAGGTACAGGGAGATCTTTATCCCTGAAGTTGTTGAATCAGCTCAGAATTCAAGCAGCTCCAGTTGGTGCAAATACAAATGCTGTAAATAAGAAAGATTCTAGTGCTGCTACAGGAAGAACCTTACATGAAGTGAGTATAAAATGAATATCAGGTCAAGTTTTCACACATTTTTCTGTATTTATAGATATCTTCAGACAAATCATCTCCATCAAATCTTATTGTTAGCAATCTGATGGAGGAAAACACTTTTGAAAAATGTTCTGTTTTACTATATTTTCCAACAATCCCTGAAACAATAATTGTTCCAAAGATAGTGTCATGATCATAATATTTTTTTAAGGTAACTCTGAATGAATCTATACGTTACAAACCTGGAGATGACGTTGAGACTTGGCTCACACGCCTCTTATGCCTAGATGCCACTTCCGTAGCCCCAATTTTATCAGGCTGTCCACCACCTGACAGCTGCGACTTGTATTACATAAACAGGGACACTCTATTTTGTTACCATAAGGCTTCTGAGGAATTTCTACAAAGACTAGTTGCCTTGTATGTTGCATCACACTACAAGAATACACCAAACGATCTCCAGATGATGTCTGACGCACCTGCACACCATTTGTTCTGTCTTTTGGGGCCGGTGGACCCGAAGAGGAGGAGTTTGCCAGAAGTTCTGGTCGTCATTCAGGTAGAAAAAACTATTTATAGTTACTTTTTTTATCATTTTCACCAGTACTGGAACAAGAAAAGATTTACATATTGCTCAAAAGACTTCTTACATGCAATTGAATGTAGTATTGTCAAAATTGTTTCAGTAACATCTGATAACTGGGTATTATTAATCTTCAATTTTTTTCTTCCGATGATATTGAAAAAAAGTTACAAAAAAATACATACATCTAAAAAGTTTGGTATAGTTGTGATTGTAGCACATAAAAGTGTATTTCATTATTTTAGGTGTGTTTGGAAGGGGAAATCTCTAAAAGCTCTGTTCAAGAAGGATATTCGAGGGGCAAAAGAGCAGCGGGAGATTTAATACCGTGGACAATTGGACAGCAGTACCAGGACCATGACTTTCCTAGGTTATCAGGAGCTAGGATTGTTAGAATTGCTACGCATCCAGATTATCAAGGGGTAAGATTCAACAAGTTGATTCGATTAGGAATCTGGATTTTTCTTCGGTTTTGCAATAATTTTATAAATTCCTATAAAAATGTATATTATCTGTCTTGTGTTCACATTGGCTCCTAAATAATTTCAACCCGATTCCAAATGGGTTAATATTTTTCACCAAAATCTCAAATTCCCTCTCATCTATTCTTGGTATCTCACATACTTTTCCAAACTCCTCAGATGGGTTATGGGGGTCGAGCCCTAGATATCCTCAAACGATACTACGAAGTGAAAATACCTAGCATAGAAGAAACTTCTGAACCTCCAAAAGAAGAAATAGACAATGTCGACGAGTCAGAAGTCAGTTTATTAGAAGAATCTATTGAACCACGAAAATCGCTACCACCTTTGTTACTGAAACTCAGCGAGAGGCCCCCTGAAAGGTTGGACTATTTGGGAGTGTCTTTTGGATTAACAGAACAATTGTTGAAGTTCTGGAAGAAAGCAGGTAAAATTTTTCATTATTGTCGGGAAACTTACGAACAAATACTGATGAGCAATTCATATCAGTTTATATTATCTCACAATTTATTATTCCTCATATTTTTTCAAGATTTCAAGAGATTTATTTCAATTTTTCATCTGATCACTTCTCAATGGCATCAAATTTCTATTCAGAGATTTTTTTTTGAAATTTTGAATAATCGGTGAAAAATAATCTGTATATATTTTTATTCATTATAGGTTATGTGCCAGTTTATTTGCGCCAAACTACAAACGATTTGACAGGCGAACATTCGTGTATCATGCTTAACGTTTTGAACACTGAAGACATCCAGGAGGTCCACTGGTTAGGAGCCTATTGGATGGACTTCAGGAGAAGGTTCATTAATTTGTTATCGTACCAGTTCGGAAAATTTTCACCGGCTTTAGCATTGGGTACGCTGTCAAACAAGGCAATCAAGATGACAACTGAAGGTAAAAATCATTGAAATATGATATAATTTTGTGAACGGTTGGAAAAAATTGAATACTGTTTACATTTGAGAAGAAATGATTCAAATCTTCAATGTTGATGTTTTCAGATCTGAGCAAGGAAGAAATGGACATTCATTTTACTAAATATGACCTCAAAAGATTGGAAATGTATAGCAACAATTTGGTTGATTATCATTTAATCATGGACTTGATGCCTACATTATCGAGATTGTACTTTTCACATAAAATGGGAGATGTACATATGTCTGCTGTCCAATCAGTAAGTAGTGATTCTAGTTCTTAATATTCATATAGGCACCCCCACAATCCCACCAAAAGCAGTAAGTTAATGTCGTTTTCGAAGATCAAAGCATGTTTGAAATAAAAATTTATTTTTTCTGAAACCTCTTCATGGGTAAGACTTGCATAAGCTTAAAAACCAGCTGGGTCATCTTCGAAGTTTGCCGACAAGGTTGTCGAACTTTCCATGGGAACTTTAACCAGCAATAAATTATTTTTCAGGCGATTGTTTTGGGTCTAGGCCTGCAACACAAAACTGTCGACGACTTGGCCACGGAACTCGAGCTACCATCCACTCAACTCTTGGGTCTCTTCAATCGTTTGATCAGACGATTTGTTCAGTACCTGAACAGAACTCTCGAACAGGACATCGAAAAGACGCTGGCGCCACAGCAGGAGATTGACATGACTCCTGTCGCCAAGAGCATGCACGACGAATTGGAAGAAGCCGCTAAAGAACTGAAGAAGAAGCAGAAGAAGGAACTGGAGAAGTTGAAGCATGAAAATTTGGATCAGTACGCTATCAAGGGCAGTGAACAAGAGTGGGATAAAGTATTGACAGGGAAGAGCAAGAAAAATATTATAACTGTAAAGAGGTGAGTTCTGAAATATATTAGTGTGTTGAAGTATGATTGAGAAAGTTTTCAGATCATTAAAACAATAAAAAACCTAGTTCATGGTGTTCAAGTAATGCTGTCTTAAAATTTGGTAGATCTCGTTCAAAATAATGGATTGAAAATATCACATCCTCTTGGGATGTTATAAATCAATAAAAAATATCGATTTCATCATAAACAATAAATGAGGAAACTTTATAGTTCTACTTGTGTCGAAAAGTGTCCGTTTAGTAATTAAAATTGACTTTGCCAGAGATTTTCCTCTTGCATTTCTAAATATTTCGACGAATTCAGTTAAACTTTTTGCTGTATTATCAATGATAAAATAATTTCCACTTCATTCTCTGGTTTCGAATTAATTCGTAATCGCAATTGTCAAATCTCAGTTTTGATTTGCCTATTTTTTATTCATATAATAATTTGTGTTATTGATTCATGTTTGATTTACTGTTACTGTAGTTAAATAACTCCAGTTGTACTCAATTTCACTCTTAATTTTTAGTGAATCTCAAGTTCATGAATGAGTCAATTTTAGTGGGAAAGGTAATAATAGCTCATGTGACCATCTAACATATTCATTTTATTTTTTGATATAGTGGGGAAAAAAGGCTGCATGAAGATACCACTACAGAAGTGGTAGAGGATCCAGAACCAACCACAAAAAGGAAAAAGAACCAAAAGAAAAATAAGAAGAAATAGTTGTTCTAGTTGTATATTGTTTTATATAGGAATATAAATATTCCAATTAGACGTTTGTTTTTCTTTTCCCTAAATCAAACATCAAAGTTTTTCAATGGCATTGAAAATATATTAATTTGTTTTATAATTGAATTATAGTCATTGCCTGGTTCTAGAGAGTTTATGGTTACTTTTAGTGGACCATATCCAAAAGAAATGCGATGCGCCAAGGTCCCTCTTTGCATATTCGAATTCGATTAATATGTTCGCCATTATTATCACACTCAACGAAAAACAAATTAAAGCACAGAAACTACAAATGTCGTGTATTGTACCATTGTCTGCCCACTTGCTGCATTTTTCATCCAAGGCATTTCTAGCGCTGTGAAATTTATACTGTAGTTTTTCCCTAGAAAATTTTGTTTATCAGTATAAAATGTGTCATAATCGTGTAAACATAAAGATACAAAGGGTGCTATCAAATAAGTTCGACTGGTTTCTAGGGATGATTCTTCATCGAGAACAAGAGGTAGTCCTTCAAGTGAAAAAAAAACAATATATCTTTGTATTACTGAAGAGATGAGAAATGTATGTGATGCAAAGAACGATTATGAAATGATTCCATCTAATTGCATTGAAGAAACAGGTGGCTTACACTTTTTGTTTTTATATTTCATGATTTGGCAATTGTTGGATACTTTTATTCTCGACAATGCTCAAATATACAGGGCGGGGCACCCCATATACGACACGGTCTCTGTAAACAATTGAATATTTCGGAAATTTCTTCTTTTCATTATCTGTATATTCATTGAGGCTGCAAAAGGAAATTATTTTGGAGTATACAGGGTGACTCAAAGAAGTGTGACATATCAAGTGAAGTATAATAACTATATCGATGAGAATTCTGTGAGCAAATCAAATAAATGTCGTTTGAAAGCTCTCTCGATTCAGGGAATGCATTGAAATGATAACTACTATTTGAAAATACCAATATCTTGAAAACTGTTCGAGCTAGGTATAGGGAACCCTAATATAAAATGAAAGATAATCGAATTTTGTATTGTTCAGATTGAAAAAATACAGGGTGTTTTATTTAAAATAACAAAGTTATCTGCGTTTGAAATTATAAAAGAGTGACAATGAATTTTGAACGTCCCGTATAATATTGGGAAACGGGTTCTATCGGAATCAATAGCCAGAAACCTCTTCAATGCTTGGACAGAATCAGAAGAGATGGTTTCTATACATTTTCAAAAAGAAAACAATAACTCGAAAACGGTTATAGTTGGGTACATGATACCTTCTATGAAATCGTATTATTTTTTCCTGAACTATCCAAAACTGTAACAAAATACAGGGTGTTCCATCCAAAAAACACAACTTTGATATGTCACACTTTTTTGAGCCACCTTGTATACTCCAAAATAATGAAAATAAGGAATTTCCGAAATATTCAATGGTTTGGTTTACAGAGACCGTGTCGTAAGGGGTGCACCACCCTGTATAAGGGGTAATCGTAGATGCGATAATTTCTATTAAATTGAAAATGTACCTCAAAGATGAGTTTGTTACAGTTATAGTTGGTTGAGTTTCTTCATGATTGGAAATTGTAGATTCCATGTATCTGTCTCTGGATTTACTTCTTCCGAGGGATGTTCAATATCATTCAGTGGTTCCAACAAACCTTCTTTAATTTCAAGAAGATCTCCCCCTAACCTAAACAAATCATGTAGGAACTAGAGGGATGAAATTCATTTGAGTAAATCGATTTACACAGACCATATATTTACAGGGTTCATATTAGATATGTTGCTGTTTCGGTAATTGAGCATACTCGTATTAAATATTGATAATATATACAAAACGAACATTCCTGAATAGATGAGCAAAACTCCATGGCTAATATGCTATATAAAAATAGATGTTTCACCAAAGAATATTTATTTACGAAAAGTTTATAGGTGGAATAGATTATTTATTTTTGATTTTCATATTCTTAAAAATAGATCTATAAAACATAATTCATTATTTGTATTCTGGTTAATATTTTTTAGTGATTCATGCTTTCATGTGTGAACAAACAAAATTGTACCTCGAATGATCTGTTCCATGTAATGCTTCCAAAAAATGTATTAATTGCGTAAGTAACATATTTCAGATCGCGTTTATTTATATACCATTGAAATTTCAATCTTAGGTTCGATTTCGCGTATATTATTTCAGTTTCTATTGTTTATTTGGGATGTATTGACAGCTTGAAATTGGTGATTGATGGTTTTTATATTGTATTCACAAATACTTCTTACAACCATTTAATCACGATATGAATTTCCCTCATGTCCAATATAATGATTCGAAATATTGCTCCTGATCTTGGTAGACAGGAATGAATAATTATGAGAATTTCATACTTACTCTAGCCTATTAGGTCGGGGAATTCGGCCCAAAGTAGGAGATTTAATAGAAAGTTCACTGTTTCTCATGATGATTTTCTGGCAATCAGAAGGCATTTGGGCATTTTCTATTAATGGTTGCGATATCGACGCTATACTCGCTCGTCGTCTGCATATTATTTTCCGGTTTGGGTTGACAAGTGGAGATTTTTGCAAAATGGTGTTGCTAGTTGGAGAGTCTGGGGAATTTCGAAGAACCCGCCTAAAAGTGTTACATTGAAGTTCTTGAAAAATTAATAAAGAGTAACATCTATCATCAAATTCTTGAAACATATGAATATTACTAATACTACTTCCAAAAATGTATATTGCTAGTATTCACTTCGTGTATTGCAGATGCTTCCTTGCAGAGTCTCTTTGTTGTTTAAGAATCTGAACGTGGTTGACCATGAATGTTACAGAGTCTGCGAGTCTTTCTTCCTGTTGAACTGATCCAAATTTTTCAGCAGAAATTGAGACCAAAGAAGTAGCTTTCATTATAACATCAATCTGAAGAGGAAATGCATATTTGAGATATGTTCATAATGAATGATTAACTGAATGAAGAACTTGGAATATATGACTACTATTCACTACTTTAATATGATGTTTTATTAGTTTTGACGAAATTTTTTATCATAATAAAATGGAGTTTGAATATCATGAAACAAAATTGTTGAAGGGGAAATTTTCGAAGACAAAAGGATGTTCTTTTCGAGAGAACACATATGCAGTAGATAGGTAGGTGATTCTTTGGACCTTCATTTTACATACAGTTGAATTCCAAACGCCCGTGGATGTTAGCAAGAGCAGGTATATTAATGGACGTCGATTTTTATATTGTTATAACTTCACATTCATGCTAGAATTTTGAGATTATAGACAGGTTCTTGAGATGGTATAATTCAACGGTGTTAGGATACCAATCCTATTAGACCGGAAAAAGTTGATGCAACTTTTGATTTTTCGATATTTAACAGTATATGCTATATTCTAAAATTTACATTGTACCTTGTATTCATCGATTCATAATAGAATTATAAAAAGTGATTCGATATTTTTCCCATCATTCACAAAATGACATGAGCATTTATAATGTTTATACATATGCAACTACGCATTTCAACGCTTGGGAAAAAATTTATACAATATGTGTCAGGCTTGTACAAATAAATAGAAGTGTGATTCAATTATTCATTGTACAAGATCAATGGTTGAATAACAAATTTCACTCATGAATTTTAGTATATTCATTACTACGAGAGAGATTTCTATATATGATGGAACAAGAATTTCATTGGGGAGGTTACATAGCAAATCTCTTCTCTCATATTATTCGTTATATACATTCCCCTTCTCAATGATCCTCTCAATCTTACCTGAGACATGAGACTGGACAACAGCTCGACTTTTTCGTAATCAGTACATAATGGCTGGATTAAAGAGAGTTTTTCCTTGAATTTCACTATTTCTTTCGACAAATTCGCTTCGGTTTGATCTCTGCTTCTTTTTTGTCTTTTACTTCTGTCTTTTATAGTTGTTGCATCTATTGTGAAAGCTAAAGCTAAACTGGTAAACTGTTGTTCTAGCTCTTCTTCACTCATGTATTCTCTAAAACTCGAATTGAAATTGTGCGAATGTCAATTGAATATCATAATAATCAGCACAGAATTCCTCCGTTTCAATCTACAATACTGGTAGTGTGATGAATTCGAAATAAAATCAGCCATATTTGATACATATCTAAAATACTTTTTACCCTCAAATTTTCTGACCTGTTACTAATCACTGACATAACGTATAATTATTTCAAAAGCAACAATCATTACCTTAGACTATCCCGTCTAAATCCTAATTTTTCCAAGACTGAATTCGATAATTTTGAAAAAACCTCAGCTGGGTCATTATTTTCCTCCTTTCTCAGTTCCCCATCTGACATGGATCGCCTTATTTTATACTGCGATTGCTGAAAAGTAGAAATTAGCATCGCTAAATTTCGCGTATTCTTTAATGTTTTCTGGTATGGAATTCGATACGAAATATATTGAATGATATTCATTACATTCATATTCCATATTCTGAATCAGAATGAAATATAAACTCAATATTGTTCGCATGCTTCATGGAATTTGTATCACTCAATTTCTTTATTTGAATTGAATTCCAAGAATTCAACTCTATAGATTTCCTTGGGGTTTACCTAACGAAAATATCCTCGTATTTTTCATTCAAAATCTATTATCATATGTGTTTCTTGGCGCTTTGGATAATCGTGGCGCATTTTTTACTGCGAAAATATCGATTGTTTGGAATAAACATGTTCAATCTGCCATACATCAAAGTTGAGAGGTAAACTGTTTAACGAACTGAACATTTTTGTTATGCATATCATACTTCTGAAGGTTTTATTTTTGGAAACCGAATATTAGCGTCATTATCAGATACCTAATGAATGTTTTATTATTCTTTTCATAAATCTTATTTCGTCCAGAGTAACGAGACTCGACTTTTAAACGAGTACACATAGTGATTGTTTAATGTAGGAATACTTGAGACGACGTTGAGGCAATATCTAAAGACATCCCAAAATAGAAAAAAGACTTTAAAATCATAAATATCATCGATACGATTTTATGTCTGTATCCTCCTATCTTACAAGCTGAGAATAGAAATAATGATCTAATCAAACCACATATTAATCGAAGTCAGCTGCAAATTTTTATGATGAATTTATCATGAAATTGGCGATATGTTTATAAAATTTTGTAAATAATAAAATATGAATGTAGGCGTAGATCTATAACAAGTTCTAACTTAATCTTTATAATTTTTTTTCTTTTTCCATTGGTAAAGAATTGAGACTTTTTTTCAAGCATTGAACCAGATTTCTCATATATAATAGGCTATGCTGGAAATACAAATGGATGGTTTTCAATCGAAATCGCAAAGTACCCATTCAAGCCTTAAAATCAAGTATCAATATGTACGCTTCCACTTCTTATTCGTTATTTCTATCGACAATAGTTGCCAGACAAATATGATAAATTCATTATAACTAATTTACCCATATATGTGACCGTGAATCATATTTATATATGTTATGTAGTATATGATGTTACCATCATTTTGAAGCTTGATTCAACATTCATTTGTACATCTCAAATTATTATTATTAAAAACAATTTAATAGATTCTGATGGTTTGACAAACCGGAAAATAAAAAATCCTTAAAATTATCGATTTTACAGGAGTGCCTTGTTATTTATAAATTATAACAGATATATGTATCAAAAGTTCAATTCCATATCACCTACATATTTGAAAAACTGCCATTCAAAAGAATCGATATCACAAATTCAAATAATGTAAAATTATTATTTTTCCATTCACGAATTATATTCCTTAAATTATAGAAAATTCAAGAATCAAATATTTCAATCAAGCCATAATTTCTAGAGATTTTACACTCACCAATATTTTTTCCTCGCTTTTTTTGATGAATTCCTGTAAAGAAGATTTTCTTTCTAGCTTGGAAATGTCTTGACAACCGTCATTTTCCAATTTTGAATCACTTGTCTTGAAAATGGAGATATGTGATCCTTTCCCTCTACGTTTTGCCGGTATGTCAACCCAGTCAATATCATAATAATCATTCTTGTTTTCATGAAGCCAGTATTTTGGATCCATAGCTACAGATGTAATTTCGTTCATGTTGAATTCGATGTGAAACTACGTATTAATTCTCGATTAAGCGAGTTGCGAAGTCTTGGTAGTAAATGATAATCGTGTTTCAGCTGCAATTCGTTTTATCAGTGTCCCCACTCCAGTATCGCATCAATGATTTGCTACAATCTCCGCGCAATCTGGGCATAGCTTATACAGAGTGGTGAAAATTCAATAATAGCTGTAAGTAAAAATTTGAATGTACGTTTTGAGATCAACAATATGCCAATCTATCATTGTATGACGGAAATGCAAATCATTCAAAATAAACTTTGAACACTATTAGCTCAGTCTATCAATTCAAACTGCAATATAGCACAGGGACGTACATAAATATTATTATATTCAAATCTATTCCCACGCTGCAGCTTTAATAATGACATTTTCTGTTGCGATCTGTTAAGAATAGGATAGTATATTTGAAGAAAGAGATTGGCTATGATAATGGTAATATTGAAGGAATAAATTTATAACGTGAACGAATTGAAGAAATTAAATCATATCCTAGTTTTTATGCACATGAAAATGGTCTGTCAAAAAACTTTCAACATTCATAGATTACATAAAAACAGAAAATGAAAATATAATAATTGATATAGGTAAGTGAAAGTTATAAGCCACAAATCTAATGAATTAACGAGCGAACAAGTTAACAAATGAGGGGTCGCCCATTATATACACTGTGTCCAAGATAAGGATGTCTATCATGGGGATCCCGGAAACCATAAGAGATACGGAGATGGTTAAATTAGTGAAAAGTTGGGCATTTCCAAGTCTAACAATGTGCCGTTCAGAAAGTTTCGAAATTCCAATTAGTTCCGGAGATATGCCTGAAAAAACGAAATTCGCCGATTTCGTTTAAATTTTTTTCTGAAGTTATTTGAAGAGATACAAGAAAGCAAAAGACACTTTCACATTGCCATTTTTGAATCCCTACAAAACAGCGTTGAGAGATTTTCCGTACGACGTTTCGTTTCGGAGGAACCATCATCAACTTTATTTTTTCATATAGCCCGTGAAAAAAAAAAATACCCTGTATTGAATAGCATATTTTATTACCAATACAACGACGTATGACACGATATGTTTCTGCGATATTTAAAACGGAAAAAAAATGTTTTTATTAGAGATCGAACGTTTTGGTGTAGTGTGCGGTGAAATGATGACTGAGTATGGTATATAGACCAGGGTAGAAGCCTTTAAAAATAATGAAAAGTGAAGAAAAATTATAATGGAATGAAACCCATTAGAAAAGGGGGGAAATATGATAAAAATGAAAGGAAAAATAAATTACGGGCGATCTGAGGTTGGGAAGGGGATGGGAGTGAGTTTTTAAGGGTAAAATACCCGATTCCCGGCAAAACTAAGAGTCCTATCGAAAAAAGTCAAATGGAAAAGTTGTAGATAATAAAAAGATCTAAAACTTTTGTATTCACACTTTTTTCACATAACCTCAAAATTTATGTGAAAAATTCAAAAAACCAAGTTTTTGGTTTTTTATTTTTATCTTTTACAAAAATTTTTATTTTTCAACGAAATTTTGTGAAAACTTACCTTTTTATATCCCAAATACGCTGTAATTTATTCAATTAAAAATATTTATTTTTTCACCTTATTTTGAATTAATATCGAAAAAACAGCCTAATTTTCAATCGAAAATTCACCCGTCAAAAATCAGCTTTTTTCAAAAAGTTGGTGTGGTTTCTGTTCGTTGGAATCTCTACTTTCCGATGGTGAAAAAAAAAATTTTACTATGGTAAATCTTCTCAGAAAATGCAAACTGTTACATCCAGTTTCACAGCTGCAGCAAATTGTTTTGAGCAATATTTCCGGAATTAATTCTTTTTGTGTAAATTTGGGCATAATTCCACGTTGAAATTGCTTCCAGCCCCAATCTGTTGCTGTTAGTTCGTTACCCAACCAAGTTTGAAGCTGATAATATGCCCTGTAACAATGTTGTTCTGCTGCTCCTTCTGTAGGTGGGAGGTTTGCCAAAACGAAAGATGATTTAATTTTTGCGTTTTCTGAGAAGATTTACCATAGTAACATATATTTTTTTTTACCATCGGAAAGTAGAGATTCCAACGAACAGAAACCACACCAACTTTTTGAAAAATGCTGATATTTTGACGGGTGAATTTTCGATTGAAAATTAGGCTGTTTTTTCGATATTAATTCAAAATAAGGTGAAAAAATAAATATTTTTAATTGAATAAATTACAGCGTATTTGGAACATAAAAAGGTGAGTTTTCACAAAATTTCGTTGAAAAAAAAATTTTGTAAAAGATAAAAATAAAAAACCAAAAACTTGGTTTTTTGAATTTTTCACATAAATTTTGAGGTTATGTGAAAAAAGAGTGGATACAAAAGTTTTAGATCTTTTTATTATCTACAACTTTTCCATTTGACTTTTTTCGATAGGACTCTTAGTTTTGCCGGGAATCGTTTTTTACCCTTAAAAACTCACCCCCATCCCCTTCCCAACCTCAGATCGCCCGTAATTTATTTTTCCTTTCATTTTTATCATATTTCCCTCCTTTTCTAATGGGTTTCATTCTATTATAATTTTTTTTGGTTTGAAAAATTATCGACCCTGGACTAATAGTAGGCTATGATTACTCATGTTTCCAAATATTAAATTGAAATCACGTTATTGGAGACTTGAGAACTTAATTCGTATAAGTAGGTAGGTCACATCATATGTTAATCAATTAACCAATTTAGTGAAGAACTACTGACTAGAAAGTTAAAAAAAAACTTATCTATATTATAGAGAATGCAAAACAAATTGCCATTATTTTCTAAACATAGATAACACCTTCTAACTGTTGAATTCAAAACACTTCTCAACATATCAGGTGTGATGCGCTCGCACGCTTCAAGAATTTCCTAAACTGATCCTCAGATTCAAAAAAACACCGGTAAACATAATTTTTGCAATACCCCAGAGAAAAAAAATCTAGCGGAGTGATGTCCGGCGAACGAGGGGGCCACGAAACTGATAAATGTGTGCGTACCTATCCATTTTCCCGGAAATCTATTCGATAGAAACTCGCGCACTATTAGGGCATTCTGTAATAAATAAGTAATCATAGCCTACTATACCATACTCAGTCATCATTTCACCGCACACTACACCTAAACGTTCGATCTTTAATAAAAACATTTTTTTTTCCGTTTTAAATATAGCAGAATCATATCGTGTCATACATCGTTGTATTGTTAATAAAATATGCTATTCAATACAGGGTATTTTTTTTTCACGGGCCATATAAAAAAATGAAGTTGATGATGGTTTCTTCGAAACGAAACGTCGTACGGAAAACGCTATTTTGTAGGGATTCAAAAATGGCAACAAGAAAAAGTCTTTTGTTTTATTGTATCTCTTCAAATAACTTCAGAAAAAAATTAAAACGAAATCGGCAAATTTCGTTTTTTCAGGCATATCTCCGGAACTAATTGGAATTTCGAAACTTTCTGAAAGGCACATTGTTGGACTAGGAAATGCGCAACTTTTCTCTAATTTAACCATCTCCGTATCTCTTATGGTTTCCGAGATCCCCATGATAGACATCCTTATCTTGGGCACAGTATATTTGTGGATTTATTAATACCTACAAAAAATCTTGATTTCTTGAAATATTTATGAAACCGAATATCATCATATGAAATTGAAAACTACAATAATACCACTCAGTATTTTTGAGTTGTTCTTGTATGCGTTTGCTAGAAAAATAATTTTTTTGATAATGATTTTTATTGATTTATATGGACCCTTCTTCCCTTTTCGATCCTCACGTGATTAATGGGTAGCCCCTGAAACCATACAGGGTTTTTCACAAAATCATTATATTTGAAGTTTTTCATGAGAAAAAACTAAGAATTTAGGACAATATGATATCAACATTAACAATCAGGTACTACACAAAAATCCGGAACATTATTCCATTAGACAAGTAAAAAATTATCAAGCAGCCTATATGTGGAATTCACCAGCAGTAGTATTGATCTGTGATCAATGGATATAAATTTTTAAGGTGAATTTCCTCAATCGCAATTGTGAAAGTCGACCACTTCTTATGTGAGCGTAAACAATTTTTTTGACATTTATGTTGACAGATTCAGTATGGGTACTGATTGCAGAATTTGTGAGTGTATAAAAGCTCCCCCACAAAAAAGTAGAAAACCAAAGAAATGTCCGAACCATTTGGACAATTGGGAAAAATGGCTGAAAATCAGAAAAGATACCCAAGAATCCTTAAAGAAGAAAATAGGTCGACCTCAAGGAGAGTTGTTGATGAATTTGAGTGAAGAACTGAGGCAGATTCAGGAAGAAAAATTAGTTTTTGCATACAGTCAAATCAATACGAATTTTGATCGATTTAGAGGAAATCCAGAATTTTGGAAATTACCCGTGGGATTAGTTGAAAAATTTCCCAATCATCGGCATCCGATTTATTTCACGGTTAAAACGAAAGAAGAGAAGAATGAAGTACCACAAATCGAATATGTTGGCATTCCCAATAATATTCTTGATGAGAAACATGTAGTACCAAGATTACGGAATATCTATAATAAATGGAAGAATAACGCATACAGAAATTCATGCATTAAGAAAATTGCATCGCATTTGAGGTGAACGTAAAACATGTTGATATATCATACATTCATAATTCACGATAGATAGATAGATAGATATTTATTCACCCCCATATAAAAATTCACATAAAACAGTATGTTACAAAAATAGACACACAACAGTTTTTTGTTTAGGTACGTCACAAACTTATTGAAGACTAATTGTAAGACTAGTCAAACTTATACATATATGAGCAGCTCTACATTTAGGCGCACATATATGTGAAAAACACAGAAATATTTCCCAAACTCACCAGTCCACACTCTTGAAATTTTTAAACCCACGAATGAAGAAAGATTTCATTTATATCGTATAGTGGACTCAGGAGCAATGATTATTTTAGTTTGTATTTTAGTTTTTTAGTTGTGTAATACTTCAATTCCACTGGTACCTGGTTGTACAGTTTTATTAGCAAATACCTATTCAGTTTTTTTTTGTTTTTTTCTTTATCTACAGGGTGGCCCATTAGTGTGTGAAAGTAGAATTACTCACTAAGGAATGAGGATACTAAAACTGAAATATAATGAGAAATGAATCTACAAAACTAAAAATGAACAAGTCGAATGAGAATAATAGCTGTAATTTTTTTGCAAAATTTCAAATAAAAAATTCCGGATAAATTGAATTGAAATAACAATGAATCAATGAAAATTCAAAAAGGCCCACCACTCCCATACAATAATGTATCCGATCTTCAAGAGCTCTACGAGCATATCGACATCAGCAGTTCGAAAAAACTCTTTATTTCAATTCTTCATGACGCGGGTGTTTGGTATATTTGTTCTTTCATATAACCCCACAAAAAAAAACATCTTTTGGGAAATTCATTCTCCAAATATTCATTTATCAAATGAGTACGTCATGTAGGCACCACATTCATCATCTACAATACATCTAAATAATAATTGACTACTCGCGAAAACGTCAAATCCAAAGGTTATTTGTTAAGAATATGGATATATTCACTTCATTCGTTGGTAAGGATATTTTTTAAAAATTTTTTCAACGCCTATTCTTTTCATCGCAGTTTCCAAATATGGAACACAAATAGTTCGATGAATTCACAAAAAATTATCGAAAATACAATTTATTTGAACGTGATATTTCAAGGTCACTTGATGAAAACCTGAAGAACTGAAAATACAATTTTCATATAAACAAAATTTTAAGGCATAAAATAGTCCTACAAGATGGTGGAATAATATACTGGGTGTTCAATTTGAAAAAATGATCGTTAATAGGAATCTCCCGAATTAACATTTCTCCTGAAAACACCCTGTATCAAAAACTGGACTTCTACTGCATTCATACATTCTAATCATCCTTTATTTTCGTATCCACCCAATATGGGCACCCATATATCACTGTGAAAGTTTTTTTGACAACATTATCGTCGAACTTTCATAATTTTCGCTCCACTTTGACAATTGGATGCAGAACTTTACGCTGAGTTTGATGGTAAATAAGTATATACAGTGTTCTTAAAAAAACAAACTTCATGTTTTCCCGCTCAGGCTGATCTCGAAAAATTTTAGGATTGTATATCTGCGCAATTATAACAACACCTATTCGAAACATTTTTTGTATTCTCATTCCCAAGTGAGTATCTCTACTTCCATACACTAATGGGCCACTCTGTATATCGTGATATGAGTGAATATTTATTTTATATGCATTACCATATAAAATACTAGTATTCATAACGTAGAAATGGATACACCCTTCCATGGTAAAAAATGTGGAAAAATCAGAGAATGTTTTGAATGATCAAAATATCGAAACGTATATTCAATTCTTGGAATTGTTATATTTATTAGGACCGATGACCTTCAAATATTTTACCATGTTGAATAAGTACTAAAATGCCCACATTAAGAATTCATTCCAATTCACATTTATGTTTTTAGTCTAATTCAGCCACACTTACCAGATATATCGCAACTGATAGTGAAAGGGAAAACGTTATCGGTGAAAAACACAGAACTTAGAAGTAGTGTCAAGCAAACTGAACTAACAGGAACCAATAATATGTTCTCTTTCAAAGGAAAACATTCATTCGAAGTCCATGAAATTCCAGATATATTTTTCAGCATAAATAATGTAGCTCTCTCAAATAATAATCACTCTACCGGATATCAACAACAAACTCGTGTGTTATTTAAAACAGAAGATTTGCAGAATACCCCTGTTCTGAACACGGTAAAATTGGAGAATAAAGGTACCAAAACTATGAGATTCTATTGGCACAAAGTTAAACAATTCCGGATGTTTCGTGATATAGTACCAGACCGTTCTGATATCAACGCGTTCTATTTCGATAAAACCGAAATTCTATTGGTGCCCGGAAGAGAACTGCAACTGCCAATTTGGTTCAAACCGGAGGAAACCGGCCATTATACCGAGTGTTGGGAGATAAAGATTTCCCCGAACGTGTGGAACGAAGACTTCAAATTTATCATTCGTTTGCAAGGGTTTGTTGCTGATGAAAATATCGATGCTGAATGTAAGGCAATCAAGGATATGCTGAGTAACAACGTGAGGCATACTCTGATCAAGGATATACTGAATGAGAATATGAATCGTATGAAGTATTCGGATTCGGAACCAATCGTTTTCACTTTTTCCGAAAAAGAAATATTCGAGAGTGCAAATCAGGAAACATTGGGAATCATGAAAAGACCGAAATATTTGTATGATCAAAATGTGTTGAATGAACTGAAGGAGTTTCACAACAAAGTAAAAAAAGTCGATAGTGCCCAGAATTGGGATTATTCTATAGAAACTCTTAAATTGCTAGCAAGAGAAAAAGATGTAGTAGAATATGTGATGAAACTAACAGATGATTGTGCTAGGTCAAGAAATAGACTGTTACAGTTGGGTGGCATTGTTGAACCATCCGACATAGACACAAAAAATCCTTCATCAGGTACAAAATCTACACTTTTATTTAAATATTATGAAAAAATAGTTCACATTTCAATATCCACAGCAATCAGTCGAATTAAGGAATTCAGAAATTTGTACAAAAACCCAATATTCCAATGCGATATTTGAGCCTGATGCAAAGATACAGTTTTTTTTTGTCTTGGGCGAGTTGTCGATAAACATACTCGAAGCTCTATTTTGACCAGTTGAAATATATGATGATTGTATTATTTCAATGCAGCATACATGCACTTCAAGGCACACCTGACAATCTACACGACACACTGATTGAAAAGGTCTACATCACACCTTCAACTTATATCAGTTATCAAAACATCACAAGTTTTAACTGGTAGAGGTCGACCTTGGGATACTCTACCATCAATCGTTTTGATATTTTATTCCGATTTCATTTACAGGAAACGATGAATTGGAAACAACAGAAAACAATTATAAACAACTGCAGTTCTTCATTCACAAACTAGAAAGGCCGGCCATGATCCCTAATACTGAACGCGAAAAATTCCTCCATGCCTATTTCATTATGAGCAGTTATTTCTCCAAAATGAGTGTCGCTTTGGACACCCTTGGCGGCAACACTGTTGACATTATCAAAAATTATCAACCCTTTTATGACTATAGGAAAATCACTACAATAGAAGATTTGCCTAGTAGGTTAGTATTTGAAAAGTTTGATGATATCTGGATTGAAAGGACTAAAAGAGCTCCAAAAGAACCTCAAACTGGATTTGTTATCACACCCAAGCCAAAATGTTTGGAATCCATACCACTGGAGGACACAAAAACCATATTTAATGCCTACTTCAAAAACACGCCCCAAAATCCCGATAAGAAATTAAAAAAAACTTCAAAGAAAACATCATCGATACCACTCGCAAAGGAATTGAGCAAATCCAAACCGAATAATTCGAAAATATCCCAAACCATCACTATAGGCCCTATTAGAGAAAACTTCGACCCCTTTGGAGATATCGAAAGTATTTACCCATATACTGGCAATGTTACTGAATCCATAGTTAATTCGTTAACGCCTGAACAAGAACCAAAACTCGACAGAATTGTTGAGGAACATACTGTATACGACTACCGAAAATACCTAATTGTCTATACCAACTTGTGCTCAGCAGTTGACGCCATGGTTGCTTCACTGGAAACGCTTAAGGAACACGTGGTACCATTAACGACATTTGCAGAAGTTAACAGAGTACTAACCAAGAGGAAAGAAGAACCAGAATGCAGCGAAAGGTGATGAAGTTATCATTTCTGATAGTTCTAGACAGATGTGAGCACTCTGATGACAATTGTTCTTTCAATTTTATTTTCATTTTCCTTTACACGGCAGAACCCAGTAAGAACGCTTCCATCCTTGCACATATCTGTGAGTCATGACCACGATCGCATACATAGGTCTGGCAACTCGTATGGTAGGGGGTGGCCCGAACATTGGGGAAATTTTTGTGGTTCTCATGTTTCGCCACCTGCAGCGCTGTCCTCTATTGTCACTTTGTCAGCCAATCACAAAACAGATCCGATCAGCTTTTTGAAATCAAGAATGATTTTTATTTATTCGAGAGAATTTTGCAAGATATAATATTTCTGTCATTGATTTTATTTACCATTCGAGTCCGAACCGTTTGTTTTGTTGTCAAAGATTAATCACGTGATTATACCCCTATGTCCTCCTAGCGGATAATTATGGAAACTTTTTCTTCAAAACTGGTGCCACCCCTTACCACTCAAAATTGCCGTAGATTCCAGACCATATGTGTATGACCGTGGTCATGACTCTATTCAACCAATAATGAGCTTTCCCGCCAATGTCAAATTTTCACGAATTCAAATGCCACCATGTCCGACCTCAAGAAATATTGAGCCGAATGACTTGAAATCGATATAAAAATACTGTTTTCCATAAAATTGGAACTGATCAATATTTAATTAAAATATAACGATAATTTGCGATGATGAAGTGATGATCGAAATGATAATAATTTTTTAAATAAACTACATTGAATAACATAACATCAAAAAGTAGAATACAGTTTCTGAACATCATCAGTAACTTGTAATTAGATCTGTATTATTGATACTAATAAGTAGTGTAGGTTAAATCAATAGTCCATGGTTTATTTTAATCTTTATTGAATACTGCGATCTAAGTATTTCAATATTTTTGCACATACGCTGCATTCCTGGATGTTCACTATCTATATGTATACAGGGTGTCAATTTGAAAACTTCCCATCCTTATTAATATCACAGCTTATACCTACTCTAGGTACAGTTGGTCCAAATTTGGACTGCGCATGTATAGGTGCGTTCGGTTTTGGAAAATCTGAGCAGAGCGAGCAGATGCAGATTTTGTATCACGTGAACACTGAGCCGATCGAGCGATGGTTATTTAACGAACGCTCATCGATCTTCGTGTCAGCCAAGGTGTCAGCTGTAGTGCTGTTACCTTTCCGTCAAATTTTAATTAAATAAAACACCCACTCAACCTGAATCTTGTGTTGCTACACTTGATGATGACAACGGAGAGTCATAAATCCACAATTTAAAAATGTAAACACCACAAAAGAAAACTAAAAAGTAACCAAGACTCAAGAATGGCAACTGACAAGCTATCAAATCTGAGTGGTCTCATCTTCAATTCAGAGCAGATCGATCACATCTTTAGGCTCGCTCTGGCAATAAACGAACACGGAGCAGATTGAACAGAGAAATGAGATCTGATTTATCGAACGCTTGCCGAGCTGATAGAGGGAATCGAGCCAACAGATATGTTATAACCGAACGCACCTATTATCGTTATATTATAATTAAATATTGATCAATCTTAATTTTTTGGAAAACAGTATTTTTATATCGATTCAATTCGTAGGGCTAACTATTTTTGAAGCCGGACCTGGTGATATTTTAATACGTAAAAATTTTACATTGGCGGGAAAGCTCATCATTGGTTTAACAGGACGATGACTCACAGATCTGCGCAAGGGTGAAAGGGCAATGGTATTATAAAAAACTTATGGCCACCAACATCAAAGGGGCCGACAGCAGTGACACTACTGCATGTTTACTTATACTGTGTTAACATCTTCCTTCCAGTAAACAAGAGGAATCGGAAAACATGTCAATTTTATTTGCAAGGCGGACACTTTCAAGGACTATTTGCAGCGCTCGTGGTTCAACCCCCTAGGAGGGGTAGATGTTACCCTTAGAATTTCAAATGGGAAGGGGGGTCAGGTGGCACATCATTTCGATTGGCGATCGATTCTGTATCCAATGGTAACTTTACCTCTTCTAGGCGGTTGAACCACGAGCGCTGCAAATAGTCCTTGAAAGTATTCACCTTGCAAATAAAATTGACATGTTTTCCGATTCCTCTTATTGTTTACTGAAAGGAAGATTTAAGGGTGGAAAGTTTTCAAATTGACACCCTGTACAATCAAGCTAAGTAAATCAAAGTCAAACTAAAATTATGTGATAATTAAAACTACAAATGATTCACAACTTATATCTATACCTACATAATCAATAAGCTTTGTAAACTATAGTTGTTGTAATCTGTATAAAAACTTTTACAAATAAAACAATAGACCACCAAAAAAAGCACACACACTACACACATAACCACACTATCACTGTTACGGCTTCTCTCGTACGACTCGAAACGTGGTCAAAATACAAAAGTCCTGCCCTGCCTAACTTATCCACGCGCATTGAACGCACGTGTGGACATGCGCATTTCAATTTTGGTGACACCAAAAGTGCAGTGATCCAACTGTATCTAGCACGGAGTATAGATATAAGGAGTCCCAACGGTATAGGCTTTTCTGCAGTATTCGTGGTATCCAATATTAAACCCAGATCATAGTTCTCTTTTCTGCCACTAGCTGCGCAAATGTTCAGGACGTACCGATGTTATTATTATTATCACACGTAAATACGCGCTGGCTCGCGAATGTCGAAATTATCAAAATTATAAAACTAAGTATAAAATATTGATGTAATTGTTTAAAAATAGTTTTCATAAAAAAATGGGAAGGTGTTGTGTTGTTCATGGTTGCCTCAGTGCCCGAAAGGCAAGTGGAAATGTGACGAAAGTGGGTATATTCAAAGTGCCGAAAGTGAGTAACCTAAAAATAATATTAAACATCAGTGTTGTTAATAAATATTGTATTTAAAAATTTACGTTGCATTTAAATATAATTGGAAAAATATTATTATTTTATGTATCTTGTGAAGTTAAACGAGTACTTCTTTAAACGTGGCGCGCTCTACCGGCAAAACATTCTGTCCCCTAAAATGCTACTATTTATTTAACATTACGTTCGGTCTCCTTATATCTATACTCCGTGGTATCTAGACTAGGTATAAGCTGTACAAGATCAATTAAAATTTTCGCATGAATATCAATATTCCATGAATTCAATTATTACATTTTCATTGCAATCACAATTATATGAACATTAATAAATGGTTCAGAAGATCGCTAAAAAATCTGTTCCTTTGATAAATGTACTATTTAGCATGAAATCTTGAATGAAATTACTGAGGTTTCGAAAATCTTAACCTTGGTAAAAAATAAAATGTGAATGTTTTATAAACAGCTTCTTAAAAAATCGATTAGAGATGAATTAGCAATGAGAGTTCCCATTCATTTATATAACACCCTCAGATTATTTCTCCTATTCACTATGTCAATGGAAGCATCGAATCTATCTTCAACACGTCGTCTGTAGTTTAAGTACCATCAAAGTAATCTGATTTATCGCAAGTTTGTTGTTGATTCAACTATCAAGAAATTGAAACGTATCACACATATAACATCGTAAATTAACAATGTTATTTTAAGAATGATGTGTGAATGATGTACTATAATAAACTTCTAACACTTCAAGTAATCAAAAGAAGATATCATTTCCAGTCGAAATAAATAGATTTACTTTGGTATTTAACATTTAAAACTGAATATTTCAAAACTGGTTTCCATATTCAACAAACTGAATAAATTTTTGACAGGAGTTCTGAAGACCCATACTTTCAGTATCTTCTAGACACTCATTTGATCAACAATCAAGCGACAACGGATTATTTTATCCACGGTCGTACAGCGCCATCTGTCGAAGAAGTTTCGGTGCAGGAAGAGCCGATAATTGTTGAAGAATTGCCAAATCTCTTCAAATCGTACGAGAGCGTTGTCGTAGAGCCGATTGAATCTCGGAGTACTTTGGTTTCGCAAGGCATCCAGACGAGCTATCCGGATATGAATTTGAGGATTGTATCTGAAGACGTGCCCATGACGGAGCCGTTGACGAATGAAGTTGAGAATATTGTTGACAGCGAAGAACAGACCGAAATATTTTATTTCATGGACAACGAAACAGTAGACAAATGCATTAAAGATGCTCATTAATTGAAAATGAAAAGTCAATTGTAGTACAACAATAAACATTTCTTTTTATACAGAGTGTTTCAGTGTTAAATGTACATATAATATAAAGAGGGGTTATTAGGAATCACCAAAGTGTCCTCTATCTATAGGTACCATATTTATATATAGGGTGTTTCATTGATATGGTAAAAAATGAAACTGAGGACCAAAATATGACGATTGAGCGCAACATCGCTTATGCAAATGTTGATGTTTAAAAAGGTACAGTGCGTTAAGAGTTAATATTTTATTTTCAAATTGGGACAGTTTTTATGATATCGGTTTGAAAACTGGTACATTGGGATTTTTTATGACGGGAAACAAGAATATTTTGTCAGTACTAACAGTATTAACAATTCGGCATACACCTGGTATTTTTGAGCGTGTTCGGCATTTGATGCGTCGTAGAATCGAAGCATGTATTGACGCCGAAGGTGGGCATTTCCAACAATATTCATAACTTTGTCAAAATAGAAATAAATCATTGTTGAAGCAGAAAACTATTTGCTTGTCTGACAGCAACCTACTTGTTTTTTATTGATAAAATTATTCGAATTTATTTTTGACTTCAATACTTTAAACCGGGTTTATCGTAAAAACAGTGAGGTTTTTCTACTTTTTCCAAGAATACTTTTTTGATCAAAAGATTACGTAGTCTAATGAATGTTCAATCGAAAATGTTGATTTTTGAACTTTGAACGCACTGTATCTTTCTAACCATCAACATTTGTATAAGCGATGTTCCGCTCAATCGTCATATTTTGGTCCTCTCTACTCTCAGTTTAATTTTTTTACCATATTAATGAAACACCCTGTATATAAATATGGTACCTATAGATAGAGGACACTTTGGTGATTCCTAATAAACCCCCTTTAATGGGTTTGCCATTTCCAAAAGCTGTTCAAAATAGCCACCATTCTGTTGTATACATATATTCTAGATCTACTGATGATTTGCCTTATTGCATTTCTAATAATATGAGGATTTTGCGTTCCAAAAGTTTTCTATGTCAATCTGTACAGGGTGATTTCGATGTTTGTATAGGGCAACTCGGTAACTATAGGAGGTCGCATAAGTTCACTGGCGAAAACAAAAATTGGCTATCATTTTTAGTTTTCGAGTTACAAAAAAAAAGTTCGACTTTACGACATATACGAATATGTGAAGTTAGGAGAAAATTGTTTTTACATCCTTCATGCACTTTTTTCCGTTCAATCCATTGGCGTAGAGAAAATTCGAACAAAAATTGTTCAATTTCGAGTTATGACCTAAAGTTGTATTTTTTTAAGGAAATCATGGTTGGCTATAAATTAGCTGAAGAGGTTTTTTTTTTCCTTTTCAACCATTTATAATATATTGGGTCGCTCTCGATGTGCGACTCTTCAAAAGCTGAAATAACAATTGTGGTTTATTCACCAAAAACAGATAAATAAATTCAAAATCACAACTACAAAAAAGTAATACAAATTGAAGTGAATGTTCAAACTGATGTCCATTATGAGCGATACATACATCACATCTCTTTATAGCACTCTGAACTGTATAATAAATATGAATATTAGAAATGGATTCCACGGAGTGTATAAAATTTTGTCTCAATTCATTCATGTCTCCACTGGTTTTCTTGCATAACTTGTCTTTAATGTGGTCCCAAAAAAATCCAGTGGTGTTTTTTTTTATTACTACAGGGGTCCAAAGGATATACTGCAGCCGGAGGCTTATTGTATTTCCCCTATTATTCCGATACCCTAAAAGATATTGGTCCCTTTGACTATTTTGCAGAGGTCACTAGGTTTCAGGGTTCCCACATTCTCTAGGTTTAAATTATGTTCCCCTAGTTGTACTACTCTTCTATAGTTTAGTGCCTCACAATAGCACAAAATGTGTTCAATAGTCTCAGGTTCTAAGCCGCACAATCTACAAGTCTGTAGGCAAGTCACCTTGATGTAGCCCCATCTTTTGTAGGTGTGTTTTAACAGGAGCATGTCCTGTAAGGAGACCTGTTACTAGTCTTATGTGATATCTTCTTAATCTAAGTATCTCATCAGTTCGTTTTTCACCTGTTATCTGAATAACAAGTTTACTATATTCTTGTCCTGGTGTGTTATCCCAGGCTATTCTTTGTAGTTCTTTGACTCGTCTTTTAATGGAGTTACCGAGTAGTTTCTTGGGTACTGCAAGTACTGGTTCCGGGCAAAAGTAGGGTGTAGCCACGATCATATACATGGGTCTGGTATCTACGGCATTTTTGAGTGGTGGGGGGTGGAAAAAGTTGACATAACTATCCGCTAGGAGGATTCAGGGGTATAATCACGTGATTAATCTTTAACAACAAAACAAACGGTGAGGACTTGAATGGTGAATAAAATCAATGACAGAAATATAATATCTCGCAAAATTCTCTCGAATGAATAAAAATCATTCCTATTTTCAGAAAGCTGCGCTGCAGATGGCGAAACATGAGAACCACAAAAATTTCCTCAATGCTTGAGCCACCCCCCACCATACGAGTTGCCAGACCTATGTATATGATCGTGGGTGTAGCTGACCCCACCCTAGCTAGTTCGTCAGCTATTTCGTTGCCTTCTATTCCACTGTGTCCAGGTACCCAGATCAGTTTGACTCTGTTTAACCTTGCCAGCGTCAGAAGTTCGTTGATACATTCCCAGATGAGTCTGGACTTTAGCTTATAACCTGCAAGGGCTTTCAGGCTGGTCTATCCGAATAAGTATGGATTCCTTTTCTCTTGAAGACCTTCTCATCGCATATTTTTGCACATTGTAGAATTGCAAATATTTCTGCTTGGAACACCGAGGTGTTAAGCACATAGGAGTGTTTCTCCTTCAGGGTAGGGGAATGAATTCCCGCACCCGATCTTTGTTCAGTTTTTGATCCGTCTGTGTACCAGATCATTCTGTTTTGCTCTTCTCTAGCGAGAACTTCGTGCCACTCCCTTCGATCCGGGATTACCACCTCGAAGGGTTTCTCGAAGATGTATTAAGGGATCATATTATCTCTTGGCATCTGCAAATTGTTGTCTCCGTTGAATTGTAGTGATATATTATTACCATTATTTCTTGACGCTTAAGGCAATCTGAGGAGCCCCAGTCTAGCCTCCCCTTGCACTTCAAGGTGAAGCGGGGGAAGACAGAGCATCACCTCCATGGCCGCTGTTGGGATAGTCCTCATTCCCCCTGTTACGCATAGGCAAGCAAGTCTTTGCACCTTGCTAAGTGTTCTAATAGTGTTGTGTTGCAATCTCTTGCTCCACCAGGCGATTACACCATAAAGTATGACTGGTTTAACTACCACTGCCAATGTATAATTTTTGGTTTCAAACCCCAAGATTTGCCATACGTTCTTCTCACAACCATAAGGCTCATGGTTGCCTTCTTTGTAACCCTTTGTAGATGTTGGTTCCAAGTTAGCCTGGAATCTAGTATGACTCCCAGGTGTTTAACTTCCCCCGACATCTCTACAGGTGTACCATTCAAGTAGAGAGGTCCTAGCTCTTCTTTTCGTCTTCGTTTTGTGAACGCTACTACTGTAGTTTTGTGAGGGCTAACTGCTAGGTTCTCTTCATCAATCCATTCAGTAGTGAGGTCTAATGCTTGTTGCATCCTTTCTACAACAGTGGTAAATAACAAGACTCCACAGAAGCTGTGACAGAACCCCACCATGTGGACACCCTCTTGTAAGTTTAGTCTGCAGTGTGGTGTCAGAGATAGTACTTTTTTTCACACAGCTCTTCAGCATATTCTCGATCCATCTATTAATAGTTTCCTCGATATTATGATGTGCGAGAGCTCGTGTGATGGATTTTAGATGGGTATCATCGAATGCCCTCTCTATATCTAGGAATGTGCATAGAAGCACTTCCCTTTTTTCTAGCGCATTTTCTGCTCTTTTAACGAGCTTGTGAAGTGCTGTCTCAGTGGAGACTCCTTTCCTGAAGGCATATTGGTCATTATGCAGAGCTTTCTTCTCAAGCACCTCATCCCAAATAGTTTTTCTAACGTTTTCAGTATGAAAGACATTAGGCTTATTGGTCTGAATGCTTTCGCCCTGTTCCGACTTGCCAGGTTTAGGTATGAAAGCAACTCTTACTTTAGACCATATTTTTGGTACATATCCCATTGCAAGACTGGTTCTTAGTACCATACAAAGTTTTTGAAGTAGAAGTTCTGGCCCTTCTTGTAGCATTTTGGGATAAACGCCATCGGGTCCAGCCGATTTGAATGGTTCAAACGAGTTGATGGCCCATTTTATTTTGTGCCACGTGATTATCTTTTTAGCACACGCCCAGTTTTCCCTAGTCACTCTTCTGTTGAGAGTTACCGGAGAACGCGGTCTTTTGTGCTAGGTGCGTCGTCAATTACCTTGGATTCGGGAAAGTGAACTCTGAAAAGTTCCATCAGTGTTTCTCTTTCATCCTGGGTGTACTTTCCATCAGAGCCTACTATAGCTCCGATCGGACTTTGTAGACCTTTTGAAAGTACCTTCTGAAGTCTAGCACCTGCGGCGGTTTTCTCGATATCCCCGCAGTACTTCCTCCAAGAGTCTTTCTTAAGTTTTCTCAATTTTTTGTTGTATTCACCCCATTCTCCATTACTCTTTGCTTGGTTAAATTTGCGTCTAACCTGTTTTCTCAAATCAGCGAGTTCTTTGCACCACCATAGTGCGTTACGTTTGTAACTCTTTGTGATTAAAGGACAATTTGAATTGTAGGCTGAAACCATCGCGTCAGTCATTTGCTCCGCGATGTCATCAAATTCTATAGTATTATCAATTTTGCTAGGAATGTTGTGCAATTGCGTGTCTAGGTCTGCCTTATAGGCTCCCCAGTTGGTTTTGCGTGGATTCCTATAGTTTGAAGTTTGGGTTTTAATGCCCGTTATTTCGAATCTAATGTGTCTGTGATCTGAGAAAGAAACCTAGTCAGATACACGCCAATTTTCAATGTTATTAGAAATAATATTAGTACTTACAGTTATATCTATAACCTCATTGGCCCGTGTCGTCACGAAGGTTGGTGTATTCCCTTTGTTGAGCACATCCAAGTTGTTAGCTGGAATAAACTGCAGTAGCGACTCACATCTGAGGTCTGTATTCTTGCTTCCCCAGATGTTGTGGTGGGCGTTGGAATCGCATCCCATGACTAGTTGTGATCCAGTTCCTCTACAACTAGCCATCAGTTCCTCTACTCCACTTGGTGGTGGGGGAGTAGGTGCATCACTGGGGAAGTAGGCAGAGGCTATTAAGATCTCCCCTGCCTTCGTTCCCCCCTTCTCTAGGGATAACTTTATAACAACAAGGTCCCTAGAACAAAAACTCGTTAGAGGAAATACTTTCAAGCCCTTTTTAACAAGGATACAGGCACTAGGGCGATCAGTAGTTCGGCAATAGAATAGCTCCCCACCACTCGCTCCTAGCCCCATGAGAAAGCCCCCATTAATCCAGAGTTCTTGAATCAATGCTATGTCAAATGAACCCATTAGCCCAGATAAGACAGTTGAGGCTGCCTTACTGTGCTGTAGGTTCGCTTGAAGTAATCTTACCTTTGTCCGCATCACTCGGACCAGACTTCAGGGTCCTGAAGAATAACTTCCCCACTTTATAGTAGGCCCTGAGGTTGGTCGCCTCCAAAGCCTTCATGTATGCCTCATCAATACAGTAGGGCAGCGTCTGGCCCTTATCCTCTACCTTCTGGCTGATCTGGATCCACCCGTCTGTCTTCAGCAACGGATTTTGTTTGCTGATCCAGCTTCGGACCTCTTTCTCTTCACTGGCATCGGGCACATGTACCAACTCTCGGGCGCGGGAGGTCTTTCGATTCAACCACAGTCAAATCGGCACCCTCCCAAAGGTTCCCAAGCGAGGCAATGATGGCCTTCAGCCAGTTTTTCGTCACGTCGGTTGCGCAGTACATCCAACAGACCCCTGCGACAAACGACGAGCGCTCAAATTGAGGTGGGGTTGAACTTCCCGACGGCGTTCCTGTGATCAGTTCCAAAAGCTTACCCTGTATAGCGTCCGCTTTCCCCGGATCTAGGAGCACCTCAGGATGACGGCGATCAATGATCGCCATCTTCAGCCCCCTAGCTACTACGTTAAAAGGCATAGTCTGCTCTTGGCTCCTATGTCTTTTTGTAGGATTTTGCTTTCCAGGGGGTACTCGAGTCGGAGCGAGGCCGTTTTTTGGCCTCTTCCGTCCTTTCCCCGGAGCCTGCTTTTGTGGAGCAGGTTTGTTAGGATTGTCCTCTGTCCATTTCCCAGAGGCAATCTTTTAGGCTTTCCGGAGTTTCCTTTTAAGGGCACCAGAAAGTCAAGGTTTGGAGCCCTTGTCCATGTCCATTGCTTGCGCAACCCCATGAACCGCTCCAGCCGCTTGTTGAGAGTCTACCTTTTCAGGTTCCTCTCTGAGGGAGTCTATCTCTTTGGATTCCTCCTTTTTGGAAAGTTTTGTATCCGTGTCCATACTATATCCCACGAGTACCGGGGCCTTGAACGGTCACTCTCCTGCTACCCTGATTCACAGGAAGAGAAGGCTAATACAATGAGGTGTCGCCCGGTCTCGGTGCCTCAAGGTGGGACCAGCATTGGCTGAACTTCTACTCAGCCACGCATCCCATAAGCCTGGTCCACCCACCGTAGGATTTAGGTTTTTACTGAGGTTGTCTCCTCTTGGTTCAGGTGTTCAAGCCCAGAACCCCCGCATAGACCTCACGTAATACATGTCTACAGCAGAGGTCCTGTAAGGTATATCAGTCCTGCAGACCAAGGTCTAGCAGAAACTAGCGCCGTTATACACCTGCGCAGGCCTTTAGCCACGACAGCTAGGCAGGACTGGTGTTAAATCAGATGATCGTGGTGGCCACCTCAATGGTCCGCTGCTTCCCATCCAATTATTTCCGAAACTCCAATTCAATTAATGTGACACGATCCTGACATTATGAGGGGGTCCACCATCTTGTTGGAAAAACTGTTTTCTTGCATCATTTATGGGTAGATTATATATAATGAACATAAGCGATACGCCACCTGGTGGCACTAAAAATAACTAGACGTGTGGACATAGTTCTTGTGTTTGGTATTATGTTTTGTTGATTCCACATTGAATTTGAATATTTGAAAGATTGTAAAACTATGAATCGGTAAAATCAAACTTCCAATATTAATTCCCATGCTTTTCCTCAAGCTGGTGATATAAATATCGTGAATATATAGATGAAATTCTGTTTACATTAAAGGTCACAGTCGAGCATAGTATTGTTCAGGTATGGAAAGTAACTATCTCTACTTCATCTATGGATATTCTCATGCAAACCTATCACGAAACAAATGATATGGCATTAAAAATTATTACTGATTATACGGATAAAACAAAACCAGTAATTGAACCAGTAATGTCGTCCATATTTGTCTAACAATATAAATATTGATATATTGCAAACCTGGAAAGAAACAAAAATGGTACACAGTACTTGAGTATACCTTAACCTCCATGCCTGGAAATTCCAGATTCAGCTTCGATTTGACGACTTGAAATCGAAGAATTTGAAATCGTCATTCCAATCACAGATTTACTAGTTTCTTCTGCATCTTCAATTTTGTAATTTTTTGGTCTTGGCTTGTTGAATGATACACAATTGATTGATTGATTTTCTTTCAACCTCTTGAAACTCGCTTTATTATGTTGTATTCTTTCTGGATAACGATCGAAATATACGTCAGATGCGATTGCGATATTACAATTGTAATTACTAAATAAAGCATTTTATCATATCGTATTTCTCGAAATGAGATTGATATTATGACGAAAACAAATGGTTAAACTGTAATATATGACATCCGCCTACTTGGTGTAAATGTTGTAAAATGCAAAGAGGTTGTAGAGAAATGTTATTTTTCTACGACTGTTAAAAAAACTGTACCATATTTCACTATTTTCTGTGCGCAAAACGCTTGTTTATGGTAATAGTGAAAAAAAGGTAAAAATCGTGAAAAAAAGTGTCGTAGCGGGTCATTATTTCACTCTGGCGTGATGCAACTACATGCACCGAATCATAAGAGTGCGCTGAAAACAAATTGTAGTTGTCTCGCGATCTTCGTTTTAGAAACGTCAAATTTAATTAGATGTGTGTTTTGACGTTTAAGTACGTGTGTACACAAGGTTTGTAAATTAACTCTAATTGCTGACAGTCGTAGAAAAAATATTGTATGAAACTCATGCATAAAGTGTCTTTTTTTCACTCATGGGATTGCCGCACTCGCCTACGGCTCGCGCGTCAAACTTCCCATTCGTGAAAAAAAGTACTACTTTATGCACATGTTGCATAAATAACTATTTCGCTTTTGAAGACTCGCACATCGAGAGCGACCCAACATATTATACATGGTTGAAAAGGAAAAAAATCCTTTTTTGCTAAACTATAGCCAACTATGATTTCCATTAAAAAAAATACGACTTTAGGTCATAACTCGAATTTTTCAAGATTTTCTCTGCGCCAATGGATTGAACGTAAAAAAGTGCCTGAAGAATGCGAAAACAATTTTCTTTGAACATCACAAACAACCATGACATTCGTATGTCGTAAAGTCGAACTTTTGTCAGTGAACTTATACGTCCTTCATTTTTTCCATCTCCTAGTTACCGAGTTGCCCTATACAAACCACCCTGTACATTGTATACCTTGAATTTTAAGTGACCCCAAAGAAAGGAATCAACGGGATTGAAATCATGTGATCTTGGAGGTCAGAAATAAAGTCCACTTTGACCTATCCGCATGTTACGAGAGTTTTCATCAAGAAAATTCCTGCCAGTTATATCATATCTGCATATTCAGAATTCGAAAATTTTAAAAGCATGATTATGGAAACTTTATGCCTGAAAATTGAGATAAATATGAAAAAATAATTTAAGGTCATTGGCTACACATGTGAAATCGGATGCGCGCTCATAAAAATTTGTTCAATCGATCATTAAAGCACAATTGAATATACTGGTCTATTTATTTGAGGAATAATGTGACAGATTGGGTTATTTTTAATACAAGTAACATTGAAGTAAATACGTTCGCAATGAAATATATTTGTGAAAGCTTTAATTGAAACAAAAAAATAACAACAATTTCAAAATCAACAGTAACATCAATGTTATATAAAATAGATACATCAAAAATAACTGATATACTTAAAAATAAGTAACTTATTTATTAATATTTTTCAGTAGTTTGATTATCCTTAATCAATTTGAATATCGCCATTGGAATATTCATGGTTTGGTCATCTATTGAAACAATGTCGAAAGTCTCTAAGTAACTTGGCAGTGCCTCCTCACTCTGGGAAACAAATGATATAAAAATTCTTTGTACCTCTGTTATAAGTTATGGTATAATTCTTGATATTCTTCATTGAATGATAGTCGCAGAAATACATGTAATCTCGAGAACATTTGTAATAAAAATTAGATGAAAAAGTTAAGGAAGGCATTGGTTAAACAGACTGATCAAAATAATCGAAATGAAATGAATGTACCTTACCCTTTCGTACAAAAATCCAATTTTCAAAACACTTCTCAAGTGTTCCATTCCTTCTACCATAGTAGCATCTCCTAGAGAATCTCCCATCAAAATGACATTGTCTCTGTTCGAAACTTTGTTGTAGAAATCACTTCCTTTTATTGCAAATTCATTTTTGTTGAGGGTGTGTATTATGTTATTTTCAAACCCCAAAATAGTACCATTTTCATCATACTTCAAGAAGTTCGAGACAACCTGAAAATGTTTTTTTAGATTGTATGACCAGAAAGATCGCATCCATTGATTTTATTACAAGTTGCACCACTTTTTAGTAGATCTGGAAAATATTTATCTTTGAGGAAATGTTCATATTTCATGAAATTTTTACACGGTCTGAATTATGCAAAAATTTTATCAGCAACGAATGAAATTTAAAACCATCAAAAGCACACTTGTGAAAATATACATTAGACGAATGAGCGTATTTCCACATTTTTGTTGATATCTCTGTAAATATCCATTTTGGTAATATGGTATGCTCATACAAATCGATAGGAAATGAAATTTTGCGTCGGATAATGTAAAAATTTCATAGTTATTCCATTTGAAATGAGGAAGTTATTGGGATTTGAAATTCCCAAAAAGTAATCTGAAATATCAAACACCCTGTTAAATATTTTGTGAAACTGTTAAGGATACCCTATAGGATACTCTCTCATTAATGTATATACAGAGATAGAACTTTCTATCGTGAGAGTTGAAGATAACACAGACATTTTAGTTAGTCAGTCCACCTGTAAAATTTTTCCGAAAAAATGGAATATCTCAAATAACGATAGAGGAGCAATTCAAAATGCAACCGATTCAGAATTTCGCGTAGAAATCGAAATTGTAAAAATAAACAGGGTGTTTCATTTGAAAAACCAAAGTTCATATAACTTCCGGATTTACCGGAAGTAACAGCGTATTGAAAATATTTTGGGGAAAAAGGTCACATTGAGCTATAGCTGTCAAAAAAATCTCATAAACCTCTAATGAATTAGTTCGGATTTGCTTCAGAGGCCAAAAAGCTCGCTGCTACAGATTCAAGCAATAATCTCTGGATTTTTAGGAATTAACAAAATCAAAAAACTACTAGGGGTGCGTTCCATTAAGCGCTCACAACGATCACGCTCACGACCACGAATTTTGTCGTTCCACTTGGTTCTGTGCGTCATCGAAACGCTCACGCCCGACCCACCTATTGAGATGGGTCGTCGTGGGCATGAATCATGACGTCATTCATGACATTTTCGCCACGACCCCAACGATCGTGGTCGCCATGTGGAACGTCTGAATGAGTGTTTTGGGCGTTGTGAGCGCTTAATGGAACGCACCCTAGGTGGTAATTTTAGATAAAACAGGGAATATTCAGAGCTGCAAGTGGAACATTTTCCTAAAAACATTTTCAGCACCAATACAATGAAAATATGAGGATGACTATATTTAGGTTTGGGTTTAATCAAGAGAAACTATGTTTTAAAAATAGAACATATACTATTAGTTACCCTATTAAAGTATCTTTAACTTTTTTATGCTAGTATCATGATGAAAATTTCAGAAAATACTCGATATGTTTCATCATAAAATTGAAATTACAGATTTTGAAAAATGTCATTTAAACTGTTTCACCTGTACAAAGATAAACTTTTTATGCTTTTTCCTCCTCCAACATCGAACTTTGTGTAATAAAATTATAGTTATTAACATGAGGTTTTTCTTTAGGTTAGTCAAAATTTCAAAATAATATGTGTATAGTGTTCATATTTTTACTTTCAGAATGGTATGTCGACTAGTTTTCAATTATTTTTTGTTATTGAAAGATGAGTAGTAATAATAAACTTCAGTTACTTTAAGTCCAGTCACCTTTGTTCCAACAGACCATCTGACTTTTGGATTTGTGTCGCAGTTGTTGGTTTCTTGGTAGAAAAATTTAATAGTTTCCACCATCAGAATCAGAATTACCATGCAATTATTCTGCGTATGACAAAAATTATGTCGATCCTTAGTAGATATTGAAGATTTTAAGGGAATTATTGGCAATTTAATTTTTTTTTTAAGCAAAATTTCTTGGCATAGGCACTGAAATTCCAACTTTGGTGCAGATTTGTTGAAGAAGTCGTTGGTTAGAGTCAGACTAAACTGTGAAGAAATATCAGCTTTTAAGACCAGTAAATAGGAAAAATTCCTCACAATTAAGAACTGATAATGATTTCTGCCTACATAACATAATTTTCTGCCTACTTTGTCATTCGAAACATCTGAATTTAAGCTATGAAATGATATTGTACCTCAACATTTGATAGATAAACATCACAATGCCTTAGAACAGCTACTACGGTATCTCCTAGTCCTGCTGAAAATACTAAAACAGGTATTTCAGCTTTGTAAAATTCATTGAATAATTCTTTGGTTCCAGTCCTGAAAACGTTATTTTGACACAAGCCTCAGGAAAATAATCTCTTACCTTAATGAGGGAGATAGTTCAGCACAAACTCTCAAAATTTCATCTTGACTCACTCTCATTCCTCTGAAATTCATTTGAGTTATTAAAGAAAATTCATTGTTTCATGATTTTTTTTTACTTCAAAGAATTCTCAGATAAAGACCACCATTCTTCCATGAGGCTTCTCTTTAATGAAATTGATATATTGGGATCCACTTCTATTGGAGCATATTTATTTGCAAGTTCGGTATTTCTTTTGATATGATCTTCAGATACAGAAGGGCATTTACTGAACATACCTAAAATATAAGTCTTACAAATAAAGATAACTGTTTGAAATTGCATGTTAATCCCAACTGAAATTATGATATGATTTGTGTTGAAAATTACTTATTTTGATCCAAGAAATATGAATTTCATAATATTATCACAGGGGAAATCAATATTTTTTGAGATATTCCACTTTGAAGTGCAAAATTTCACCATATTTTCTTAAATGTGTTCATAGAAGATAGAACAGTCTTATTGAAAATTTCCTCATCAACAAGAAACATAACATACTGAGAAAGGATTTATTATCAGATAAACATTAAAGATGCAGTTGTCAATAGTTGACAGTATGATACTGTTTACATGCTGTTTTCTCAGGATAGATACTATACCCTTTTCTAACATATAATCTGTTATATCATTGAAGAAATAAGCCAAAAACCTATACAATCTTGTTCAGAAAGTGACACAAATGAGGAGGTGAAATTTCAAGTTTGAAGTGCAATATCTTGAAAAGTATCAATTGCCCCAGTATGATGAGTACCAACAAAAATTTTCATCAAAACTTTAATCAGGCTGTAAGTGCAATTTTACCAATAGCTGTATTTCTGATGTATAATGTCACTAACCAAAGCTACTGATGTGTATTTTACCATCCTCATGCTGTTTGGTGATTGTTTTATCAAAATCAGACACAATTTGAAGTTTCTCATATCCTCCAATAATTAAACTATGAATTATTTCATTCACTTGTTCTGGATTTCTTATGAATACATGGTTTCCATTTAGCTCAGTTATTTGTTTCACATAATTTTTCATTTTGTTTTTCTATTCCTTGCACTTGAAATATTTGAGGTGTAAACTGAAAATGAAAACATTTAGTTTTGGTGTTATTTTACCTAATAAACATCCATTTATACTATTCAACATAATTCATTGCTCAAAGAAAATTACCAAGAAAACTAAAGGTCAAGTGAATGACAACATCACCAACCTATGGGTGCGTTCCATTAAGCGCTCACAACGATCACGCTCACAACCACGAATTTTGTCGTTCCACTTGGTTCTGTGCGTCATCGAAACGCTCACGCCGACCCACCTATTGAGATGGGCCATCGTGAGCATGAATCATGACGTCATTCATGACATTTTCGCCACGACCCCAACGATCGTGGTCGCCATGTGGAACGTCTGAATGAGTGTTTTGGGCGTTGTGAGCGCCTAATGGAACGCACCCTATATAGACCATTCCAGGTCACCTGATTTTGACATGTCCGCCATATTGCTTGTGGGGCACACAATCACACATAGAATCGATCTCCATTTATTTAACACTGGTGGTTCTGACCTGTTGTGCCAAATGTGGTGATTACAAAGTTTATTCTTGTGTTTTCCAAGTGATTTTATTAAAAATTAATCGTAATGATTATTATGTTTCGCTTGAGAAAGACATTAAAGTGCGATATGAACAGAATTTGAGTTTTATAAACAATATAGCTTACGCTTACGCTTTAGTGCCAGGAGAAATTACGGAAGACTTAAGTTTTCTGCCCAGTGTAGGCCAAATGGACTTATTTAATTACCAGTCATAGTTGTTATAGCGGGGAGCAGATGAAGGCTCACAAGTATTTGCTAGCCTATAAGTATTATGAGGCTGGATTTGTTTTGGAAGTTTTGAAAAAGAAAATTGATCCACATTTTGTTGTTGTTGCCAAGGTAGATTATATACCTGAATATTATCGAAAGCTTGTTTAGTTTTGTTAGTTTTCCCTTGTTTATTAAAAACAAGAAGAGAAAACAAAAATGTACACTATACTACTAAGACTATTTATTACTAAATAAATAAATTATTTCATCCTGACTTTCAATACTTTGGTATCCCATGTTCACTGAGGGTACCCAATCAGGATTGTTTTTATCCTCTAAGCCCAGCTGGCTCCACTAAAATTGAAATATATAAAAAAAAGGAATTAGCAACAGAAAAAAATACTCTTATTGGTTCACCTATTTCAAAAAGAAAACTTACATACTTATTACAAAGTGTTTTTCACATATTCTTGCATTGTTTTCAAACGTTTCATTCAACATCTCCACGTTTTAGTGCTCGAATCCATGCCATACGACGTTCTTGTGATAATGCATCTAAATTTTCTCCACGCCCTTTGTACGCCCTAGGAATTCGAAAAAAACGAAGTTCATCCCTTCCGCCCCTTTTAGAACACCCAACAACTGCACAAAAAGCTGGCATTTTCAAGAAAAACCAATTCATTTTGACCTGTGATCAGTGTTGTTACGGAGGAACTTTTGACAGTGCAGAAGTTGGTCACAAAATATTGCGCCTCTCGACTGAACAACCAAGGTTAGGAGTTTCATCAGAAGAGGCGTGGTTTATGACGTCATAAAATAGCAGATTCCCTTTGACAGTAGTGACTGTATTTTATGGTTTATGGCGACGTGATAATGGAATACACGGGGTGCGTTCCATTAAGCGCTCACAACGATCACGCTCACGACCACGAATTTTGTCGTTCCACTTGGTTCTGTGCGTCATCGAAACGCTCACGCCGACCCACCTATTGAGATGGGTCGTCGTGAGCATGAATCATGAAGTCATTCATGACATTTTCGCCACGACCCCAACGATCGTGGTCGCCATGTGGAACGTCTGAATGAGTGTTTTGGGCGTTGTGAGCGCATAATGGAACCACGATCGTATACATAGGTCTTGCAACTCGGGTGGTGGGGGGTGACCCAAACATTGAGGAAATTTTCGTGGTTCTCATGTTTCGCCACCTGCAGCGCTGTCCTCTATTGTCACTTTGTCAGCCAATCACAAATCAGATCCGATCAGCTTTTTGAAAGTAAGAATGATTTTTATTTGTTCGAGAGAATTTCGGAAGATATAATATTTCTGTCATTGATTTTATTTACCATTCAAGTCCTTATCGTTTGTTTTGTTGTCAAAGATTAATCACGTGATTATACCCCTATGTCCTCCTAGCGGATAATTATGGAAACATTTTCTTCAAAACTGGTGCCACCCCCCACCACTCAAAAATGCCGTAGATTCCAGACCTTATGTATTAGACCGTGAATGGAACGCACCCACGGTCGTCCCATTCCACGTCACAAAAGTTTATTCGCGGGCGTGAAATTCAATATGTACAGATTTTGTTTTTGCAGCATAAAAATTGGCCCCTCAATGAACAATTTCATCCTCCAGAAGTGAATTTGGAAGTATTAAAATTGAATTATTCAGTTGACAAGTTTGACCACTTACATCTGATTGTGTGGCCAATTTTTATACCCCCAAAAAAAATCAGCAATCCCCGCAATTTTTGCATAGGGTTTCACTATTTGAAATTTTCGCCTGCAAATAAACTTTCGTGACGTGGCATGCGACGACCACGTATTCCATTATCCGTTACGAAACTATGCGCGGTAATTGCGCACTCAGCTCAGCATTTTCCATTTTCTGGCCATCCTTGGATCAAGAAATATATTCAATAACAAAACAAAACATATTTTATTGAATGCTTTGAACATAAACAGACATAAAAACTATCAGTCCAACATAAATTAAAGTATATTCCCAAGGATAAAATAAATAATAAGAAATATGACATATAAAATAAAAACCAGTATGTGCAAAGAACAAAGAATTTTAGTCAGTCTCATCTGTACTAATCTTTTCTAAGACAGTAGGATTATAATTCAATAATTTCCTATCTGGTCTCCATTCGTTAGCTCCACCTGGCAGAGTTTTCATCTTATCTTTTACTAAAAGAACTGCTGCACATGTCTTTACTAGAAGTCGATTGCGAAGGAAGGTTTTCGTCAGATTCAGTTGTGAGAAAACTCTTTCTGCTGTAGCTGAAGAATGGGGTAAAGACAAAATACTCTTAACTATAACCATAAGATTTTCAAACATTGGTTCACCTAATGCATTTTCCATTAAAGAAACATTTCTCCAAAATTCATTGATATCAGTCTTCTTAGTTTTATCACAGCCTGTTATATTAATTTCTCCCAGCAGTTGCCACTCTGTATTCGCAGATTCTATATTAACAGGAATATTTGGGAAAAGGTTTATGAATTCAGCAATTGACATCACATCCCCAGATTGAGCAACATCAGGTGTGAAATTAGATGCTTATCTAAGATATGGATCACTAAATTTGAATCTTTTCTTCACCTGATTGCAGAATTCAACATAAAAATCCAATGCTCTCTGCCTGAAATTATTCAAAACTGGCAGTGAAACTTTCAGTTCCAACACATAAGACAAGAATATATATCCTATACTCTTGATTATCAAGAGCATTTAAAATAGCTCTGGCACTGGGTAAATTCTCCTCAGTAATTTCTCTTTGAAAGAATAATTTAAAAGATTTCCAATGTTCTAATATTCTTTCTACTACAGCCTAAAACTAATATTTTATGAGTACCATTATCACAATTCACAATATGAATCAATACCTTCAATGAGAGCCACCTAGTTTGGCTTGGGTACAGCATCTTATGGGGTTTTTCATTTGCAAAAATCTGGCATTCTTCCAAATGAAGTAATCTTCTGCTACTATGAGAGAAGTAACTATATATAACTATATAACTAGCAAATTGTTCAACTGATTTGGGCAATTTTTGGGCAGCAGCCGAAGAACAAAGGTGCAATGAATGGCAAGTGCAACCTTGTACATATATATTTGGAACTGATTATCTCAATCTTGCTTGAACACCTTGCCACACTCCCATCATAGCACTGGCATTGTCTGCTGCAAAGCCAATAATGTTTTTATGGGGAATGCCATTTCTATCCATTAGTGATTTTATAGTATTGAATAAAAATTCTCCTGTAGCAGTGTGAACTTCTATCAAATCTAACACTCTATCAGTCACTTTTTCTTCTTTCCAATAGCAGACTATTAACACCATAGATTTTTTAGATGATATATCAGTTGTTTCATCAATTATGATAGAAAATCTGTTTTCTCTTATGTCAACAATGGTCTCTTCCACGAAATAGGGAGCCAAGACCCCCACAATTAATTTAGTGGCTTTTTGCCTCTTCAGGCTCATGCCTTTGGCAATTTCTGAATCAGGATATATTGAACTATTGAATGTTGGTAGAGTATCCATTAACAACATAGGTAAACTATGTTCACAAATGAAACAACACAGTCTCAATTCAGCTTCTTTTATCAAATCATATATTTTTTTTTTGGTTACAGGATCACTGAAAATTTCATCAATTTTTGGTGTCTTCCTGGCTGCCTCCTCATTTTTTTTATGAATCGTAACTTGGTGTTTTTTAAATGAAATACCGAGCCATTAATTTTTTGATTGCACAACTTGCAACATAAATATGGTGCTGATGAATCAATCCAGGGAAAATCTTTAGAAATTCTTTCAATTTTTGGCATATATTTTCTTTTCTTCGATTGTGAAGATCATACACCATACACGATACCATAAATAAGCCATAGCATAACCTAAAACAACTTAACCGAACGTAATGTTCACGGGACAGAATGTTTTGCCGGTAGAGCGCGCGCGCGTTTGTGAGAAATCGTTTAAATCCTTACGTGGGTAATGTTGTTGATATACTGACAGCTCGGAAAATATTATTTCGAAAAATGTGAAATGAAATTTAAGTTTCAGGAAATTTTTAGTAACTTCAAGCACTTTCATTCCAACGTTACCGATAGTATGAAGGGATAATCTGCAAAGTTAAAAATGTGTGATATTAGGAAATGAATAAGTACAATATATTAATCAGCAGCAAACATTTTCCTAGATTTATCGGAGGCATATGACTCGTTGAATCAAGAATATCTGTTGGAATAGGCAGACTGATTCGGTTTATCAAAAACTGAACAAATTCCATTATGCAATCAGAATGACATCAAAATACATGAATGAAAAAACTGTAAAAATTCTGTACCATGCAAATTTTGAGTCAGTGTTGAAATACGGAATTATGTTCTGGGGAACAGAACCTAATCTACAAAAAAATATTCATTGCACAAAAAAGAGTTTTGAGAACTATCTACAAAATGCCCTTCAGACAATCCTGTAGAGGTGTATTCAAAGAAAAACAAATTTTAACAGTCTCTGCACTATATTTATTCCAATTTTTACATAAGCACAAGGAGGATTTCACAGAAAATTACATGAATCCCAACTATAATACACAAACACTCAATATTAACTTCCCTATACACAGACTAACACAGAAAAAAATCCCTCATATATGTGCATCAGAATATTTAATAAATTACCGAACAGTCCTAAGCCTATCATGACACATAGTGTCTTCAAAAATAAAGTGAAACAACTTCTGTTGAATCTGGAACCATATTGAAAGAATATTTTGAAGAAAATTTCTCAGGCTCACTCGTTGCTTCAAGCTCACTCATTGCTTCAGGCTCACTCTTTGTCTCAGTCTCATTGATTGTCTCAGACTCACTCGTTGTCTCTAACTTCATCTTCATTAATCATATCAGAAGTTTTCAGAGACATATCATCTGATAGCAAGCTGTAATTATTAGTTCTGTTAATCTTCAGGGGTTCAGCTTATTCTTTTCGTAAATGAATTTTCTCATACTCATACACGTATATATACTATACCATTCCTTAAAATCTCCCGATTACTTTTAATCACATCTGCAGGATTGAAATGCAATTCGCATATGTAACTAGTAGTTTAAATCTTTATCCACAGCAATGCTCCATTTCTTACGTGTTCCATCATCCTAAGAAAAAAAAATACCTGCAACTTCACAAGATACATAAAATAATATTTCGCGCCACTATAGTTGCGCGAAGATTCAGGAGTACTGAATCAGGACGAATTAATGTTATTATTATGACACGTAAATACGCGCTGGCTCGAATATTAATGTAATTGTTTGAAAATAGTCTTGATAAAAAATTGGAAGGTGTTGTGCTGTTCATGGTTGCCTCAGTGGCCGAAAGGCAAGTGGAAATGTGACGAAAGTGGGTATATTCAAAGTAACCTAAAAATAATATTGTAACGTTTTTATTTACTAAAACACTGGGTTCGATTTATATACACCTTTATTTCCACTGACACGATTTATTTACAATGCTCGATTATCAACTGATTCCCTGCGCCTCTGTCCACAGAGCTTTATACCTGCACGCTTCTCCAGAAGTTTCCTGGCGGTACGCGAACATTTCAGACCTCGCGTCTCGAACGTTCATGATCCGCGTCGCCTGGAGTGGGCGTGGCCAAGCCATAGGCGTATCATTTCGTTACACTGCTTCCTCCTTAGTTCTGATCGCCCCGATCAGAAATTCTCCATGTGGCAACCCCTGACGTCGGCTCTTGATGGCGAAAACTACAGGTGTTTCCGGCCCTGCAGAACCCTCGGAGAAAGAAATAACAGTCGATCGTCTTTGAGGGACATACTCTTTTCGGGTTAAAGCAGCACACCGTGATCTGTATGCCTGTGTCTCGGAAAATAACTTCTATCATGCTCCTCACGATCTTCCAGTCCAGGTTTTCCAACCCATGGCCAATTTTAGGTAGAGCCAATTTCTTTATGTCATAATGGCAGACGACTTTCCTTAGGTCTACTAACGCGTACCATATATTCTCGTAGGTTGCTCTTTCTATCGATAATTTCTTAGTTATTAGGTAGAATAAGGATCGGTTGCCATCTTCTAGTCGTAGTGCTCTTCCTACTCTGGGCATTTGATCTCGCAATTCATCCAGGCGGCCGAACTTCTCGCGAAAGACTGTTGCAATTCCTTTGCTCATTCGGAGATCTTGAGCGACGCAGTGTGCAATGGAAACATCTTCTGGAAGTGTGAAAAGATCTTGCTGGACCTCAACGGTCACGCCAAGCCTGATCTTCCCCCTGCTTGCGTAATCCGACATGAATTCAGTGTAACTCGGTTGGAAGTCGTCACCGTTTGGTACTTGTTGAAGAGTTCTTGCTTCTTCGACGTCATTCGAGCCAGCATATGGTGCAAGACGATTTATGTGAACAACTTTCGGCTTCCCTCTTGGCAGCTTTCCGATTCGATAAATCAGGTCATTTATCCTCTTCTTGATCTCATACGGACCTTCCCATTGTCTTTGGAGCTTAGGGGAAAAGCCTCGACGTCGTCGTGGATTATACAGCCAGACAAGATCACCTACTTCGAAGGTCTCCTTCGCGGAACGGGAATCATAGTGTTTCTTCATCCGATCACTGGCTATCTGCATATTCCGTCGGGCAAGGTCGTGGATGTCGTTCATCCTCAGCTTCAATTCGTCCGCATAGCCTTCACCGGCCACATTCTCTTCTGATGGTTTACGGCCGAATTCCAGATCACAAGGCAAACGGATTTCACGTCCAAACATCAAGCAGGCAGGGGTCTGGCCAGTAGTCTCGTTGGTAGCCGATCGGTAGGCCATCAAAAACAAAGGAATACACTGGTCCCAATCCCTCTGGTGTTCTGATACGACCTTGGAAAGATGTTTGCCCATGGTCCTATTCATCCTCTCAACCATTCCATCCGACTGAGGGTGCAAGGGTGTTGTTCTGGTCTTCTCAGCACCAATCATTTGACAGATTTTCTGAAAGAGAGCCGATTCAAAATTTCGTCCTTGGTCTGAGTGGATCTCCAAAGGAACACCAAATCGGCTGAAGAATTCTTTGACCAGAACATCGGCAACTGTGGAAGCCTCTTGATTAGGGATCGCATAAGCTTCAGTCCATTTCGTAAAATAGTCCATGGCCACTAGGATGTATTTATTTCCAGCATCTGTTACTGGAAATTGACCAGCCATGTCGATAGCTACTCTCTCCATTGGACTACCAACATTGTATTGTCTCATGGGCGCCCTCTTCTTACCAACTGGACCATTGCCCGTTGCACACAACTCGCATTTCCGGCACCATCTTCGTACGTCTTCTTTACAGTTCACCCAATAGAACCGCTCTCGAACCTTCTGTAAAGTCTTCGTAATTCCAAAGTGTCCTCCAGAAGCACCATCGTGTAACTGACGCAATACCTCCGACACTTTACTCCTAGGTACAACCAGTTGCAACCTGGACTCCGTACCATCTTCGTTTTCAAATTTTCTGTACAGAAGATTATCTTTCAGTACCAGACAATCCCATTGGCTCCAATACGATTTTACTTCTGGGCTACATGCGCTAATATCTTGCCAGGACGGCCTTTCCTCTTGAAGCTTCCAACCCAGAACACGTTTCAGACACGGATCGTTCTCTTGAGCGACTCGTAATTGTTGAGGCTGCCAATTATCACTTTCGATGGTAGTTCTTCGAATATGGCAAAGTCGTTCATCTAGCTTCGAACAATGGCTGCAATTCTCACTGCATGGTCTTCTTGATAGGGCGTCAGCATTTTGATGGATTTTTCCTGCCCTGTGTTCGATGTCATAATCATATTCCTGCAGCTGCTCTATCCACCTTGCTACTTGACCCTCTGGATTACGGAATTGCAGAAGCCACTTCAAGGCTGCGTGGTCGGTTCGAAGAAGGAACTTTCGGCCATACAAATATTTGTGAAAATGTTCGCAGGCCTTCACTACGCCTAGGAGTTCTCTTCTGGTAACACAGTAGTTCCTCTCTGATTTAGACAAGGCTTTACTAAAGTAGGCAATTACTTTTTCTTGTCCCTCTTGAAGCTGAGAAAGGACAGCTCCTATAGCAGTATTACTTGCATCCGTATCCAAAACAAATTTTCCAGTCTCTCTGGGATAACTCAGTATCGGTGCATTGGTAAGAGCTCCTTGTAGCTGTTCAAAAGCTCTTTGACATTCTGCATCCCAAAAGTATTCTCTGCCCTCCTCCGTTAGCTTTGTTAAAGGTTTAGCGATGTGAGCAAATCCTTTGACGAAACGCCTGTAATACGTACACAGGCCAAGGAAACTTCTGATCTCATGTTTATCCTTGGGTACTGGCCATCCTCGAATTGCTTCTATTTTCTCGGGATCGGCTGTTACACCATCACTAGATACGATATGGCCCAAGTATCTAACTTCTCGCCGAAATATGTGACATTTCTTGGGGCTCAGTTTCAAGTTGGCTTCACGTAATCGTTGAAACACTTCCTTCAGATTCTTGGAATGGTCGTCGAATGATCTTCCAACTACGATTACGTCATCCAGGTACACCAAACATGTCTGCCATGTTAGCCCCCTCAAAACTGCCTCCATCAGCCTCTCAAATGTGGCAGGAGCATTGCATAGCCCAAAAGGCATGACCGTGAATTGCCAAAGACCTGATCCTATCGAGAAAGCTGTTTTCTCCCGATCAGCAGGCTCCATTCCTACTTGCCAGTAGCCACTTTTCAAATCGAGGGTAGAGAACCAACGGGACCCGGAAAGAGTATCCAAAGTGTCATCAATTCTGGGTAAGGGATAACTGTCCTTTTTAGTAACTGCATTGAGTTGGCGATAGTCAATACAAAAACGTACGGAACCATCCTTCTTCTTCACAAGGACAACTGGCGAGGCCCACGGACTATTCGATGTTTCTATAACACCTTGTTTGCCCATATCCTTGATAATTTCTTCCGCCTCCTCCCGCTTTGCCCACGGAAGTCTTCTCGGCTGCTGTCTTATTGGCTGAGCATCCCCAGTATTGATTTTATGGGTCACGACACTGGTTCTTCCTTTGTCATTTTCATCGATGGCAAACACATCTTGGAATTCTTCAAGCATGGCTCTCACTTGACGGGTCTGTTCTCTGTCCAGATCTTGACAAGTATTAATTACAGTGTCTACAAGCTCCTTTGAGTTCTTAGATTTCGGTGGTTGGTCGGTTGTAGTCACACAGCGGATCGACGAAACAGGAACACACTGTCCTACCACAGTTCTTCGGCTCAGCCCGATTGGAGTTTCCTTCACATTCATAACTCTAACAGGAATTACATCTCCAACCCTCACTAGAGCTTTCGCAGTCAAGAACTCATTATTGCCCACTTCTTCGACCATCCTCAGACTTCCTTTCCTACAGTATCCCTCGAGACTGGTCATTAGAAGTTTCTCACTATGGCCGGGTATAGTTACATCACTAGTAGTTAGTAGGCGGACTACATCTTCCTTGTCTTCATGAAAAGGGAGTTCCTCACCTTCGACCTTGAGAACTCCTCTGTGTACGTCCAATACGGCTCCAAGTTTCCTCAAAAGGTCCATACCCAAGATTAACTGGTCAGAAATCTCAGCGACCAGTATGTTGTGCTTGATAGTGGTCTTACCAATGGAGACAGGAACATTAACTTCGCCATAGACTTTTATCCTTTCACCATTCGCCGTTCTGAGGTGTGCTGTTGCTGGCGACATTCTGGAATGATCTCTCACTATTTCCGGTCGTGCAATAGTTCTTGTTGCACCAGTGTCTATCAAGAACAACTCATTCTCTCCGTCAATCCGACCATCAACATACAGGCTATGGGCTCCACCAGAAGAGGTTACATTGACGGTAACTACAGGTGCTTTGATTCTCAAGGTCGACGATCGCCCCCTCCTGTCGACCTGTTTTAGTTTTCCGACTGCTGTATGGGTTTCGCCACAATTCCGGCATCTGGAATCTCGTTTCTTGGGCATCGTCTTCTGGATAATTTTCCGAACCATATCTTCCAGATCATTTTCTTCATCTTTCTCGCTAATGGTCCTAACTTGATGACCTTTGGAAATTTGATTGGCCGTTTCATGCTCCAAAGCAATAGCAAGTGCTTCATCCAATACTTTCGGTCTGGCCAATCGTAGAGCTTTCTGAATTTCGCTCTCTCTCAATCCATCGACAAATATGTCTACTGCTATTTCTTCCAAAATGTTATCTGGAGCTTCGGGGTAGGCTAGACGCACCATTCGAGCAATGTCTGTTTCAAATTCCTGCAAGCTTTCACTTGCACGTTGGATTCGGCTGCGTAGTTGTGCTTTATAAACCTGTTGCAGATGGGCATCTCCATAGCGTTTTTCTAGTCGGTTGAACAAGGTTTGATAACATTTTTCTTGGCCCATAGGAATCGATCTTAAAATATCCGCAGCATCACCTCTTAGAGCCGCAGTCAAGGAAACAGCTTTTTCTTCTTGAGTCCATTTATTGGCCGTAGCGATGGCTTCAAATTGTCTGAGGTATACGGACCAAGATGACTTCCCATCAAACGGAGGCAATTTGAATCTCAAATGATGTTTTGTTTCTTCTCTTGTACATTCCTCTTTAACTTCCTGACCTGTAATTACTGCGGTTTTATCCATACCAGTAGTTGGTACTTGTACTGCTGAGCCACACTTAGTTATCAGACATTCCAGCTGCTTTATTTTCTCTTCTAGTCCATCTACGTTTTTATGCACTTCGTCGATTGTTCTGGAAACTTCTTCATATCGGTCGTCGTTCTTTTTTGAAATTTCATTGATCATATCAGAAACTTTCTCGAATTTCTCATCACTTTTTCTGGAAACTTCTACCAATTTTGCATCACTTTTTCTAGAAGCTTCTTCTATCTTTCTAGAAGTTTCTTCCATTTTTTCATCACTTTTTTCAGAAGCTTCTTCTATCTTTTTCATGATGACTTCGTCCGCCGACAGGAATTCAAACGTTTCTGGATCATCTCCATTGTCCGAAAGAACACCAATCAATCGTTCTTGTAGTATTTTTTTAGTTCCACTACTATCGGCATCACGTTCCTCCAATTGTTCACGCAATTGTTTCACTGAGAGGTCTTTCAACTTCATTTTGGTTCATTTACGATGCAAAATAGTACCGAAAACCAAAAATTATCGCACTAAACGTTCAAAAATGTCCTGTTCTCACTACAAAAGTTCGTTGTCTTTCACTTTCCAAAAGTCTACTTGTTTCTTTTTCCAAGTCCACACTGTATTTATTTTTAATTTTAATCCCACTCACTGACACCACTGTAACGTTTTTATTTACTAAAACACTGGGTTCGATTTATATACACCTTTATTTCCACTGACACGATTTATTTACAATGCTCGATTATCAACTGATTCCCTGCGCCTCTGTCCACAGAGCTTTATACCTGCACGCTTCTCCAGAAGTTTCCTGGCGGTACGCGAACATTTCAGACCTCGCGTCTCGAACGTTCATGATCCGCGTCGCCTGGAGTGGGCGTGGCCAAGCCATAGGCGTATCATTTCGTTACAATATGAAACATCATAGTGTTGTTAATAAATATTGTATTTATAAATTTGCGTTGCATTCAAATATAATTGGAAAAATATTATTATTTTATGTATCTTGTGAAGTTAAAGGTATTTTTTTTTAGGATGATGGAACACGTAAATAATGGAGCATTGCTGTGGATAACGATTTAAACTACTAGTTACATATGCGAATTGCATTTCAATCCTGCAGATGTGATTAAAAGTAATCGGGAGATTTTAAGGAATGGTATAGTATATACGTGTATGAGTATGAGAAAATTCATTTACGAAAAGAATAAGCTGAACCCCTGAAGATTAACAGAACTAATAATAATTACAGCTTGCTATCAGATGATATGTCTCTGAATACTTCTGATATGATTAATGAAGATGAAGTTAGTGACTGTAGCTTACATGCTATGGAGACAAGTATTGTTAATGAATTATCAAATGAAGTAATTGGGCCTGAAATAATCAATGAGACTGAGACAATGAGTGAGTCTGAGACAATCAATGAGACTGAGACAAAGAGTGAGCCTGAAGCAATGAGTGAGCCTGAAGCAACGAGTGAGCCTGAGAAATTTTCTTCAAAATATTCTTTCAATATGGTTCCAGATTCAACAGAAGTTGTTTCACTTTATTTTTGAAGACACTATGTGTCATGATAGGCTTAGGACTGTTCGGTAATTTATTAAATATTCTGATGCACATATATGAGGGATTTTTTTCTGTGTTAGTCTGTGTATAGGGAAGTTAATATTGAGTGTTTGTGTATTATAGTTGGGATTCATGTAATTTTCTGTGAAATCCTCCTTGTGCTTATGTAAAAATTGGAATAAATATAGTGCAGAGACTGTTAAAATTTGTTTTTCTTTGAATACACCTCTACAGGATTGTCTGAAGGGCATTTTGTAGATAGTTCTCAAAACTCTTTTTTGTGCAATGAATATTTTTTTGTAGATTAGGTTCTGTTCCCCAGAACATAATTCCGTATTTCAACACTGACTCAAAATTTGCATGGTACAGAATTTTTACAGTTTTTTCATTCATGTATTTTGATGTCATTCTGATTGCATAATGGAATTTGTTCAGTTTTTGATAAACCGAATCAGTCTGCCTATTCCAACAGATATTCTTGATTCAACGCGAGTCATATGCCTCCGATAAATCTAGGAAAATGTTTGCTGCTGATTAATATATTCTACTTATTCATTTCCTAATATCACACATTTTTAACTTTGCAGATTATCCCTTCATACTATCGGTAACGTTGGAATGAAAGTGCTTGAAGTTCCTAAAAATTTCCTGAAACTTAAATTTCATTTCACATTTTTCGAAATAATATTTTCCGAGCTGTCAGTATATCAACAACATTACCCACGTAAGGATTTAAACGATTTCTCACAAACGCGCGCGCGCTCTACCGGCAAAACATTCTGTCCCATAAAATGATACCATTTATTTAACATTACGTTCGGACTCCTTATATCTATACTCCGTGTCTGAATCTCTGAAATCAACGACCAATGACAAAGATAGATGGTTCACATATACTCTGTGGTTATACCACAGAGTTTACATCACGATGTTTACACTAAGCAGGCAAGCACAGAACACATACAACATGAATTTTACACGGGACCACAGAAATATTTTCTACACATACTTTTGTAGGCCAAAAACGTCATAGGACTTGAATGGTAAATGAAATCAATGACAGAAATATTATATCTTGCAAAATTCTCTCGAATAAATGAAAATCATTCCTACTTTCAAATAGCTGATCGGATCTGATTTGTGATTGGCTGACAAAGTGACAATAGAGGACAGCGCTGTAGGTGGCAAAACACCAGAACCACAAAAATTTCCTCAATGTTTGGGTCACCCCCCACCACACGAGTTGCAAGACCTATGTATACGATCGTGGTCTATTCGTGATTCTATCACGGAGTATAGATATACTATATAGTATAGATACTATATAGTATAGATATATCTATACTCCGTGTATTCTATTATGAACACACCAGTGTGAAATGAGCTGCCAGAGCTGACTGCCTAAATTCCCGAACATTACCGAATGACCAGTGGCGTCGTTTCCCCCCTTTAGCTAACGAACGTTACATAAAAGATTAATATTATGAACATTTTAAACTGGCTGCTTTCTTGAGAAATGTTTCTCGATGAATTAACTTGGGAATGTAAAGGTTGTGATTGTGTTTGGTGTGAAAATACAGGCGTATCGAAGAAATTGATGATCGTGATCGTTATTTTTTGTGCAGAAGACAAGAGAAAATATTTTTTTCAATTATTTCGCAACTTCCTGCCAGAACGAAATATGGTGGAAAGTGTTGCTTGAATGTATTAGAATCGAACGGTTTGGGAAAAATTCCTTGCAAACGGGGCCCACTATGTGTACACTGAGAGAAAAGAAATTTTCAAAAATATTTTTTTTTCAATTATTTCGCAACTTCCTGCCAGAACGACATATGGTGGAAAGTGTTACTTGAATGTATTAGAATCGGACTGTTTAGGAAAAATTCCTTGCAAACGGGGCCCACTATGTGTATACTGAGAGAAAAGAAATTTTCAAAAATATTTTTTTTCAATTATTTCGCAACTTCCTGCCAGAACGACATATGGTGGAAAGTGTTACTTGAATGTATTAGAATCGGAATGTTTAGGAAAAATTCCTTGCAAACGGGGCCCACTCGTGTATACTGAGAGAAAAGATATTTTCATGTCTTCTGCACAAAAAATAACAGTCACGATCATCAATTTCTTCGATACGCCTGTATTTTCACACCAAACACAATCACAACCTGTACATTCCCAAGTTAATTCATCGAGAAACATTTCTCAACAAAGCAGTCAGTTTAAAATGTTCATAATATTAATCTTTTATGTAACGTTCGTTAGCTAAAGGGGGGAAACGACGCCACTGGTCGTTCGGTAATGTTCGGAAATTTAGGCAGTCAGCTCTGGCAGCCCGTTTCACACTGGTGGGTTTTTTGGAATTGTTTTATTATTATTTATTTGAAAACTATGTGCAAAGAATCCAATTGAAATATTGATTTTCAGTTCGTAAACTGGCCTAAAGAAGATTTGAATAAGTTGAAAAATCATGTGGATGCTTCCATTCCAGATAATGAATGCCTGAATTACACAAAGACCCAGTCAACCAGTTTTGGTTGCAGGGAAGTTGTAGAGAGTTAAAATCGTGGAAATGCGACTTCACAATATTGATATAAAAAACTGCAACCAGTACTTACTGGGGAGTGCTTAATGTCCGCAACATTGTATATCACTGGTAATTACCTAATACATCACAAAGTGGATGTGTGGAAGGTACCATGAATAGCAACACTGCGACTTCGCATTTTAGCACTTATTGGAAAGATTATTGAACCAAATGAGCTTTCAAATTACGTCTTCCGTTATATTCATATGTAATTTGGTAATTACCATCGTGGCACTAAATTTGCTCTCTATAAGCGTCTTCTAATTTAATTGAAATAATGTTAATTTTGCAACAGCCATGGAATTATAGTACCTGGAAAGCAGACTGAATATACCTCAGCTGCCTTATATTTCAACCATTTTATAATGTCTATGAAATGTGCATAGCTTAAGTCTATGAGATTTATATACAGGGTGGCTCACATTTCTGCAGATAGATCGTTGAAATCAGCTTTTCAGGGAGAATCTGGAAATGCAATAAAATACTGGGTGTTCCATAGGAGAAAACATAATTTTGATATCCAAAACATTTCTGGAAATCCTGTATATTTCAATATAATTTAAAAATGTGGCCTTTATCAATATACATACTACTGAAGTGACATAATTACTCCAAAAGTTTTCCTGTTTCGCTATGAATCTCCGTTGCGCTAGTCGTGAGCCACCCAGTAAGTATAATCAGAACCAGCAATTAAACACATCATATGCCTGCTCTTCATATTGAATCTATTTTTCATTCTTGAGGGGAAATGATTAAACAACTATTATAAAATACTGATCTGTATATTTTGAATATAACACAGGGTGAATCAAGCTGTAGGTACGCATTTCTAGCCAGGCATATGGCTGAACAGAATCATCAGATATATATACCCAGATAGCACAAGAACATTCATAGAATATTCATAGAAGTACTTGATGGAATGTTTGAATGTTCTCAGAATATTTCCAAAACATACTTCATATATTCTGGGCACATTTTATGGACATTAAAAGTGGACTGAGTTTCATGTTCTATTAATGTTTTCCGAATATTCTGGAGGATTTTCTGAGTACATTCATAGAAGCTTGATGAAATATTTCTACCGATTATGAAAATTTCATTGGATATTGAGTGGAAGTTTAAGGACATGTTGAAATATTCTGAAAAAAATCGACTTGTTTTTGTTGAAAGTTCATTCATGCAGTTTTTCATATCCTTAAATAATCATTCATTCAATATAAAATAGCAGCTAAATGGTACAGGTAAAAAAAATTACATTTTTCATGTGACTTATTCAATCTGGTTGTTATGATTTTAATTTAATCACTTACATATTGAGAAAACTAAAACTTTCTTGTGTGGTAATCAGTAATTTGAAATTAGTTGGAAAATAAGAGAAAGGTATCCCAGCATTTTCAGGTTTTCTTGACTCTTTCAGATGGATTCATTGAATTGATGTCAGAAAATTCATTGAAATACCTTTATTAAAGTAAAAAATTATTTTTTCAAAATACACCATGTTCTAACCAGGATAGGAAAAATTCTTTTCTCCATCTACCATGTTCTTCCTGTCAACGAAGGAAAATTGAATTTTAAAAATACTGATGGAAGAACGGTCACTTCTCTTTTTTCCTTCAATGCCATTCTCTCTTCATCTTCAGCCAATTGATCCAATTTGAAATTTAGAATTGACAGGTTTCTGAGTACTTGAGGGTAGAATACTGCTCATCTGCAATTTAAAAAAATAGTTGAATTTCTCGATGAAAAAAAAATAAAAGTAATCACCTTTCAAGTTATTGTTATAGCTCCCTTTGATCTCTGTTATCAGTTTTATACTAGAATTTGGTTTATTTTTTGGGTCACTTCCTGAACAGCTTGTTTCATTAAGAACTGCAAAAAAATATAATAGTAGACTTGTATTTTGATTTAATGATTGGAATATATATCAAGTATCACCCTACAAGATATTTATTTATAGGTAGTGATATAATTTATTTTTCCTCATCTGCATGGTGATCTTACTAAATGATTCAAAGTAAAATGTGGCTTCAAATAAATTGATTTGCGAGATTCATTAAGTAAACCATATATAGTCACAACAATTTTGTAATAAGTGCAAGAAAATATATGACTAACCAAACATGTGATCAATAACAATGGCCCCTTGAATATATGAATAGAGGGGTTATGTATTTAGCTTCTGAAAAACAATAGTATTATAGGTATTTCAAACAACATATTAATCATACCTTTAAGATTTAAGATTAAGATTAAATAGGAGGCTTGCTATAAGTTAAGCACCTCGACCTATTGAGATCTATTGTGCCCTCCCTGTATTTAGAGCTCCTCTGTGAGCTCCAGTTGCTTTACCAACTTCCAGAGGCTATTAATATTCCTCATGTAGCTTTCTGGCTTAGGTTTTTCATCACCCAGGCACAGAAACCGGCACCTTGCCAGTCCCTCACAGTGGCACAAGACGTGCTCTGCCGTTTCCTCCTCTTCGAGGCAGAACCGGCACTCACTGTCCTCGGCCACCCCGACCCTGCATAGGTGCTTTCGGAGTCGGCAGTGTAATCATACCTTATATGTATATATATACCAGCAACAATTTTTATATATCACAGTTCACAAACACGAGTTGAAGATCTGAAATTTGCATCAAGTTCTTCAGAATGTAAACAATTTTTAACACTTGACAACCGACAAACCTGACGCAAAACAACGAAAGTTCTAGGAATGTACCTTCAGAAAGTGATTGGAATATTCTTGTGAAAGATTCTATATATATTCTCTTGAACCATTCTATGAATATTTGTAATGTTCTGAGAACATCTCCTGAACATTCATCGGAATATTCTACAACATAACTTTTTTGCACTTTATAGGAATATTCTTAAAATGTTTGTGCTATCTGGGTATTAGTCCAATGCATTCAGCTTGACTCATCCAGAATACTTTATAAAAACTTCAACTCACATTGTAATATCACAGAATATAAAAACAAAAATAGTATGCTGTACAGACAAAATGAAATCAAAGGAAACAACAAGAACATTGATTGTTACCATATCAGATTATTATAATATGATGATCCAAATAATGGATCGCCACTGTCAACTGAGAATAATATAAATAGAGAAATTGAGTTGTTTTTTTTTTTAAGTTTGATACTGTTCTGAACACGTTAGGTACACTTATGTTGAAACCATATATCATGTTATATTTCTAATCAAATTATTGAAAAATTCTAAATTCAGCTTTTATTGTCAAAAAGCATTGCTTTTCAATGGGCATCACCTTCTCAATTGCACATTTATGAGCATTATTTTGCCATTGGAAATGTATACTTACATGCACCTAGAGCTGTCTTATATTCTTCTTAACAAAAAGTATTTCAAAATACTGCACACAAAACCAACAATTCAACCAACCATTAAATACGCACCACACAGATCATAATATATTATTTTCATATTTCCTTTGTTCCTTGACTTACATTCGTGTGCACGTGTTGTTGCTATGCCCTGCTCAAGCGCAAATTCTATGTTCGAAATATATGAACAGAGATAAAGTCGCAAAGTGATATCAATGTGCACTTCACATGTGCACTGAATCTCTCGATTATATGTTGGACTTGGAAAATATAAATGATTGGGCGAATAGTAACTCCTTAATTATAAATGCTAAAAAAACCAAAGCGATCTTACTCAATAAATCCGAAAAAATCACGAATAATTTAGATATCGAATTATTAGGTACGAAACTCACCTGGGATAATGATGTCTAGGCTTACAAATTGATCGAAACCTCAACTTCAACAAACACATCAACATATATATATTATTGTCGACTTATTGTCAACTGTTTAGTTGGGGCACGTAGCGCCCGTAGACGTATGGGTAACCCCTTGACGTCCCTCAGATAGCTGCGGTGGCTCTAACCGAAGATCTCCCCCCAAAAGGTCAGGATATTCCTGATAGTGAATTCCTCGCATTGGAATCCCTGTGGATCTGGGTCGCCTAGGTGAAGGCGCCTCTTCTCCATTACTGCAGGGCATTGGAAGATGATATGCAGTAAGGTTTCATCTTCTAGTTCACAGAATCTACATAATGGGTTTTCTTCCAATCCCATTCTGTGTCTGTGCTTCCGCAGAGTACCGTGATCGGTCAGAATACCGATGATCACTTTTGCGTTTTTCCTACTCAGCGTGAGTAGTTGTTCTTCCCATTTCTTCATTTGATCTAGTCTGATGAAGATCTTGGCTATTCTGCACCCAGGGACATTTCTTCATGCCTTCCTGTGCTTTGCCGCAGTCCAGTCATCAATCTTCTTCCTGATGACTGTGTTGCAAATTCCAGTTGCCGGTTCTGGTCCTATAAATCTCTCTAATCGCGCTAGTCTGGCCAGTTCGTCTGCAATCTCGTTGCACTTTATCCCTTTGTGACCCAGCAGCCACATCAAGGTTACAGGTCCGACTTCGGCCAGGCGATTTAAGGTTTGATAACAATCGTGCACCAGTTTTGATGTTGTGGTGTACCCTCCAAGAACTTCTAAAGCGCTCTTGCTGTCCGTACAGATGTACAGGTGCTCCTGGCTTCTGACATCCAATGCCTGAAGCGCGCTGTTCAGCACTGCCACCAGTTCGGTTTGTAGAACCGTGGTTTGGCTCCCGAGCGGAAAGATTTGCTTCTTCCCTCCTCGGCGCCGATACACTCCGGCACCTGTTTCGTCTCATGCCTTGGAGCCATCCGTGTACCAGATGTCCCCACTGGTAGGTAGTTTCGCCCGTTTTTCAATCCACTCAATTTTACTTAGACTGATGCGGTATTTTTTATCAAGGAGATGCCTCGTGACCATATTGTCAGTGGGTATTTCGAAGATGCGTCCTTGTCTCATGATCTCCGGTTTCTTCTCCTTGTATTTCCCTTCTGAGAGGATGTCTTTAGCTATTTGCATCGCTTTTGCGGCAGCGGCTTCAATGTCCAGTTGAATCGGTCCTATCCCTAGGGCTGCCCCAAGGGCTGCTGTAGGCGCTGACGCACTTGCGCCCACAGCGCACCTCGTTACCAGACCTCTCAACCTCTCCAATTGTTTCGCCGCCGTTTTTTGCTTCGTTCTATCCCACCAGACTACAGAGGCGTACATGAGTCTGGGTTTTAGAATTGCCTCGTAAAGCCATTTCATTGTGCTTGGTTTGATGCCCCAACTGCTTTCCATAGCCCTCCTGAGTTTTCATAGAGCAGCCACAAATTTGCGGCTCTTATTTTCTAGGTGTCTTCCCCATGTTAGCTTACTATCTAGGGTGACTCCCAGATATTTCACTTCTCTGGCTAGCTCAAGAGCCTTTCCATTCAGTGTCAACGAACATTGTCTGTTCCATTTATATTTTCTGGTGAAAACCATGACCTTTGTTTTACTGGGGTTGACCTTAAGCCCAGTTTTCCTGCACCAGCTTTCTACAGTCCCTATTGCTTCTTGTATGGTCTCCATGAATGGGCCCAGAAAGGGTCCGCGCCTTATGATCATTATGTCATCAGCGTATTCCACTACCTGTGTAGGCTGAGTCCCACCAATAGGTTGTCTACTACCAGGCTCCACAACAAGGGTGACATGAACCCACCCTGTGGGCATCCTGAGGAAACATTTCCTCTGATTGTTGTGTTGCCCTTATTCGCTTTCAGTTGTCTATTTCTCAGCATGTGGCTTACCCAGTCAACTAGCATTGTAGGTGTGTCAAACTTCTCCATGGCATCTTTGATGACGCCACTGGCCGTATTATTGAACGCACCCTCTATGTCCATGAAAATGCTGATAGCAAAGCCTCCATTCTCGAGTTGGGGTTGTATCAGCTGTTTGGCCTTCAATAGAGCAGTCTCGGTGGAGAGTCCCACTCAATAGGCAAATTGGTTCATGTGGAACGGTTTCGTCCGGAGTACCTCGTCTCTGATATATCTATCGACGAGTCTATCGGCCGTCTTCAGCATGAACGATGTCAGGCTTATTGGGCGGAAATTCTTCGTAGAAGTGTATCCGCCTCTGCCTGGTTTTGGAATAAACACAACCCTTGCTCCTTACCAGGCAGCAGGTACGTGTCCAAGTATAAGGCTAGCCCATACCACTCTGGTCAGGGGCCCTACAATGGACTGACCCGCCTTCCTCAGAAGCACAGAGTATATTGTCGCAACTCAGACTCGCTTGGCAATACGAGGGGGTTTTTAGTTTTGAGTTATCACCCAATTGCATGTATTCTCAAATGAATTACTGGCTGTTATATTCAAAAACACATTTATTGATATAAAAAACGAGAGTTTAGGATCAAACATAAGAAACATAAAAATATATAAAAAATAATATAAAAACCAACGTTACCGTACTAACTTACATAATGGCCAACCAAGCCGAAAAAGAGGTGAAAACCATCGTCGTGAGGCAGGGCTTCCGACCAAGTCGCTTCTCAAACGGATGAATTCAATTCTACTAGAACTCACGAGTTCTTGAGAAGTGAACTAATTGAATGATCATAATGCTAATAATGACTCTGATCTGAGTAATTTTGAGTGGATGCGGAGCCATCAGGACTATTCCGCCTCCATCTCCCTTACCTCCTCATCGTCCTAGTTGGTCGGAAGTGTCACCTTAAAGGTGACCCTTTTCAGCTCCAACCAGGGCCTGTTGTCAAGGCTGTTAAGATCCTTGACTTGGGACTCCGGCAGCTGGTAGATTTGGACATACTTTCCCACCTCTCCCTGCCTTCCGGAGTCCGCCAAGCACTAGTATTTGAAGTGGGGTTGTAGGCCCCTAGCCGGCTAAGCACTTCGGCTGACTCTTCCGGTGGTCCGGGGAGCCATACCGTGGCTTTATACCGCCTTTGCAGGAGCTCCACTCCTCCCACTTTAAGCGTTGGGCCTCTAGTCTCAAGAGTGGCCACTTTGGACAGTAACCACTCCTGCGACTTTTCGTCGGAGGCCACAAATACAAACACCCCACCTTTGATAAACGACGCCTCCAACCTGGGCATCTCAGAGGGGGGTGTCTTTTTCGCCAGATCCCTTAACACCGCCCTGAACCGGTTGAAGTCCTCCTGAGACAATAAAGCCTCAGGGTACTCCCCGGATGTGGCGATGACCGTCAGGGGATTGGTCCTTTGGGCGGCGGTGAGTCCACCCCCTCAGGCACGCCTCTACCGGCTGCGCCCAAGGGGCCACTCCCCCCTCCTTCCTTTCGGTCCCCCCGACAGCGGGATCATGGCTTTTACCGCTGACGCTTCCTTCCTTTGGAGGCATGCGTCGCGGCCTTTTGTCAACCCTGGAGGTCGAGGGCGGGGTCGCGTTGGGCCCCTTCTTCCTCTTCGACGTTCCCGGGGTTGGCTCTTTATGCTGGCTAGCTTGGAGCGGGGGTCTGGAGTCACCTCCTGCCTCCCTTCTCCTTAGCTTTGCCAGCTTCTTGCGGTATGCCCCGCTTTTTCTTTTAGGTAGGAACGGGCCGTGTAGGTCCTCGTCCCCCCCGCTTGGTTGCAGCTGTCCAGGGGTCTGTGAGCTCTCCAATGTTACATTGGGGCCCACTGCCTCCTGTCCAGCTGCTTTTTGCTCTGCGGCAACAGTCAACGGGCGAGGCGTCCGAGAAGTACCCTCGGACTCCTCCGTCCCATCTCCCGTCACCACAGTGAAGGGTTCATTTTTGTTTTCTTCGTCCATATGACCCCCACGAGTAGGCGGGAAATAAAGGTCCACCGGCCTGAGCCGGTAAGGCGACTTACTTACCAAGGGGTTGCACCAGGTGCACCTTGAGACCGGGGAGTCGTTTCTTAGTACCCTCCAGTCAGCAGGCGCCAAGGATTCCTCCCAACACCTACCCACCCTACGCCCCGGGAGCCCTTTACGGGATCAGGCGAGAGCTGTCGTTGCCGGGCCTCCTCCTCGGCACTGAGCTGCCCGCCTCTGCCTTTGGTTAAGCCCCCCCACCAACGACAAGGTGCTACGGCTCTTAGGGGAGGTTTCCAAGCATACATGCAAGGAGAATCATTTTGCATCAGAATGGCACCAACTCCATCTCTTGAAGAATCTGCTGAAACTGTTATGTCAGCATTTGAATAATAGGTTTTTCTATTAGCAATCTTTTCAATTTAGTGAATGCTAGGTTATGACAATTTTGTCAATCCCAAACGTCATATTTTTTTAGTAATTCTCTTAAGAGATCTGTGATTTGAGATAGATTTTCAATTAATTTAGCGACATAGGTAATCATTCCTAAAAATCTTTGAAGATCAGTCTTATTCGTAGGTGGTGGCATTTCAGTAATTGCTTTTATTCTTGAATTATCTGGACTGGAACCAGTTGCAGGAATTTTATGACCCATATATCTCACTTCTTTCTTGCAGAATTTCCATGTATCCTAATTGAATTCAATATTATTTCGCTCAGCTGTTTTCAAAATATTTTCTGATCTTTTATCATGTTCATGTTGATCTTTTCCAAATATTAGAATATCGTCTATGTGAATTTCAACCCCAGGTATATTGAAAATCTCTTTGAACCTTTTGTGGAACACTTCTGGTCCACAATTCACGCCATACAGTAATCGCAAAAATCTATACCTTCCAAATGGTGTAGCAAATGTACATAAATCTGAACTACTTGTATCAAGTGCAATTTGCGAAAATCTTGACATTGCGTCCAACGTGCTAAAATACTTTGACCCGCCTAATTTCGCGCTTATCTCCTCAGAAGTAGGAAGGGGAAATATTCCTGTTTAAATCTTTTGGGTCTAAATAAATTCTCAAATCCCCGTTAGATTTCTTGACTAACACTATCGAATTGACCCATTCCGTAAGATAAACAACTTTACTTATTATTCTTTCTGTTTGCATTTCATTCAAACAATGTTTTAATTCATCAAATAAAGAAAACGGATTTTTTCGAGCAGAATGGACGACTGGCATTCTTTCATGCAACCAAACTCTTGAAAAAGTTTTTAATATTTTTCCAAAATTGTTTTACTATCAATTGAATCATTTTTTTCCATGAACCTCAAATTAACACAAGTTTCCAAATCCTAAACTGCTGGAGAATCGATGGCAATAATGGAATTCAAAAAATAATCCCTTTTTTTATAATTACATATTAAATTGCATTGACCTTTAACTGGAATCATTTGATTAGAAAATTTTGTTAACGTAACTTTCGTTTGGATAATGTTTTCATCAGATACATTCAATATCTGAAAATTCTTATAGCTAATCACATTCATCATTGCTTCAGAATCCAGTTTAAAATTATAACAATAGAATTATTAACCAACATTTGTACAATCCATTCCCGGTTATTCATATTGTTTGACATTTTCATTGATGCAATCATCATATCCAGAATTGTTTGAATTGAAGTGGTGCCAACTTATCTTCCTCCTTATCACAAAATTGTATTGAAGATACGTGTATTCCTCCATCTCCTATGAATTGTAGTAGTTGAGCACATTGTAAATCTTCCTGTTTGGTATCTAATTATGTTGCTTTCAGATAATTATTGAATTTCTGAATCCAAAATTTCCAGTTCTCAGACACATTTCCACAGATATCCATGGGAGCTCTTCCCCATATATCACCCATTATCGACTAACAAAGTTGCCAAGAAATTCTTTTAATATTTAATCCGCATCGCCATGTTTAAGGATATGCGTTTTCATTTCAAACTGTTTCATTTCTCCTATGCAGAAACATCGCAATATAAAAACTCTCATAACAAGATATCAATCTTTGTAATGATTATTTTATAGAATTCGATAAAATCTATGAAATTGGTTAAAAGTAATGAGAGTCTATTATGTGTATTAGTTATTTTAAAGTATCTCGATTTAATGATGATGAATATTATGAGTGGATGAGGAGTGTGAAGAATTATAGTTTCTGGAAATTTCTTCCACAGTACATATTCAAAATGACCTGAAAAATCGTTAACACCCTATGTCATATTTTGTATTCCTACAGTTCACCTAAAAACCAACCCCGATATCATTGATTCGTTCAAAGAAACTTGAACTGAGCCGTTTCTGGAAATCCATCCCTAGAATGATTATTGAGAATTGCTAATTCTGAGATACATCATTTATGGATAAATTCATTATCATGAAATCACAATAATACAACAAATAAGAAATAATTCATCTTCATTTTATTCAGTTAGTGGTAAGTCAATTCTTATTTAAAATAACAAATCCTAGCAATGAAAACAAAAAATGAAAAAAAAAATACTGGTAACATATTTACGTGGAAACGGTTTTATAATAATAATCTTTATTAATCCTTTCAGACAATGGATGTATAGGACAAGTCAATAAATAGGTACGACAGTTATAACGAACAACATATTAAAATTCTCAGACAACAGGATCAAAACACAATTTACCAGAATGTGGCATGTTAGCTTCAACCCAGTTCCCTATCTGCCATAAAATCTCCTGTGCTGTAATAGCATTTGGACGTTGGTAAGGACTTAACTTTATTCTTGAATGAATTCACATCAAGCTGTTGGATGCTTTCTGGCAAATGATTGTAAAACTTCATTCCTTGATAAGTAGGGCACCCTTCGAATTTAACAGTTCTATGTGGTGGAATGCTTAAAAGGTCCCTATTTCTAGTGGGATAGTCATGGTAATGAGAGTTTGTTTTGAGTTTTCCTATGTTGGATCTAACATACAGCAGACACTTCAATATAAACAGGCAAGGAAATGGTAGTATTCCGTAGGCAACAAAATGATGCTCACACGATTCTTTAGGAGGCAGGCTGAACATGGTACGAATTATTCTTTTTTGCGTTACGAAAATTCTATGACTATTGACAGAGTTTCCCCAGAGGATAACATTATACGACATATGACTATAAACAAGCGAATAATACACTGTCATCAATGACTCCACTGGCAGAGAAGATCTTAAACACATTATAGCGAATATAGCTTTGCTCAGTTTCCTACTCAGCATCTCAACATGGTCTGCCCATCGAAGCGACCGATCGACATAGATACCCATAAATTTGGTACATTCTGCAGATTTTACAGTTGCTCCATTCAGGGAGAACTCTAGTACTTTTGTATTCGTGTGGGGAGTGGAATATATGCATTCTGTTTTAGGAATATTCGCCATCAGACCGTTCAGCGCACACCAATTGTTAAAACGCATCATCATTTGGTTGGTTGATTCAATCAACTCCTCGTATGTATATGCTGTGATCGCTAAGGAAGTGTCATCTGCGAAAATAGCCAGAAGCTTGGCATCGACATGCTGAGGCATATCGTTGATGAATAACAAAAATATCAGCGGCCCCAACACTGACCCCTGAGGAACACCAATGTTAGACACCCTCTTATCAGATAGACAGTGGCCCACCCTGACCAGCAACTCCCTGTCCCTCAGATAATCGTCGATCCAATCCAGAAAGGTTCCCCTGAACCCAACAGCATATAATTTACTGTTAATAAAATTAAGATTTATGGAATCAAATGCTCGTGACATATCAAAAAAGAGTCCCGCCACATGCCTACCACCATCCAGGGCAGTATACACGAATTCAATCAAACTACATGCAGCTGTTTGAGTAGATTTCCCCTTCCGGAAGCCGTGCTGATATTCAGTAAGAACATTAAACCTGGTTAAGAAATTATACATCCTCTCATATATCAACCTTTCGATTACTTTCGAGAATATACTTGAGATGGATATCAGTCTATAGTTAGCTATTTCAGCAGGGTCACCTTTTTTGTAAATGGGGATGACAATTGCAGTTTTCAATACGGAAGGAAACCTTCCAGAGCAAACCGAGAGATTTATCAAATGTGCTAGGTGCTGGGCGAGCGATGAAATCACCGACTTCAGAATTTTGCCGGATATATTATCAGTGCCAGAGCCGCCACTACCCCTCAAATTTCTCACAACCGTCACAACCTCATCTGGGATTATAGGATGACAAAAAAATGTGTTATTGACCATAGGTGACACGGTGCAGTTCTTAGATCTCATGTCACCAAAATGCTTCAGCAGACTCCTCTCAGTGATATTAGCGAAGTAATCAACGAAGGCCTTCGCTTGGTCTTCTGGATCTGTAAAGCCCACGCCATCCACCTGCAAATTAATGCTTTTGTGGGTTTTTACCCTACCCAAGTCCTGATTAACCAAATTCCATACGGTTTTCTGCTTATTATCGGAGTACCCTATTTTAACCTCATTGAAATTGAGCTTAGCATCAGTTAGTAGTTTATTGTAATTAAGTTTCGCTAATCTGTAAGTTTTTTCAGAATCACTAGTGTTGATGTTTTTGTACACCCAGTATAAGTTTTTAAGCTCTTGACTGGCCTTTTTAATACCTGGCGTGATCCAATTGGGAGCATTATTTGCTTTATTATTGTGTCTCAGTTTAAGGGGACAGTGATATTCCAACAAGAATGAAAAAGTATCTAAGAAAGACTCGAAGGCAGTGTCGGTATTATTCTTCGAGTACATATCAGTGAAGTCAGAGCCGCACAGCGCCGTATTTAGTTTTTCTATATTATTTTTTGATAGATCCCTGTATTGTATTGATTTCTCAAGGTGTTGGACAGATATATATTCACCGAACCCGCAAGTCAATGTCATAACTCTGTGGTCGCTGAAATTCGCCTCATGCACGCCTGACTCATAACTCATCGAATCAAAGTTTGTCAGAATATAATCTACCTTTGTAGCAGAAGTTAGTCCATTCTTATTCGTGAATACTCTGGTGGGCAATAGAGAGCTCACATTCAGATTATAACCTTGCAACAGATCTAGCAGTAATTGTTTGTGTATTGATTCAACAAGATAATCAACATTAAGGTCCCCACAGAGAAAAATGTAATTGTTTTTACTAACTTTCTCTAGGAGTTGGTATAAATTAAATAGGAATACCCGAAAGTTAGCATCACTTGGTGGCCTGTACACACTTAGTACGCAAACATTCTTAGCATTTAACATCAACTTTACACAACTAAATTCACAGATCATTTCTATAGAAAACATGGAAACATCTATTGTTTGCACATGATGGTTGTTTTTGGCGTATATGGCACAGCCTCCGTGAATATGGCTGGTGCGACAGAAATGAGTAATTAAAACATACCCAGGAGAGGACATAAACTCAATATTGTCACTGTTGCACCAGTGCTCCACGACACTAACAATATCCGGCCTTTCATGGTCGAGAAGAACATCGAACTTATTTAGTTTGTTAGTAATGCTTTGGGAATTCAGATGAAGGAGCTTGAAGTAAGATCTCTTCGCCTCCATATCGTTATGTTGATCCAAGCCTAAGGTTTGGCCTCGATCGTCAGTTTTCGACGAAAAAAATGACGTACACACGCGTTTTTGGGCCAACTTGATGGATTGATTATTGAATCCATTTGATCTCTGGGAATGGATACCTTGAACGAAGAGTAGCTGTCAGGATACCTTGATTGCAGGGGTTCGCATTTAACTCCTACAAAGGTAGGTGATAAGAATTTCAACAGATCGTCACTAGAAGTATTTGGTTGTAGGTTATGAACGTGGAGATCAATAAGTTTGACGACTCCTAGGACTGGTGTCTGTCCGGAAAAATTACCAACCACTAGGTTACCTCTTAGTTTTTTTTTTGGGTCTTTTATGTTCAACCCTCGTCCATTTAAGCTGCTCATTCGTATCACTTGTCTTGTCTATGGCATCAAAGAATGCATTGTCAACATCGTCCCTGTCAGTTGGTTCGTCTGGTTGTTCGCAGCATTTCACAAAGTTCTTATCAATAATGTCACATTTCAAGTATTTTGCACAACTTACGTGAAAGTAAGATTCACAAGAAACACATTGAACAAAGTCGATGAAGTTCCATCTGACTCTCTGATTATAAATGCTGGTGTTCCGCAGGGATCAATTCTATCACCAACACTGTTTCTGCTCCACATCAATGATCTGTTGGAGGCAACTTCATGTCCAGTTCACAGCTTCGCGGATGATAGTACACTACACACTGCCTTCTCTTCCAGGGCTCCAATACCAGACCGCCAAATCAAAAACGAACGAGAAAGAAATGTTAACAACATAAATATGAATTTGGCAAGAATTCTCGAATGGGGATCCAAAAACTTAGTGGATTTCAATGCGAATGAAACACAAGCATGTCTTTTCTCCAAAAAATCCGACCTCGCAATGCCCAACATGAGCTTGTCAGAGGTGACCATTCCTTTGAAGTCATCCATCTCGATGCTTGGTATAACTATCAGCAATAACCTTTCTTGGGTAAGTTATGTGAGATCAATTGCATCCCAAAAACTTGGTTTTCTATTTCGTGCCAGGAGCTATATCACTTCCAGTCAGCTGCTCACGATCTATAAGGCACAAATCCGACCTGTCCTGGAATACTGTTCCCATATTTAGAGTGCAGCACCTAAACATATCCTGAAGCTGTTGGATTCTGTCCAAAAAAGGGCGATTCGTCTCGTCGGTGATGCTTCGCTTACTAACTCGCTTACTTCTCTGGAACACCGTAGAAGGGTTGGCGATCTATCTCTATTCTATAGATATTTGCATGGGCGGTGCTCTTCTGAGATATCAACAATCGTTCCTCCTTTGGCGGTCTCTTCGAGGTTAACCCGTCAAGTCCAGCCTCCAATTTGGTGACCTGCAGAACATCTCTTTTCAAAGACTCGTTCATCCAACGAACAGCGAGGCTCTGGAACACATTGCCCAGGGAGGTGTTCCCCGAGGCATATGACCTTCAGAAATTTAAAAAGAACACCAATTCCTACCTCCTTTCCCTTGCTTCTCACGATGTTCTCTGAACATTACAGGATGTCTCCTTACGTGAGAAGTTTTATATATATAAAAAAAAAATTCGGTTGAGGGGTGGATCGGTTTTATTGACGGTTTTTGGCTACCCAAGTTCTACAAGATTGTTCTTTTGTTCAAGAATAATTTTTGGTCACAATGATACGAATAATATGAAAATGGAAAATTCTACTATTTTTGACCCTCGTTTCATTGTACTGAATATCAAAATCATCTTCACATGTTTTGTATAAATAATCAGTATCTCCATAACTCATATTTATTTTTCCTCATTTATCAATCCTCATTCGAACTGAAGAAATTATCATCAACACAAATGAAAGTGAATGAATACCCAATCAAAAAGCTAGGTTAGCTAACCTTTTAGGTTCCTTAGTGCGCATGTCTATACACATGAATCGAAATAACCGTCCTGAAATTATGCTGCTGACGGTCACGAATTTGATTGAAACAAAAAGATGAAGGTCAGATTGCAATCATTCTCTGTTGGAACAGATCAAATCAATTGCGCATGAGCGTGACCATATTGTGACGGTTTTAAGACGTGTTGGAACAAACCTAATGAATAAACATACAATGTGTCATAAAATCAGTGTTCTAAGACGTCCTAAAATCATTGGCAAGTAAGTTGCGAACGCCCAACACCACTGTGTGAAATGCACACGGTCAAAGTATATTATGTCAAAGTACGTGCAGTTCACATTCTGTTGAAACAAATCTGGTATTATAAAATATGTAAAAGCTATATATTCCAAGACTTTTCGTAGAGAGCTCAACAAAACTCGTTAAAAGAAGAAACACCCTTACATGCAAAGACCGACGAGAAGAATCCCCATGAAATTGACACATTTATTTTCCATTCGATTCGAGTTATAAAACCGCCAGCCTGTAAGTTCTCCTGGACGTCAGGCCATCTCTCACACTTCATTTGTTAGCGAATATGGAATTATTTGTGAGCACCAAAAGCGGTGTTGCCGCACTGCATAACATTGAAGAATAGTGTATCTTTGAAATAACCTATCAAATGGGCAAATTGTTACTCTTCCCGAACGAAAAAAAAATATATATTTCCTGAAAGTCAACAAAAAAGGCATAAAGAAATCCATATCGATATTGAGAAATATTTACTCAACTAAACAATTTTAAAATTCAAAGTAGACACAAATCACATCAACTTCACATACGATTTCATACACCAGAAGACGTATCGTAGCATATAATGAAGAGAATACCCAGAGAGTTCATAATCGGAAAAACAGGAAATTTAAAATTCTAGTTATTTTATGGATTATTATATGTTGTCAATTTCAAATATCATATTTACTGGTAGATGGTTTAGGTAAGCAGTGTTCAATATATTTTAGATTCAGATCACAAAATTACTTTCTTCGTTCGAAATATGTGTTTTTTCCAAAAAGTGATAATACAATAACATACCTACAGGGACATTCCAGGGATATTCCATTCATATCCTTGAACCGACAGTAATATTTGGGACTGGATGGGTCGTATCTAGTATATCCTCATGTTTTATGAAATGCAGAGTATAGGATGACGAGATTATGTATGTGAGACTAGAACTGGCAACACCGAACACTTATTCCCTTAATACCCCCCAAACCGACCCTAACGTAGTTTTCGGGATCATCGGAGCACAAAATATGACTAGATTTTGTGAGTTTTACTGGTCTCAAACCACCCCGACGTCATGATTTATTGATATGAATTTTAAATCGAACGATTTGTTCAAAACAAACAACCACGCCTCACAACTATAAATCTTGTTGACGCATTTGAGTATTCTGTAATGATTGTCATATTTACTCACTAGATCGATAGTTTTTATATTTCAAACTTTCAGCTCAACACATCGAAACAATAAAATATATATTTTATAAATATAAGTATACCGGAATTAAAAAAAATAATGGTACAAGCAATATAAAATTGGAAAGTCCAGAATAGTCTTGTCAGTATGGGAGGAAGAACCAGATCATCCATGTTAGGACATTTGGAAATACAATTCTCAGGGCTCCTTTCAACCGTTTTTGGAACAGTTAAACTGTTGAAAACCATTCATGGTTCTACAACCATAATTGAAGATAAGGCATTCAAAAATGTATTCCTTGAAATGAAACAATTGGACTTTAGCTATTATACCTTCGTGAAATGAAATTCCTAAAGATATAATTTAGAAAGACTCTGGCAATATAATTGACACAGGGCATATCCTTTTTGTTAAAACTTTTAATTTCATATTTTTGCGTATTAGGTGATAGGTAATATTTATACAACTGCCAGGAAAAGTAAACCAATATGATGTGCAATAACTTACTTTCACTTTGAATAATGAGTTTTTCCATCACCTCCTTAGATAAGCCTCCAAGGGCCCATTTCCGTAAAAAACTTTTATATTCCTTTAATCGTACTTTAAAGGTATTTCGGAGCTAGTGTTGAGAGGATCCGCGTGATTTAAGCCTCATAAAATTGGATTTTGGGAAGAAATTTTCCCTTTTATTAGCGCCCTGCACAACTGAAAGTAACGTACTTAGGCCAGTCATATTTTATTAGCGAAGAAAATGGAATTTTCGCTGTGAAAGACGTCCATGTGATCGAATAGAAATGAGCTAATCAGTCTTGAGAAATCTACTTCGAATAACGAGGATTGATGAATACAATTCATGGAATTTTATTTGCACAGAATGGTTTAAGAATGAAAAATCAAGAGTAAAGGACGAGTTAACAATGAGAAAGAATGCCAGCAACATTTTTTTCTAATAGAGAAAATGGATTTCCCTTGCTAAAAATTGATTATCATTAGTATAATAAACACACATTTTTCCAGTTAATTCACCATTATACCGGGTGATTCTTCAAGGTGGCTCGCCCCTATAACTTTTTTATTATTGGAGATAGAAGAACAAAATTCGGGGATTGTGTATTATATGTCAATTCGCATTATTTGACGTATTCACTTGCTTTGCAGTACTTCCGGTTTGACTGGAAATGACCTCAACTTTCGATTTTCAAATGGAACACCCTATATATTTTTATTTATTTCGATCGAGGATGACATTATCTATCCAACAAAACTTTGTTTGTGAATATTTGACGTATGAAAGAATTTTTATTTCAATTTAGGTATTGGGCTTTTTGCAGTTATTGAGAAAGATAGTGAAAATAAAGTGGAAGTGTGTGGTATCAAATTGTTCGTAAGAAAATGATCTTTCACAAAAACCCGACGAGCCACCCTCTTTCCATTTGAAAAAATCGAGTTAACTGGAAAGAATGATATTTGTGACATTGAAGAAATTATTGAAACGACTCTGAAGTCATATGCCTCAAAGTTGTATTTTTCCCATGTCACTTGATCAAAAAGGAAGCGTTTCAATCGATCCATGGCACGCTAGATCGAAAAATAAAAATTGAAATAAAAATTCTTTCATACGTCAAATATTCACAAACAAAGTTTCGTTGGATAGATTATGTCATCCTCGATCAAAATAAGTGAAAATATATAGGGTGTTCCGTTTGAATATCGAAAGTTGAGGTCATTTCCGGTCCAACCGGAAGTACCTCAAAGCAAGTGAATACGTCAAATAATGCGAATTGACATATAATACACAACCCCCGAATTTTGTTCCTCTATCTCCAATAATAAAAAAGTTATAGAGGCGAGCCACCTTGAAGAATCACCCGGTATCTTTCAAGTGAAGTGTCCGGTGAAAAATCCTTCAACATCAAATTTTTCAATGGTTGATGATCTGGACTGCATGTATCCGATATCGAACGTAAATCTGGGGCCCGCCGACTTCTGTTTTCTCCAGAAATTCCACCAGAAAAATGTTCTGGGATATCAATTTTCTTCAACAATTTTCGATTATTGGTGCTCCTGAGTGCAGTGGTCTTCACAAACAATTTTATTCTTGTTCAATTAGGTCGTACAGTTGTTTCTCATAACCATAATGCATTCTTTTCCTAGCATGCTGGTCCAACAAACACCGCACCTCAGTAAATTTTGCACCATAACACAAAAAAATTAATGACCGATAATATGGTAACTCGTAGATAGAATCTCGTAGATAGAATATCGATGACGACATATTGAATGAAACCAAGTTTGAGGCACAAGTAATCACAGGTGAGCAAAATTTAGTGGCAAACTTTTTGAATTTCGGAACATCATATTTCATTCATTAACTATTTCGACTTCGAAGTATAAAAAACGAAGGTAGTTTTGAAAAGTTAATCATAAAATTCATCGAAGTTCAATATACTGTTAACGTTATATTATTGCTGATTGTTCAGAATGGTTGAAGAAGATTATGAATAACTTTCGATTCGACTCGAAATGTTCGAAGACGATCAGAACGTTTTCAATATAAACTGCTGTAATGGAATGAAAAGAAACAATAGCAATCAAGTACTGGTATCTGAGAAAATATGAGAAATTGGGTTTTCAACAAAAACACCTCAATATAACTCCAGAATGGAAAAATAAATAACTCATCTGAATATTGGTGTCTGCTTTTATTTAATTTTATTTTGATAAATGGACGTTTCTGTTTCGGAATTATTTATTGATTGTCATTCCAATGTACGATGCAACCTTATTCTGATATGAAATTCCACATTCTCATTCATTTTCAATTTGACCAGTTTATTTCATCTTGTTTTATTCATTTATATCCTGGCACACCAATACAATCCCTTCATCATGAAAATCAGAAACGACACCTAACTATCCTCCGGTTTTGGTTTCTCCTCGCCAATTTTCGAGCGGTTTTATTAAAATCCTTAATTGATTCCTGTGTTCAATATAGCAGAAGGGGAAGTCAACTGACGTTGCTATTTTTTCACATATCAATTGATAGGGGAAAATTTCGGAAACGTGGATCTTCTTGCAATTTTAGTGTATTGACGTTCGGTTTTTATGGCGATAAATCAACTCCTGTTTTGCCAAAATTATTTCGTTACAAAAAGGAATTTATCCGATAAAAAAAAAGCTCTTGTGTTTTTACTGTTGATAAATCAACTCCTGTATAAAATGTGTCATTTAAAGACGACTGTTTTGTCATTTTGACAGCGATAAAAAAGGTGCATCGTTTTTTATCAACAGTAAAAACACAAGAGCTTTTTTTTTATCGGATAAATTTCTTTTTGTAACGAAATAATTTTGGCAAAATTTATCCAAAAAAAAAGCTCGAGTGTTTTTTGGCAAGATAAATTAACGACAGAATATATCAATGAACAATAATTATCTTTATTTATACAATTGAATTATTTAAATGAACAGTTATTAAATACACAATTGTTATAAATTGTTTGGTTTGGTGTACTGATTTCAAAATTTTCTTCTCTGGTATTCACACATGTAGAATATTCACATGAAATAAGAGGAACAGGCGTTTTTATCAGTGATAAAAAACGATGCACCTTTTTTATCGCTGTCAAAATGACAAAACAGTCGTCTTTAAATGACACATTTTATACAGGAGTTGATTTATCAACAGTAAAAACACAAAAGCTTTTTTTTATCGGATAAATTTCTTTTTGTAACGAAATAATTTTGCCAAAATTATTTCGCTACAAAACGAAATTTATCCAAAAAAAAGCTCGAGTGTTTCTTGGCAAGATAAATTAACGACAGAATATATCAATGAACAATAATTATCTTTATTGATACAATTAAATTATTCAAATGAACAGTTATTAGATACACAATTGTTATAAATTGTTTGGTTTGGTGTACTGATTTCAAAATTTTCTTCTCTGGTTTTCACACATGTAGAATATTCATATAAAATAAGAGGAACAGGCGTTTTTATCAGTGATAAAAAACGATGCACCTTTTTTATCGCTGTCAAAATGACAAAACAGTCGTCTTCAAATGACACATTTTATACAGGAGTTGATTTATCACTGATAAAAACGCCTGTTCCTCTTATTTTATATGAATATTCTACATGTGTGAATACCAGAGAAGAAAATTTTGAAATCAGAACACCAAACCAATTAATTTATAACATTTCTTCTTTTTTTTGTGCGATCGAATTTGACTCCAGAATTTCGTTTTGAAAAACTAGTTTTGGCTCCTCCACCATTCTGATGACGTACCAAGTGAAAAACCGGGTTCACACAGGAACAAATTGAGATTTTGCGTGCGGAAGTACAGTGTTGCCCTGCTTCTAATTTATTCTTAATATTCGGAAAAACTGACCAGAATATCTTGGTAAAATATGTCGTGGATTATGCAATACCAAATCATGGATTGTTTACCTTTCGTGATATAATATCATATATGTCTTATGAAATATAACTAGCACATAACATGCGAAAATATTTGAATGCGATGATATAATCGAGGGCTATGGCTGAATAGAAAATAAATGAATGAATCGAATTTGTTCTTGAAGTGAATTATTTCAATATAATTTTGTGTTTGAATTTTCGGAACAGCTTTCAATTTATTTTCATGAAAATAGAAAGGTAGATCTGGCAATTGCGCAAATGCATTCGTAGATTTCGTCCGCGATCATCCGGATTACACCATAACATAACATTAACGAGTATCATAATATTGGGTTATGGAACTCACGATAGCTATATTCACTCTAAACTCACTTAGTACGTCACAGTTTTCCGCCTCAAAATTTATAAATTGGTTCATTTTGAAAATAGAATGGAGTTGAATGATTTGTATTGTCATTCTAGAAAGTAGAGATATCAAACTAAATAGTTGAGTACTTATTTGATGAGAATTCGTCATAAGGAAACTTCCTCATTCCGATGTGGAAGAAAAATCAACTCATTGGTGATCATTATTTGTACATTTGTTTTATTCCAAGTATTTTTCAGTCGCTATATCTTCTCTGTCGTTTGTGTTGATTAAATATACGGGGTCATCACGGTCGATGATAGGTTAGATGTATATATGGAGAACGAGACGTAGGATTATTCTGAAAATTTGGTTTCTCGAATAATCAGTTTAGTTCTATCGATCCGAAATATTTTCAGCGTTGCGGCATTGCCGTTTCTATCGAAAAGTATCAACAACTTTGTTATTTCGAATAGAACACCCAGTATTTTATTCCATTTTTCGTTTCCCTAATACTTCAATCATATTCGTATATGCTACTTCCCTATACCTATTCCAAAAGGTTTTCGGGAAATTAACTGAATTTCTTCTTTTTCGTGCAAAACAGCTTCAATTGAATGTTCATTATTGCGGTATTTGCATTTGTAGAATGCTAAAATTTTTTGTATAGTTTACCAATGTCCTGTGTATCAATTATGTCTGAGAAAATTCGTCTTCATTTCACAGTGCCGTTCTAATTTGATGACTTTGATAATAGATACAAAAATGGTGAAAAGTGTATTTTTTCAGAAGGAATACCCTGTATATTATTCAATATCCTGAAAGAAAATTGAAGTTCTTTTCAATGGAGCTATGTTTTGCATGAAAAATAAGGAAATGAATCATTTTCTCGAAAACCTTTTGAGATAGGTATGGGGTAGTATCATACGAATGTAATTGAAAAGTATTAGAGAAACGAAAAATGGAATAAAATATAGGGTGATCCATTTGAAATAACGAAGTTGGTGAAACTTTTTGATAGAAGAGGCAATGCCGCAATGCTGAAAATATTTTAGATCGATAGAACAAAATCGATTACTGGGAAAACCAAATTTTCAGAATACTCGTTCTCCATCTACGTATAACCTACCATCGATCGTGAGTCACCCTGTATATATATTTAACTTCATCTCCACTTGTTATAATTTTATTTTGATAACAATGATATTAAGTATCGTGTGATTTTTAATTGAAAATTACTAGAGATTACTTGAAATGATCTTGACCTACAAGAGACATAATTGTCAGCAATTAGTACGAAGATATGAGTGATAATGTAGAATATCTCCGAATTTATGAATTTTGAGGTACGATGCTATGTTTGGTTTCATTCCGTTTATTTCACAAATCATTCGAATTATTAGTGAGAATCATATGACAAGTCTCTAGAAATAGCAACCTGTCTGCCCATCTCTATTTCTTATAAGTACAGAAGCCGACTTGTCGATATTCAAAATCTGTCAGTAGCACGACATAAAGCCCTATAGTCGTCATAAAAGACCATATTCTCACGGAAAACTTTGGCGCAAGTGTTCGTTTCAATAGGCACACAAAACGAGCAAATCCCCGATACGAAACCGTCTACACAGCACATCAAAATTGCCGTTTGCAGAAGACATTATCCCGAATACATTTTGTATTAATATATTTAAAATGGAAACGCAAACGTAGGAAATACTGCTGACTCTGCCGACAACTTTGGAATTAAATTATTATTCAAATGAAAAGGCAGCGCCAGCGAACGGGGGTGGGGAAGAGTAGGAGAGACAAAGAGAGAGATAGAGAGAGCGATATCTCCCGGAAAAGAAGATGTATTTTACGCTTCCTCCGTCATTTCCGTTACAGCTTCACGGAACACTACGCTGACCGCAAATGCCTGCCGAAATTACATCTGAATAAAAACTGGATGTGCACGACAGGGACTATTTTCTATTCCCATCGCTACTCCCGAGGAGGTTTTTTCAACGATTGGATGGGTGTCCGTCCGTTCGCCTCGAGCGGAGTGAATTCTTTCAAACACGTTCTCATTATTAATCAATTGGTTTTGTACACGTGACATCACATATTTACCCTGGAGACAACATGCCTGTTATTTGTTTACATTCCATCTGCGGAAAAAAGTATTCGTCATTGGAACTCAAACATAGTGTGGAAGTTCAACCAAAGTTCAATATTTATTGTTTCAGTTCCATTATTTTATTATTCTCTGCGGAACGTTAATTTTTCTAGAGTATTGAGTGGTGACCTTCATTATCCCATGACAGTTATTTTCTCATTGAAATATTCAATTTGTCACCTATAATTTTTGCAACTCGAATCTTCTTCACTGTGTTCTTGTACCAATTGAACTCATGTGAAAATGATAATTTCCACTTTAAAATCATAGAAATATTTCTTTCCATTAAAGTAACCAGTCGTTTTGCATAAAATCAGCGGATAACTGAATTCCCGAGAGAATTTGTTATTTCTACGAATTTTATAAATGATTTTTTAACTAGATCTGTTTGTATATGTTCGTATTCTATAATTGGATATCTCATGCATTATTTCCAGATTCCTCGTTATATCGAAGTTATTCTATGATTTATATCCTATACTTTGATTTATGAGACTATACCAGTGTGACACTTCGAAAGAATCAATTTCTTTGATCATTCGAGTGTTGATAATCACAAAAATACCCTGTTAAAGCGGTAATGTCGTATGTTGAATAGTTCTTGAATGGTAGCGTTCTAAAGAGCGACCTCTTGCAGGTATAACATCGATAGTATCAAACTTTAATCGCGATTTTCTCGAAATGACTGTTCTCAAAATTGCTGACATCAATATAGAGAAATATTTTGTTACAATCCTATAACTGCTTTCGAAATATTTCCCATGATTGGCGTCCTGCAGGTTTTGTGATAACGCTGCTAGTCCACCGAAATTCCAACGAAAGTCGGATTTCTCGGCGGCTTAATCGTTTCTGGTTGAAAGGAACACACAGAGTCGATTCCTTTATTTTAATGCCTGCCAGACAATATGCAGGGAAATGAAGGCTTGGGGAAACAATGAAAATGGAATTCTCTAATGTCATCCCGTTCTCTGTTTGCTTTTCCTTTCTTCGAGTCTTAATATCCCGATACCGCCGGAATACCAAATACTCATCGAACTTCTGCTAACAGTCACAGTCGAGTTTTGGGAGATTGTCGCAGTTTCGTGATTTTTTTTGCCGAATATGCACAAACTTTCAATCAACTCTTCCTAGCCCTTCACAGATTAGAAATATGAAGAATATAAATGGAATTTTCTATACGGGGCATTTCACAACGGATGAGGCGTGTGTGAGGTTGATCAGTTCTGACTGCGGACCCGTATAATTCCATTAGCCTAGTCTATTTATTGAATTTCGTAAATTCACATTATTGGGCTTACTATAAGATTGGGTTACAAATGAAATATGCATGATTTATAAAATAATAATCTATGGGATTCGTCCAATGATTTATTTTTTTAGGTAGATTTGTTTTATATAAATTTGTATTTCTCATTCTCAACCTCTGTTTATTTTCTGTAAATGTAAATCAGAATACAATCATTTAAACACGTACAAATATTCAACTGTGTTGATATACTAAATTGTACAATTCGATATTTCTGGACTTGATTATTTTGTGCAAATTCATTGATGTCTTCAACTACTTGGAATTGTTAATATCATCCATTCTACACGAAAGTATCGATATCACTTCAACATTTTTCTGCGGAGGGTTTTCTGATCTGAGTATCCTCCGCCGTTTTCCAATCTCAGTCCTTTCATATTAATGCCGTGGGACCCCAGCTCAAACTATTTCGTAGCTGGTACCGATAACGTGTTTTGTGTTTTGGATTGGATTAGAATTGTCCAAAACGTTGATGCCAATTGAGTTATGTATGTTGAGATTTTCGTGTAAGTGACTTACCTAACGATGTATATGTAGTTAAAATTTGCCAGATAAGCTGTCAAACACCTTGTATAGAATGAAATATTTCAGTAATGAATTTCCATTCATTCGAACGAAAAACCAGATTTTGCATCTTATATTCGGGTATATATCTGTTACTGAAGAAAAAAACGCAAAGAGGTTTTCGAAAATCTTCATTTACTTCCTGGCAGAATCTTTTTGATGAGTATAATTCATGCAGTTGATTTATTCTGAACATACAATTTGAATATATTTTTTTATTTACATTTCATCAAATTGAAATTCATATTTTCTGAATTCTACTTTCGAAATTATTTTCAACGACGTATCACACGCCCCCCTTTGCCATTGAAAGAAAAAAATACCTAAAGTAAATGTTAAAGAAATTATACTCTGCAATATTCCCTATACAATGGGCTGCAGCCTCTCGAATCGAAAAAATAAAAATTTGAATCAATAAAATTTAAAAGTTCTTCGAAAGGCAAAAAAAGTTTTCTCATCAACAGTATATTGTATGTTTATTGATGGAAAAGTAAACGATTTATTGTTACGAAAAAAATTTTTCCATGAACAAATAGTTTCTAGTGTATTTATTTAACAATTCAAATATATTTTACTTTCTTACACTCTGTATATCAAGATATCATTTACTTTTCCTTTGAGATAAGTGTCGTTGGATGATCATTTTTTAGCTCTAAGAATTTTGGGTGACAGTTTTTCCGCACCTTTGAGAGACAAACTTCGGATTCCTAGGTATAGGAAGAACTTGTAGTTATCGAATTTAGTTCAGGCAGAAACAATATCGAGCACACCCGGCTGTACAATTTGTTCTCGGATTCCGTTCGGAACATCTTTTCCTTTGATCAAATCGTATACAAAGTAGATATATTTGTGTACTAAAGAGATTGCCATTATTGAATCACCCTTCCAGATATTGTGCAGATAAAAATCCCATTTCGGCTCGTGTCACATTTTTTGGCAAATAAGAAACTCAGGGATATGACGAGAAGAAACCTGAACGAAGTTTCTTGTGCACGCGGTAATTCGATTTCAGATGCCTGTGTTCGTATGTTGCATACTGAATGTATGAGCCATGGGAATAAGATTTTCTTATAGTCAACTTTCTCATACGTGAGACAATATTCTCCAGCATCCACTCTCCTGACCTCGTAACACGAATTTCTATTCTAAACATTTGCTACTCAACTTCTATGTCAGGATCATTTTAATTCAGGAAAAAATATTCGCAATTTGAAAGTACCGATAGTTATAATCATATACATAAAATTAACATTTTCTGAAAATTTGATAATTATCGTCAATACCATCTACAAATCAACGGAATAACAAGAACTATAAATGAGTAAACTAAAGTTTGTTTCAGTTCTGAGACTAAACTCAAGATGAATTGCTCAACTATTTCACATTTAAACTAAAACTGTATCTGTAACGTACATGTTTCATAAACCTGGACTTTACATTTCGCGATAATTAAATATCATTTTCGACAATCTAGACCATCTAGGTAGCCGCTCGTCACTGTGACATCACTCTTTTCCGGTCTGCGTATCGCCGACTGCCATGTGCGTAGTCACGGCCGTGACAATGAAAGTAAATAACATTACCATAACAGTTTCACCATTAAGTTCTTGGTAGTATGTCATAATTTGAAAATTATGATTATCAAAGACATTTTTATACCCACATACATTTGACTATGAGAATATTACCTGAGTATGGATATTGATGAAATGATTTCATAATTGAAACTGAGTGTTGGAAAATATTCGGTTGCGGAACTACCCTGATGAATTGATAAAACCATTTAAAAACTCAGGAACATTGTTTTGTTTGTAAAACATTACTATTTCTTCACTTTGATATACATAGTTTCCATTTTTTCTTTAATCGATTTCAGATGACATGTGATAGTAATTTACGATGTTCTTCGACAGATTACCGAAATCATTCAATTATTTCTTCATCAGAATCAAAAATAGTGGTTCGTCAAGTTGTCTTTCCAGTCCTCTCGGGTACACATGAAGATTTTTCACAGTGTGTTGTAAAATAAGAAATTTGTTTCCTAGGATCATGACTAATTCTTCTCAAGACATTTAAATTATCGATTACAGAGTATTGCAACTGGACAGTGATACGTATTCATTACATATTATGAGTTAACAAAAAACACAGCTCATCAAATTCCTAGAAATAATACTCGTGAACTGAGAAAATTGATGTGATGGGTGGATTTCCATTAATAATCAATCTTTTAATATTTGAACTCAACATAGAAAATCAGATACAATTTCGTTCAGCAAATACAAGGTATTTTAAGAATTGATATTTTACAGCCACATCGAAGATGAGTGGATCTGGATTTGCACATTCATTTAAATATCGCAATAATCTTTTCAAAATGGAAACTGAACTATAGAATAGCATTATGGCAGTGTACTTAGATCCACGTAACGCTTAATGCTTAAGTCTGTCTTCATTATTCTACCAACCAGGAAACTCTTGAATTCGGGATATCAGCATCTCCAACCTCTCCAGGAAGACCAGAATCTCCAGGAATCTCAGAGAACATTCAGCTACCGTGGCAGTCCTAAGACTGAGAAATGGCAAGTGCCTTAGGGTCGAAGCGGATTAAGTCTGATAGAGAGTGCAAGTTCGAGGATCCTCCAGGATCACGCTGCCATCTGGGCACGTGTCTAATGCCTAACGTTCCCACGACGGATTGAATAATTCTCCATTGACGAACGACATGCGTACAAGGATGGTCCATGTTTATTTATGGGATATTATTCAGACATGGTACACCTTCGTACGGAGATTTATTTCGGATCTCACGGCTGATTATGATTTATTTGCCACAAAGATTTGATTTGGAGGCTTTTTGAATCGACTGTAAAATTTTTGTGCATCATAGCATACAAAAAAATATAGACCGCCGGAGGGTGATGTTTATATGATGATGTCTGAAATGTGAAGAGAGGAAGATGACAATAATGATGACTTTGATGAAGTACAATAAAAAATACCAGTTGAGGAGGATATTTCAATAAACGATAAATGTTTCATTTCACTTCAATCTCAGACACTAGAGAACTTTAGTATTCGATTGAATATTATCAAATTACAATGTCAGGATTCATGATCCATGACTAAGTAGAAATTGTTAATTTGTCAATGGCTGACAGTCTTCAAAATCTTGTCATGTTCTTTGAATCAAAAATGAAATTAAAGACTCACATTGATAATATTGATTCTAAATCATTCAGAGTATTGGATTTCACTACAGGATCTTCGAACGTATTCTCGTTCAAATTATTGTACTGCTCTCTCCTACCTACTATTATTGAAAATAATTATATAATATGGTGTCAGTTTTATGTCATTCATGTCCATGGTTTGGAGTTCAAATCATGGTCAGAATGAATCAATCACAAGAATAGTGAAACTGGCAGATAAAAATAATGAAATCATTGATTTATTCTATACATCTATATACTCATTCAGAGTTTGACTCATATTGATCTGTTATAACTGAAGTTTAATCAGTTGATTATGATATATTGGTAGGAAACATATCATGAGAATTGTCTCTTAGTGTGGATTCATGCAGCACAAAATAATAAATATCAAATAACAAGTATAAGTTGAAGTTTCTATTTTTCAATGACAGTGTTAATGCAGCCAAGTATCAAATATCAAATAACAAATGAGAAGTTGGCCAACTTTAACTTTCTACGTTAATTGAACGCGATTTTCTTATTTCGGTTTGAATCAGAAATGTCAATTATGAAAATTGTTTAAAAAACTGTTTGAGGATATGGTAGACTAACAGATTATGTGCCAATCAATTTGTTGAAAAATGTGATGATGTTATCAGCTTAATTTTTCATCCTGTTTTGTCAAAACATTTTTTGGGTATTTCCTATGTATGTTGATCTCATTTAAGTTTATTAATATTCACAAAATTTGTTTGTTATATTGAATTCACAAAAAATGCATTATTCAAACATATACAGATATATTTATTACTAATTATCATTTGGTGTGCATAAATGGTAACATCTTCACTACTTGTTATTTGATATTTGTTATTTTGTGCTGCATAAATTCACACTTAGACATTTATGTTTCTTGTGAATTCGTAAATGAATGAAGAAATAAATAGATGAATGAATATATAGATAAATAGAAGAACTGGATTGTTAGAGGTTGACATATATTTTTTGCGATTTGAGTATGTTAGAATCAACCTTGTTCATGTCCACTCTTGATATCAGTTGTGAATGAAATGGAATGATTATGAAGAAAATGCTATTGGAGTCAACGACAAGAATTTGATCTATGATATATTTCTATGATGACGACATTCAGAGAGGTTACCAATAAAATAATTATGACTGTTAGAGTACATACATTCAGGATGAGGTCCAGCTACAATATAACCAAAGATTTCAGATCAGATCTGTCCAAGCTGCCCAAAGGAGACCTGGTACTGCAGATGTCGGTCTACTCTCCTTCGCACGCTTTGACGGGGTTGCAACCAACTATCCTCTGGGAAGTGGACTGTAATTTTGACTGGGACGTGAAGCCAACGAATATTCAGAATCTTGTGAGTTTGGGGGTTTTTAGAATGAGATAAATACGGAGAGATACCGATTTCATACGTGTTTTCGAGTTGAGAGAGCTAAGCGATCTGTTTCTCGATAAGCCTACTAGGGAAATTTGACAGAGTACAAAAAGCAGAACAAAACAATATATATACCGGATATTGTGAATATTCGACTTGAACTTAGGATATACGAGGAATATTGGATATATAAAAACAGAAGGGACAAAATAGAAAAATAATGAAGAAATAATACGAAGAAAAGAGAAGGATCGTTAACAGTGACACTTCACATCACATCAACTGTGCTATTTCATGAAAAAAATATTGAAAATCATTCACTGCTTTATAGTTGAATTCACTGTTTTCTTGTTTTCTCAAACTATAATAAACCATCAGTGTTATAAATTACTCTCAGTACACTGAAATAGGTGTATCAGAATCCACTTATCATGTTTTCTCTGCTGGTTTTCCGATGCATAGTTTTTTGTGAAAAAACTAACAACAACTTCGCCATCCTGAAAAATGTGTGGCATAACTGGGATCTATAATTTGGCTATGGGCCAGGTTGGTATTGCAGTTCACCTATCTGGCAGATAAATAAATTTCGAAACGACCGGATTTTACGATTATTTTCGCCAGCGTGATTTATTAATCCCCAAAATAATGTGGCTTCCGGTTGGAATGAATAACGAGTGACTATACCTATTGTTGCCAAATCGGACTAATTCGTTTCGATACAGCCGTCAACAAGGAAAACGGTCCGAATATCTTTTTGCGTTTCATTCAAATGAAGTTAACACGAGATGAAGTGAAATATTGAGATGGAAGTTGCGTACATAAGGATATTCTTTCATTAGTTCTCAGTCCTCCATCTACAGGACGATTTAACAAATATTCCGAACAAGAAGGGTAATCACAAAAATTCAATGGAAAAATCACAACAAATTCCATTCGAAAGTGTCAAATTTCAACGGAAAATATCAGAAATATCACAAGTACGTCGTCTTTTCTGCACGAAAAATCATTTGAATATTCCAAAAACATATTCGTTTGATATTATTCGCATGAAAAACCGTGAGCATGTTCAGTTATCAGCCTAGAAACAACAATATCTACATATGTGAGATAATAAACAGAAACAATGAATCTCATCTACTATTTGCTTTGTCATCAAATTTTTTTTTCAAATCGAATATCAAATCTCAATTTCTCTTAACAATTGGCGAATGAACATAAGCGATACGCTACCTGGTGACACTAAAACTAACTAGAAATCTTGACATACCTCTTTTTTATTATACTTAACAGATGATATTACGTTTTCAACTGTTTATAAAATACAGTAAATATGACATTTTCGGAACAGCGCACGGAAATTTTTTCCCGATCCCTATTTCCGTGCGCTTACGAGTAATATGTCTATAGCAACGATTTATTTATTAATGACAAATTTCATTTTCTGTCAGTGAAAAAGATATTTTGACACATGTCTCTCATTCCCGATTTTCTTGATAATTTTTTGCGATATTTTTTGTTTATGTTGATTTCAGGTACCTAAGTATAATAAAAAATATCGTTCATTACTCGTCCAGAAATGGATTTTCCGTTCTTGCATGACTTCCCGCGTTCGGCTGCGCCTCACAGAATTTGTCTCGCGCGCACGGAAAAATCCTCATTTCTGTACTGGTAATGAAATATACTATTCCAATCCATGCGTTTTGTATTGTGTTATGTTGATTTCCTACTAAATTTGAATGATTATGAAACTATGAATCGGTTGAAAAACATTTCCAATATCAATTTCCATGCTTTTCCTCAAGCTGGCGATAAAAATTGTGAATATAGAGATTTTTTACATTAGAGGTCACAGTCAAGCATCTATATATGACATCATCTATTTTATTTGGCACTTCTCAAAAATTGTCTCGAAGGTTTCGTGTTGTACTGATTTCCCGGTTTTTCTGAAATATAGAAAAATATGCTGATTTGTTTTGAAAGCTTTCGATGTTAGGATAGTGCTTGATTATACATGAATTTTAATAGAAAAACCAAAACGCCTTTGTTTTATTCTCAGTATAAATATAATAATACAGTTGAATTTATGACAGGTATTTCTCTTGGAGGTTCATTTTCATTAGTGAACCCCATGGTAGAAGGATATCTCATAAAACTATCTTTCATCCAAGTGACATGATTTTGGAGTAATAAAGTTCACAGGATACTATTATGGTACATAAAGGAATTTCAATAGACGATATTTGTAATCGGTTATTAAACTATTCAATATTTTCCTTGAAATTGAAGAAATGTTGAGAAATGAAAATAAGTAGGTACACATTAACGCTCTAGTTCACTGCAGAAGTCCGAAATGTCTTTATTTTCATTAACAAAAACTGCCTATTTTGGCACTGCAATCTTGAATTCATTCGCCAATCTGGATACACTTCATCAGTTCTGGAATTTCAGAATTCAGAATTGAGAACTGATCATTTAATAACTCACAATCCTCGATGACCCAAAATAAACATGTGTTGGATCAGAATGATTGTCCACTGTTAAATATAAAACAGTTCGTAAATTTATGATTTCGAGGAAACAATTGAATTTACCAAACGATGCCTTCATCAAAAATACAAATAGACAAAATTGGCGGTATAAATCAAGTCATTCACCAATTCATCGAAACAATTGTCGATTATGTTTCTGTTTCTTGAAATCCCGAATATTAACAACGATTTGATCAATTTATGTTTAGGGTACTTAGAACACAGTAAAATAAATGGCTGATTCGAAATTTCAACTTATGAAAACCTGCAAGAAAATTTAATATACCTCTTCGTTACAATAATGCTTTTAAAATTCTGTTAGATACGTGTTCGTGTATTCTGGACTAGCATAATATTGGAATTCAAGTTTCGAAATATATTCCAAATCGAGACAGCTCAACTTTAATTTGATTTTTATGGTCCCCAAGTTTCGTTGGCATACGGAATATACTTCCGCATTATTACGTAATAAACAGATAGTATACCGGAATTACTTTTGGCGCGCGTGCCTCCTGTTTAGTATATCTTCGATCCATAGGCGTCCGATTGGGTGGAAAAGAAAAAGAAGGAAAACACAAAAACTCAAATTCCACATTTTCTAGAAATTCTTTGAGTTTTCATTTGAGAAGAAAGAGGAAGTTTGAAGAAGTCGATATTAATCTTTTCTTCGAATTTGACTGCTAAACAATCATTTAATTCAGTAATTTGTGATCGAACATCTGCTCATGTGGATTGCATCGATAATTCCTACAATATCAACCCTGATAATCATTCAGTGCATCTAATGGATGCGAAATGCAGTGCGTGAATTTTTTTCTTATAAAAATATGATTTTGACTTGACACATAAACATAAGAAAAAACAAATAATGACGAAAAATCATTCGAAAAAATGAAATAAAAATAATTTGAGTCGAAAGTAGTTGGAGTTATTCTTACATTCAATTTTTGCTCTGAGAATAACGTTCGAAAAGCATAGAATCAAAATCCGAGCATTTAAGGCGGATAATTCTTGGTCAGTTTTGGAAAAACCCTGATTCCTAGTTATGTGTACTCTGTAGTTATTGGAGAGACATGCTGTATTGGGGCATTTTTTTATATCCTCATACATTTTGTATTTTCTTGATTCAGTAAACAGTTATCAAGAACATTGAATATTATTATATTATATCATTTTTGAGACCTATACTCATTATAATTTCATTCACAACAAGCGGTTTCAGGTTTGTATACGAGCTCTGTATTCGAAGATTCGTACGAATGACGAATTTTGATTCTTCATCAACAATGAGCCCAAAGTTATTCGACGATATGGATAATTTCAAACTTGAATATCTGAAGTGGGGGAATGGTGATTTATCAGCAAATTAATGGGAGCGTTACTTGAACAGCATAACTGAAAACGTGAACCATCCTAATTATTTACTAATATACTGAAAGTGTGTCTTGCGAGAGGAATAGATGCAACGTTCAGTGGTACTTGAACAGATTGCCATGAAAGGTAAATTTTCGAGTGGTGATAGCAATTCCCTAGGCGCCTATGCTTGCATAGAGTATCTCCACGGTGATTATAAATTCGGCATTATTGTACTGGGAGGTTCTGGAATTAGATGGGGGGATGTAGAGTCTATAACTTGTCTGGAGGACTGAATTAACGCGCTACGGGGATGATGTAGGAGATATACGAATGGGTATAATCTTTGCCGTGGGGTCGGTGAAGTGCACTTTATGTTGCTGAATTCATTATTGCATTTTGGGACAATTCCAATTGTAATCATAATTTTCTGTTGCTGATGTTGTGGAGTTTTGTCATCTGTTGATGAAGAATCATTGATTTTGGGAAAATACGTCATCTCTATATACAAGGTGTCTCACGACGAACTGTTGTGCGATCAATATTTAATGAAACAGTCCTCGGCTAGGATAAATTCAAAATTATTATTTTCCCAGTCATTCTACAAGTTTTCATTCTGCTATTGTAGAATTGCGACGAAATGCATGAAAATTAATCCAAGAATCTATTTTATCCAGGTCTACCATTGGTAAGCAATATAAATCAAAAATAAATGAATTGAAATCTTTGTGCACATAATCAAGGTATGCTGACATTATCATTGGGAGATAACTATTGAACGATGAAAAATCTTGGAGCCGTACCTAAAGTAATTTCATCGAAGGAAAATTTAGAATGTTGAGGGAATTGTTCCTAATGGAAACCGTGATAGTTTCTGATAGTTTGTGACGTCCTTATAGTGCGCATTTGTGAAGTGGGAGTTCCAAACCAAATATTAAAAAATCAACAACTAGTTGAATTTGCGAATTTCTTGTGAATTTTTCAGATGCATGTCTTTTTATTTAAACCTGAAAGCTTTTCGACCTTGTGACTGTTGGGTTTATTCGGGTGCATAAATGGTCAAAGATTATTTCGCGGCATCGAAAAATCTCTCAAATCAGCATTATAGCTAGAATCTCTGACGAATGGAAAACTGTCGAAATTAGCTAGCGAACAGGAATTGATTGGACAAATTATTGATTGTTCGAAGAAAACATCACTTTTGTCAATGAATTTTCCAAATAGATAATTTTATAGGAAGTTGTCCTCATTTTTCAGTTGAAGAATATAGATATAAAATATCCTCAATTGAACTTATGATGTGATTTATTGATCAGCATGTACTCATTCATTGGAAAAATCTCAACATATTCCTCTGATGTACATACTATTCAACGAGAAAGTCGGGAGATCAATTTCAATCGAATGAGTGAAATTTATATACAAAAATATCGAACTACAGTTGTTCAAGATATCGAGAAATTGAAGAAATAGAGTGTGCTATTTGCTTTGATTGATATAATTAACACTATATATACCATTTCTTATTTTTCTGCATCGAAATGATTATGTAGATAGTATTCTTCCTGATCTTTTGAAGATAAATCAACCATATGTTGTCCGTACAAAATACTGTACATATCAATTTAGTCCGATTAATTTCCTTTGTTGTTGATTGGTGTTTCACCTGATCTGCCAAAATCCATCTGATGTAGTTTCTGCATGATTTATCGTGAAATTCAGCACCTAGATATTTCAACAAACGGGCATATGGCGTTATGGCAATTTTGCCGTGCAGCAGACGTCCGCTCAATTGTAGGTTCCACATATCTCTGACATACGTGAAAAATGTTGGCATTTTTCATTCATAAGTTCTCGAAACTGGTCCAGGGTTGAGATTTTAATTCATTGCCGACAATTAATAACTTTGTATAGACGTGGATTAACGGTGATTTTTTCGAGTGAAACATTTCAGAAACTCATCATGCATGTTTTGGAAAGCAATGAATACCATGAAAATTCGACGGAAATGATTGTCGATCCAATGAAATTTTTCAATAATTCAGGAAATTCCATCTCGCATTATAATGTATGAAATACTTTCGCGGATAGTTTTTCAATTTCTAGTTATCTTCACAATAAAATAATTGAGACTCACATTTATATGTTCCAATACGCAGATAGAGATTATCAATTCAAGTTGATAATTGTGTCAATAAATGCAAACTCACATTTGTGGAAAAAATAATTCAAATATAAATTTACAATTCTTTTGCAACCTTTCTGAAAATAGTACCTTGTGTCTCATTTGACCACGTAATTTTCATCTGATTCCATAACATGATATCAATATTACTCATAATATGTATGCAACATTCCGACTACAACCATTTGATGTTACAATTCCTCAATTATCATAATTATTCAATGACAGATTGAAGTGTCAGTATGGCTGATTTCATGGTTGAAAATAAAATGATAATAATTATTGTATACAGTAAACAATATAAGGAATCAAAAAAATTGGTCAATTTTATTTGCAAGGGATACACTTTCCAGGACTATTTGTAGTGCTCGTGGTTCAACCCCTTAGGAGAGGTAGATGTTACCCTTAGAATTTCGAATGGGAAGGTGGGTCAAGTGGCACATCATTTTGATTGGTGTTCAATTCTGTTTCCAATGATAAAATTACTTATTATTTTTGGACCGGCATTTTCCGAAAAATCGCGTTCTTAACGTACACATCTAATTAGGATTTGCCTGTTCTGAGAAGCATTATTGTATTGAGTTCTTTTGATGAAAATGGTGAGAAGAGTAGATGGCACCGTTTCAACCCTTGAATGACAGGAATAAATGTATTACGCGTGGGATTGTTTGTGTTTGACATGTCTTTCTCGAATTTGGCATTCGTTTGTTATTTTCCTTTCACAAAATTAAATTAAAATGAACTATACACTCATTCTCGAACTATGTAAATGAAAAAATTCTACCTGTTCAGTTCAATATCAGGTATGTAGATCAACTATTCCCACCATAGATCATCTTTGCTGAATTCACAGATGATGATTACAATATTTCACACAAAATGTGAAGGCATGTGAATATAGAATTTGTATTGTATTTATATAGGATGAATGTCCTTACTTTTCTTATTATCGACTGTTATATTTTGTACATGAATTTATTGATTATCAATTTCATCGAATTCTAAATATACCCTTCTCTTGTCTTCATTACTAAGGTCATTCAATGGAATCATTTTTTTATATCAGTTATATGCAATGTTTTTAACATATCAAACGTCATCACTGTCAAATTCATGTAAGAATTTATTTTATCGGAATGCAAATATATTGTGCAAATATACGTACTCTGAACATTCAAAATTTTATACCCATGACAACAGTCATTGGACGTGATGAACCACTATTATTACAAAATATTCATCCAATTATACGACAATTTTCCACGAATTCCTCATGTAATTCCTTTGTTTCGTTATCGTTGACAGTTTCAGTTGGTTGGATGTGCTTTGTAAAAGTGAATTGTTTCCACCCTTGGTGCACAAAAAATCCATATGTTAGTGCAAAGGGGCTGGAGTCTGTCGGCCGCGTCAAATTTTATGATAAAAACTATGACTGCGCGAGAAAATTACATTTCCAATTCATGAGATGGAGGTAGGTAAGAGGGATTATTACTCACGTTTCCTCACGACTAAATTATGCAAGATGAAGCTCTTCATCGAGCAATGATGGGGATATAGTTTCCGACAATTCACAAAATTGCTGAAGGAAATAGAAGTTGACATAACTCATTGGAAAGACAGAAATATAAAGAATTCACATCTTCGAGGAAAACAATATTGCCGATTGAAATAGTTGCTATAATTATAATAATGAAACCGTATTCATTGGAGGTTGAAAACAGAGATCGGTATTCCATATTGATTTATATTTGTTACAAAGTCATGAAAATGTTATGTTAAAATTTTCATTGCTAGCATACCAAATTGAAAGCTGGTTGAATTCCTGGAGAATAATACATACAATATCTACCATACAGGCTGAAAATAAAAACACGGTGTAGAATTCACCGAGCTGGTTCAGAATATACCAAATGTGGTACCAACCAACCAAAGCCCGTTGAATTTCTGAAAAAAAAAATACATTCAATATCTACTATACAGGGTGAAAATAAGAACACCGTGTAGAGTTCACCAAGCTGTTTCAGAATATAACATATGTGGGATCTCAGTCTCATAGTTTTATTATTTCCAGTTGGTATGTGATATTCAATAGTTTGATTCAATGTATAAGGAATAACATGCTAACTGATCCATTATGATCCTTTATTAAGTGGAATGAAGAAGTATTGTCCACTGGCGTATTCCTGACACTCAGTATTGAATTTGAACCCTTTTTATACATAAAACTTGATATTCAAAAGGAAAAACTCAGTAGAAAATTACTCTGAGGAACAATTATAAGAACACAGGTCAGTTGAATTTTTACGCCCTTTCCAAATATCTGAACAGATTCTGAAGAATCGAAAATACAGGGTGTCCTTTCGAGGTTCCAAGAATGTGATTGGATTTTTTCTACGAGTCATAGGTTAGTTGCTTGATTAGTAGTGAGAGAACGTGTATACCAAATATACAGGTAAAATATTGGGTATTTCGCTAGTTATGACTTGAAAATTGAATTATTTTCAATTATAAATCTTTCTTATGAAACTTCTAAGACCCTACATATACGGTATTTTTTGAACCAACTCGGTGAACCTGACATGGTGTTACTTCATTCACGTTTCCTAACAGAACACGTATATGTATGTATATGAGGTATGTGGTGTTGAGTCGAACTATCATCAGATGCGTATGCATCATGCCTGGAAATGAAAATTCTATTATTCTTCGGCTGAATCCTGAATGACGATGATACTCATACAGCACAAATTCTGACGAGCTGTCACAACTCTCTTCCTTATATAGACTGTACGTTGAATGTATACTTTATGAAACATTATATCCTCATTATAGTTAGCTGGAAAACAATCGGCTACTTTCTAGTTGAGCACCTAGAAAATACTGTTTCCTTCCTTCCAAGACCGTTTTACTTATCCCCGGCTGAAGGCGAAAGGTTCCAACTCTAATTACCTCTCGGGAGATTCATTAATCACAAAACTCCCGTAATTACATTCCAGAGTTTATACATGTTCGAATTATGGAGAGACGCCACACGCTCCAGGGCCTTGAACATACTTTACTGTATACTGATTACTGATAACGCGACAAAAACGGCTCTCAGAAAAGGTTATCGTTTCTTCAATTACTAGGGTCGGAATGAAATGATTATGGCGGACCTAAACTCCGAATGTCATTCAGTCGCGTAAAAACACGATTTCGTATTGAACAGTAATATTCAAATGACATGAAAATGTTTGCACAATTACTTATTTTTGGCTAGTGTTTTTACGTAGTCGCGGAAATCATGAGAGATAATGCTAATATCAAATGATAGGTATTCAAGAGCAACTTCAAGATTATCCGAAATTCTGATAGAAAACTGTATATATCGAAATAATACAGTATAGAATCGTATAACTACTTTTCGTTGGACTATATTATTCATTACTGAATCGCCTAAGCTCCAAATCTATTCGACGATATTTTCCATAAGACATACATAATGTTGTTGTTCTTTGCCAGGTAAATTCATATCTTCAAGATACTGTCATATGGCCAGCAGATAATACCCGATAGAATTCTTTGGGGCATCACAAACCCACAGGAAACGATGAGAGAAGAAATGAATGAAATAACATCGTATAAATCAAGGAATAAAAATACCACATATTTTGAATGTGAATATTAATGACAATACACGAATTGATTCAATGTAAAAAATGATTTTCACCATAAAAACCACACAAATTTGTTACAATGCTTGAATTTTGTACTAGCAATTTTCAAAAATTATCACGATGAAGAAATGATGATTTCCGGAGCAGAAATTCCTATTATAAATTTTATCTGATATGCACCCCTATCGAAAGGGTTAGAGTCAAATCATTGGCGTCGAACTCATTACACTTGAACAAAGTTGTTCCTGTCGTATTTCTAAAGGGGTGAAGAGATTATTTGATTTCGCTCCTCTCAACAGGATATTGCATAGACCTTAGTACTCTCGTTGAAACATACCGTTTTTGATGTGCATAGTGACTGAATTAGTCAACCATGAAATGGAAAAGTAGAGTCTTGAACGTTTGAATGTATCTACTGAATCATATGATATCAAATCTGGAACCGAATAGTTCACAAAGTGGAGTCCAAAAAAATTCAGTCCTCATTATCTTCAATGATCAATCGAATGAAGGTTTATGTCTGATTGAATGAAATTTCTCAGTTTGTTTGGATATAACAACAAAAAGTAATGTCCTTTCCTATTCTCTTCGTGGACATATAAAACGTTATCGACAATAAATATGACTACGTTTTTTCTACAGCTGGAGATTGAAACTGCTGGTATTCATTCAATTTTGTTTCACTTTTATGTCAAAGCATTGATTCAACTGACCGTTGATGAATTGAGATAGATATTTCAACAAAATCTCACAATTGTTATCGATTGAATTATATCAATTGAAATAATATGATTCTGATTGAGTGCTAGTAGAGCCCTACTAAACCTCTACTCATGTGTTCATTGGTACAAATCCAATTCACTTCTATTTTTCGGTTACATTCTGCTGATCAGGTACTAATCACGTCGACCGACAATTAATGTCGACGAATATCGGAATGGTGAGTATTCGCTATTCAGTTTTCTATAATTATTCGAATCGAAGTCAACTTTGAACTCGACAACCACCAATGCCACATTTTGCATGGTCGACCAAAAATCGCGCGATTATCTCTGTCTGTCTCGCTTGCCTTGACCGCACCGTTTGAATCCGAAATTTTCGCCGTCCGTCTCTAATTGAGGCGAAACCGAAATTTCCATTCTGGAAATTTCATTAAGTGGATTCCTCGCCGAAATAGAAGAACATCTCGAAGGTCATCGAAAATCCGGGCAGCTTCCCCGAAATGGTCTCTACGTCGAATTAATTAATAGTTATTCCACAAATCGAATTAGTGACTATGGTAATCGTCCGGTTGAGTTTGCTCTATCAATTAATATTGAATTTGCTAACATATTTGTCGAGATGGGACAACAGTGGTTTGGAAACTTCCCTAAACAATAACTGCAATGTTTCGCATATAAATATACAGGGTGAACGACGGTCAGTGATAATTGATGAGATGTATATAGATGTATACTGAAACATTTCGGCAATATTTCTATCAGAATCAGAATCTGGCCTCTCAATAATAAATTTGAGGAATATATGGTCCTGGTCAAGGCCAGACTGGTAATCTTTTCAGTGTGAGGCACAGTATCTATTGATCCTTTTCTTTCTCAGAAAATTTGCTTTCATCTATTCTAAAAAAATCTCAGGAAAATGAGGGGGAAAACGGAAAAATGTGTCCAAATCCATATCCAAATCCAAGATTTCAATAATGGAGCAAAATAGTTAATTTGGAAACCAAAGGTTCGATTGATTATTGAATGGTATTTGGCGCCTGATACTGAACCTATTATTCAATTGATTCAGATATCAAAATATTATTAACAGAGAAATGCATATGAGAACTTGTGGGAGTGATTCAGGAAATAAAAAAAAACAATCCTTGACCGGATGGGCGAACACCATGAGCTCTTGATCGTTCTTAGGATACCAAGAATGAGTAATATTAATTGGCCATCTATGTCGCCAGACTCAATAATACTTGATTTTTTCTCTTTTCACTATGAGTCGTTTGTCGGTGAAGAATGATTCTAGCCTCTTGTAAGCAAAATTTGGGAACGTTTAAATGGACTTATCGTTCTCTAATGATTTCACTATATGATTTGATGATCCTTCAACTTATCTCAAATATATGCATACCATTTATCAAAGTTTGCACAAGTACATGAAAGATTAGAATCCGATAGTTTGAAGATCTCACGGCACATGCTCGACAGGTATCTTTACACCACTTTCGCTGCGTCGTGAAATATTTGCTAGGAATTGTTAACGGACATGCCCATAAAGAAGGCTGAAGATGGAGAATTAGGAAGGAGTTTAGTGCCCCATCTGGTGTTTCCCGAACGTTGGGGGTCCTCTTGAGAAATCAGCCGTGCCGTTTGATATCGTCAGAGGTTGTTAATTGGGGATTGCGAGGGTGGCAGGATACGGATTGGATTATGTATTTTGGGTTAGGAAGAGGATTTGCGGTTCACTAAGAGTCGAACTGAGCCGTCTGACTTCGTACCTCGAAGACGTCATGAGGTCTCTTGTTTCCAATTTGACGTTTTTGTTATTTACTTAGTGTTTGCTCGATCGCACAGAGGATTCGAGTTTTTGATAAGATCGTAAAAACTGAAAAAATTGGTGAGAAAAATTTGCAAAGAAGATATCCTACTACAATGTGATACAGGGTTGAAGTTGAAATATTTTTGGTCATGAAAAATCTTGTGTAATTTTAGTGAAATCATGCTTCCACCATTAACTGGCTAAAGTAAGTGTCTGGGCAGAATGTGGACACTTCCTAATCCATACCACAGTAAAATAACATACCCAATGTGGTGCATATCAAAAAGTTTAACTACAAGGGTACATTGATTTTGCAATGATACAAACACTGAAATGAAACACAAAAATATTCTGAAAAACAGCGTCAAAGAAGGTATGCTGTTGGATGAAGTTGATGAAATTATATCTGGGTTTGTAATTCATGAACGAAACATATTTATTGTTGTTCTGGTATCACACCATGAATTGAATTCTGAGTCTTCATATATTTGAAGATCATCAAATAATACTGTTTCAATTATTGTTGAGAAATTTATCCTTGTGAATGTACAAAAAATATATATCGATTCAATCAACATGTAACATACATTTTAAATTCGATTCAAAGGTAATCGATATATATTTTTTTTGAGTATGCCATTGATCACATTTCAATATTTTCAACACTTATATCCCTTCCATCTGTTTGTCTGTTACTGAAATGATACAGCAATTTCATTCCCATCCTAGGGATTTTTTTTTCAATTTCCAGTTCGATTTTCGCTGAATTGTGTTTCAGTTTTATTTATTTTTTCAAATTTATAATGAATGAAGACCATTTATCCAACGGTTGATTTTTCCATGATTTTGAACTTGATTCTTTCGCAGGTTTTTATTTCTTTGATGCTGATTGATTATTTATGATTAGTTATTGAACACAGTAATTATCATTTAAGAAGCTCACAAATACATGAGTTATTTCGGAATGTATTGTTTATGAATGTATTTCCTGACTTCACCGGAAGGAGAGAAAAATCATAATCATCTAGGATAATTCGATTAACTCGTTAACTCGCTCCAACGCGTGATATCGCACTTTCGCTCGAGCGCCTGATATGTGAGCTTTGCTGTCAGGAATTTTCTGTTGGAAATTAGTGCCGGTTTTAGCAACATCAATTCAAGATCTCAGCTGAATATTTCACTGGCGTGGTTTCGAATATTGATTATTTATTGAAAAATAATAGTGTATCCAACATGGATCCAAGTTGGATATCGAAAGTGTAGAATAATCATGTGAATATTGTTGAACCAATAATAGAGCCAATTTCATCTACAATAAGGTATCCGTAGATTTCGGTAATTCTGCATTTTTTTACAATCTATTCTTAACGAATTCTGTTGTATTTTTTGTGAATAAATACTTTTCTGGGTTATTCTTCAATTTCAGAATTTGATTTTGGCCCTACATTATATATTTGTATACACCATAATGATGATTATCTTGTATTGATAGGTATAAATGAGATTACGAACACTTTTCATGAACATATACGTTTCACATTCTGATGAGTTCCATTATTGTTGAATGGATGAAATAGTGATGAGTTTCAATTCTTAATAAAGGATTATATCTTTCACAAGAATCAACCATTTCATAAATTATAATAGACATGTTGAAATATAATAATGACTTCAGAGTGTAAGTATTAAACGTGTCAAAATATATTAGTGATAAAGAAGAAGAATATTGAATGGCGTATAGTTGACAGCAGATAAAAATATTGTGAGGGTGAGGAATATACAATATGTCAGCATTAGTTATTGCTGTCAACTTCAATATAATAATATTTTGATCAATATTCGTCAGTTTTAATTGCATCTGAATTTCAACTGTATTTCAATACCTATACCAAGACCTAATTCTGGCGTTGAGAATCTGATTGATAATGTCGGAATAATGTCGAAACATATTGATTAGGATGAGGTTCTGATATATTCATGGACATTCTTTCTTGAATCTAATTCATAGAGCATCGTGTTCGTTGGATGTTCAAATTCAAACCCTTCAAGCGTTTTTGGCTGTGACTTCAGATGCAGATGCACTATTATTGAGTCTATTGTATCAGAGACATATTCACAGTATGAAACTCCAGAGTGATTTATTTGAGAAATGAATAAAGACAGCCTGGCTGGAATTATCATCTATTTCAAACCAAAAATATTGTTTATTGCATTGAAGAGTAGGTACAAGCTTGATATAATTATCATGTCGAATCAATGATTTTTGTTCAACATGCAAGTAATCGCTTATGGTGCGTGTTGACTTCCTGATCCTTGAAACAAACCGATGAAAGGATCACCTTCAGTAACACTACCTGAGTACCTGATTATCTGATCTCTACCACCCCTTCTATAAAGTTAATGACGATCCTCATAATATTCTAGCAGTTGTGAATCTAAGCTAACAGCGAAACTAGTTAACTGGCATATTTATGTTGCTACAACATCGCTTGCCTCTCTCGCTTTCCATCGTTACTCCACATGATTTGCTTGTTATTCCGGATCCGTGCGACGTAACGTTGTTTAGTGTTCGGTCAATTCATTTGAAGTTTCGTCGTATCCAGCACTCTGCTGCAGGGGACGCGGACTACAGCTGAGCATGCCGTTGACGTCCGCGATTCCGGGGAGAAACTAGCTACGCGGATTCAGTTGACAAGGTGGCTTCAGAAATATGGCGATTGTCTCACAGATTCAATATTTGAAGACAGGTCGTAGTACTTGCTTTATTCAGAAATGGAATTTACATATAGTGTAGATGAATTCAGTCCCATGTTTCAGTGGATGTTTACTGTCAACTCAATCTAATCTAGCCTAACATCATCTAACTCAATTACAAAACAGGAAAAATGGAACAGGACAATGATGAAAAAAAAAAAGAAATTGGCAATTCCACAATAATCACATTCTGCACATTTCTAACACAAAACTTGATATGCCACAATTGAGGATATCCAATGCAATGAAATGACGACATATTACATTAGGACATTCGTTCGTACTGTAGGTAGGTAAAAAGTTATGAGAAGAGCAGACTACTTCCGAACATTTCCATAGGTAGGAAAATTCACAAGATCTATTGCAGATATCAATAAGTAGTGCCAGAGGATACACTAGAACAGCAGCACAATATCTAATGTAGGATTCATTAAAATATTCAGCAAAACCGTTGACATTTTATGGATTATCCGAGATGTTATTCTCATAAGTCATCAGATAGCGGTTGAGAAATGTTCAAAATCTATTAGGATCTGTATCAATATTTGCCTTAGAACAAGATTATTGTAGAATTGAATTGTCTTCGTCCGCAAACCTCATGTATTTTGATAAAATACTTTCAGAATATCTCTGCTTGAGGCCACACTGTCGCTATCAATATTACAGTCCCAACTGCCTCTGATAAGTAATCGATCAGAATAAATTTTGCGCCATCAAAAAATACCGATATTTGTTGTGTGACACAGACTGGATTTTATTGAGATAACAAGATTTTGTGCTTTTCGACTATTGACCGATCATATCTGTGGACGTGAATCAGTGTTAAAATTGGTCGAAAGTGTTTGATTTATAACGATAGTTGTTCACATTGGATTATTGAACATAGGTGGTTCAAGAAGTGTTTAATTAGGCGGTGTCTACATATTCCAAATAATTATCATTTTGAAATTCAGATTATAACCAAGAAAGTAAGAGTGGTGAACAGCATCTCTCAAAACAAGACAACCCATGGCATCATGTGTGGGAAACATTTCTGTTCACGAGATTACTATGTAAATATTTCGTCAGGTATTTATTCTAGTTGTACGAAGCCCCCACCACCGATTTTCATGCGTTTATGTTGGGTCCAGCGTCAAGATTTTTGAATTGCCTACGGGTTTCAGTCCCACTATATTGCTATCAAAAAAACCAACCCCGCTAGGAATTGTCGAAAATAAATGAACTTCGCATATATTTATGATCTGGGATGTGGCCTATTTATTCGTGATAGATTGTGCCATTGTCGGACAAGAACTCGATTTCCCGCAGGTTGGAATACATAACCTTATGACATCGATGTGTGAAAATGCGGTATGGAGCACGTATAAATATATCCGCTTTTCTCGACGCGGGATGCAAGAAAACCACTCGAGATTTTCGCGGCGTATTCCCATCGGCTCCTTATCTGAGATTGACTTCCTAGCGCCCATTCACCGGCTTAAATGAGTTCTTTTGACCAGATTTCAGGCCGCACGATGGAAAGGCATTATCTAAATTTTAATGGAGCCACGTTTAGGCCTCCTGAGATATTAAACGGATATTGAATGGGGCTCGGTTCCAGATGAGAATCTCCAGAAACAGTAGATTCCTCTAGTGGACCACATATCATAGTTTATTGCTAGAAAAGTTTTCTGATACAGGGTCGCCTATTGGTATGGCATAGTCAAATATCTCCATTGCTACGACATTCTAAGGATGAGTATGATTCATATGATATACGACACACTAGAGTATCCATACAGTTTTGGTCATACCAGATATACATGCAAATGAAACGTCCCAAAATGTACACACCATTAGTTACTTCTCTCGTTCCTCAAACGATATCATGTTGGCCAAATGCTGTACGAAATGTGGAATACTTTTCTCCATATAATGTGTATATGATGTATTTTATCGTAGAAACAATAATCACAATATATGTTCTTGTCGTAGAATATTTCCGAATATATCATTGGATATTTGAACATATTTCTTGCTGTGTGAACGAGATAATTAATAATAATATTAATAATAATAGAACTTTATTCACAGTTGAAAAATACAAATACAGATACAAATAAGTTACTACATGGGGTGAATAAAGTGATTTTGGGATAAGTGCGAAGCACTTGTTTCCCACAAAAATTTACAGATATACATATAGAAAATTGAAAAAAAAATATATATACTCATGAATGTTATGATATAAAATGTAAAATAGAAAATAGCAAAATAATAGAATGTAAGACTTGTAACAATTCAAGAATAGGTATGTATATAAATAAGTAAAAAAAATCATTCAAACATCACAAAGAATACACAATCCAATGAATACAGTTATAATAATGTTAATGATAATAATAATAAGTTCATTCATCTAATGTTCAAATTAGTGCTACTGCACTTGTTTCGCAGGAAAAAGGAGAATAAAATGAAGAAAAGTAAAAAGTACAAAGTTTGTTTACATTTCAAAGACCTGGAGGTGGTAAAATGAGGTACAACAAAGGATAGTTAAAAACAAAAAAATTGGAAGGGTATTGCAGTACATTGAATGTTATTTAATCTATGTATATAAAGAGCTCAGTTTGGGGATGATGCATAAAGGGATATAATTTTTATTATTAGTAGTTACTCCATCAAATTTCTCACAAATTGTCTGTCTCTCTGAAAAACGAACGACTTTAGATTTTTTTTGAACAGTGGTTTTGATATTATATTTTTAATATTCTCCGGTAGTGTGTTATATAATTTGATTACGCAAAAGGAGTATGCTCTTTGTGAAATTGATTTTTTTATGATAGTGGGGTAAGCGAGTTATGCACGATGTCGTGTATTGTATTGGTGGTTTCTGGAGCTTGCTTTGTTACCACAGAATTGGTACTTTACGTTGGTACAGAAGAAGTATAATTGTCTAATTTCCATTATTTGACATTCCACATATAAGAGATCTGAGGGATACCTCGAATTTTTAGACGTAATTAGTTTGAGAAATCTTCTTTGCAGTATCTCTAAAGGAGTGATATGTACTCGGGAGGCTGAACCCCAGGTAATTATGCCGTATCTCAAGTGGCTTTCAACAAGGGCAGAATACAGAAATTTTTGTTCTCTGACTGGCAAACATTTTTTCAGGCAACGAAATTTGTAAAGGACCGATTGTAGTTTTTTAATGACATATCGTATGTGATAATCCCATTTCAGGTTACTATCTATGTATACACCTAAATACTTGATTTCTCTCACGGAATGGATGGTCAAAGTATTTCCTTGTGTGATCACGTTGATATTCTCAAAGGGGCAGACGTTGGAAGTGTTGCAACTGAATTAAATTGAATTCTTGAGCTCAATCATAATGTATTCAGAAAATACCAGATAGAAAAATCCATATAGACGTATAATATAGACTGAATTGTGATGTATGTACCCTGATTGATTGATTATTTCCAATATTATATAATCTACACTGGGCGTTTCCAAGATTTGAAGTGAATATAAATATTGTGTTAATCCAGAAATGTTAGATAATGAATATGGCGTTGATCTCAATCAATAGCACTGACAGAAGTAGCAGTTTTATCCGTTGAATATTCAAACCTGAAAATTACCAAATCCTCCCCAGAATAACTCCTGAATAAATCAAACTGTGTCAAAATTAAACCGGTGCCGTTTTCAGATAAATTCTGTTTCAGATTATTTCAATCCCGCGCCAAATTCAAATGAGGTGAGGGTGTCATAAATTCCTATTTCTTATCGGTCACGTTAATTTCGGTGCCGCAAAACGACGCCTTTTCATCTTCGCCGGGTTCTACGTTAAATACTTATTTATTGCGTTTCTAAATAGCACTCCACTTTTTTTTAATTAAGATTTTCGTAGGAAAGCCGAAACGAATGAAATTCCAGTGCGGTGAATTGATTCGTGCGAGAAATTATGGGTAGAAGAATTATTTTATGTTCGTGATAGACGTTCAAATACAAAGTTCGCTGAATCGTTTCGAAGATGTGCTGGAAAATAATTAGAAATTTATAGTACACAAATTCTCATAATTTTCGCCCCAGTTTGACAACATCGCGAATCATTTGAAAAACAAAAATGGAATTGGATGCAGAATTTTACGCTGAGTTTGATGGTGAATAAATATATAAGGTATTCTATTTGAAAAAAGCGAACTTTATGTTGCCCTGCTGATCATCCTGTATATTTCAAAATATATTAGGATTGTATATCTGCGCAAATATAACAACATTTATTCGAAGTATTATTTTGTATTCTCATTCCCAAGTGAGTAATTCTACTTCCACACACTAATGGGCCACCCTGTATATCAATATTGAATGTTGGTTTCTGAGTGAGTCAGCGAATTGTTTATGATGATTTTCACGAGAGATTATTCATTAGCGCAATTGGAACTTTTACTGAAGACAGTTCCTATCGATCGATTCGAAAGAATTCAGTGAATATTTTGGTATTAAAGACTCAAAGCTTCGGGCAATATACATTTTCACCTTCCAGGAAATTTAATTAAACTTCGACTCTCGATTAGACGGTGAAATAAAACAATCGGTGCGATTTTCGACGGATATAACCTGATTAAATTCAATTCATTTCAATTTTCCATTTCTTGATACTGCCAATATTATAATATTAAAGTGTAAAGAGATTATCGCGACTCAGTTTTTTCACAAAGAAGTTTTTTTGGTCATTGATATTCATTGGTACAGTATCGATAGAGCATCAGGAGATTGATCAGTTTTTTCTAGCTTTTCTTGTTGAAGAGTATGATACAAATATATGGAATTGTTATTTCAATTGTTTATTTTCATCATGGCTAACGTTTGTGTATTGTTGGATCTTTTGAACGAATGACGATATCTATACATTCCATTGGTAGCTCCGTATTACAGAAAGTTTACAGCATAATGTTTACCTCTTGAGACCAGAAGCGACATTGGTTGTAGATTGAAGTGGTCTGCACACAAAATTATACTTTCATTTCTATGCCGAATATTTTAGGTGCTTCTAGGTTCCTCCATGAGATTAAAACGCACTCGGGGATAATTTAATCATCTCGATTTTAATAATTATATTTTCTCGAATCCTTTTCCTTCTACCCAGTCCACTTACCCAATGTGATTAATTGAAGTCTATATAATTTCCATTAGAGCCAGTTATTAATGCCGCAAATTTAAAGTAATACTCTGAACTTTTTCATCATTTTTTAGGAGGTGATCTGATTCCCAGAATTTTTTATATTATTGAGAATCTTATTCGATGGAATGTTTTCGTGAATTGGTTCACAGGCATTCTCTTGTTATGATGAAGTCCACGAGTCCAAGACACCAAGGACCCAAAATAGACGACAGCTACGTTACAACTTTATCATCAAAAGTAATGAATCAGAAAAGGAATTTGACTGAAGCTAATGAGAAGTCAACTGGCTGACATATTTATTAATGCCCAAGGTTTCCATATACTTCGCTTTCTCGTCTGCATCTACCAAGTTTATTGTTGGAATGGGAGTTCTTATAAGATTGCGAGATTGTTACGTGCTCGCCTAAGCTGCAGGCCAGCACCCAAAATATTGTCAGTTACAAAATAGACACATAATCAAAACTTGAATTGCGCATTAGATTGAGAACTTTCTTAGCTGGGGATGTCAAGATATTAACTCACATTTATTTGCATTCACGTAATTCAAATACAGCTTGTATATTTCATCTTTTTTGAAAGATGATGGGAATATTATTCAGACTTCAATTTTTATGAATAACTTTGAGATTAGAATGAGATGAAATAAAACACGGTGAAAGAGTAATGAGTTATTGAATGGATGAGAATAAAATGAGGTAAAACTATATATTATTATTATCACGACATCCAGATATCGTGATATGTTGATGAGTCAATTCGAAAAAGATTTTTGGTCCTTTCAATCGATTGATTAGCAGTTTCCAGTTGATTCTCAAATTTTCGTGATGTATCGACTGAAATTTGCATATTTCTTCTCTAGTCGATGTTTCATGATGATGACATGATGAAGATATGTCGGCTACATTTCCAAAGTGAGAACTATTTTTGAAAATTGTCATACAAACAAATTATCTTCCTGAACGGAAATCCTCATTAGCTTCAATTTGTTGGTATTTGGCACTCACTTTCGACATTCATTTCATTAAAGTTTAATTTTCATTCAGTCATAGCATACTACTTATAGTTTTCAAGATTTTATCGTTCCATTGAACCATAGCTCATATAAGTATTTGTCCAATTTCCGAGAGTACGACCCTGCTGACTCTAAACTAAGCACTATGAACGGTAGCGTCGCGCCACCTAATAATTCACCAACTAGCAATAAAACCTATTTGCATACGAATAGAGGATTAAAACTCGCACACAGCCAACTAGCAGCCCGGGGTGATCGATGTATACTAACACTCATAGCCTGATGGGGTTTCTCATCTAGCATGCTCTGGCCAAATTGGCTAATCATCTTCTATTACAGGCTAGTCGTCAGCAAAAAAACTGAATGAATAGGTCGTCTGGAAAATCGCTTTGTGAGAACAGTTCACTGATGCATCTCTTTTCATGAAGTAGTTTGTTAGGTGTTGATGTTATCATTTATATTATTTGAAGGCAGTTTAAAAATCGATGATTTTTCATCTCAAAATATATTTACATCTGTTTGCATCTGACACTTTCTCCGATTATTGAAACAAATTCAGTAAACAGTGTTTGTGCACACTGCGTAGAAGGGCTCACTACTCTCATTCTGTCTGCAACTATTTGACGTTATAACAATCACTACTGTGACATGAAGGCTGTTGATAGAACTTTTTTTGTTCACACATTCCACCTGAAATCCATGAAAAACCCGCCATAATAATGGCTCTTTCAGGGTCTGCTACTGGTACATTCTTAATTATCTTCTTTCTGAAGGTACGATGGTTTTAAGATTGGATTTTGATCTTCTGATTATATCTGGAGATGGTTTTGATTTTCCAAAATATCTTGTAACATAAGTTTCACATGTACTCGTGAATGAATATTTTTGTACATTCGCCATGTATTAGAGAATGAACAAAGTCTTGGTTGTTATCCCCATCTTGAGACATATCGCTTTTTTTTCATGAAATGAATCTGGCAGTAAATAATCTGGACTCACTACTCCTATTTTGTCTGCAACTATCAAACTTTATAACAATGCCAACTGCGACATTTAGGCTATTGATAAAGCCTTTTTTCTCCACACATTCCACCTGGATTCCACAAAAAACCGCTACAATAATGGCTCTCTCCGCATTCGAACCGAATCCATTAGAGCGTACCAGTATTTAAGAATAGTTTTGCATTATGCAAATGTATCTTCCGCAGCGTCGCTCGCTCGCTCCAACTGAAACATCACGCATTCAAACTCAACCCGTTCCCTTCGCTCTTCCACTTCTGTTTCCGCTACATTTACCTCTCTGGCCGTTTAATTGTGATTGTTCTCGACGGGACTTGAACGAGCCTCTCGTTTCTTCGTCGCTGCGATTGTAGATCGCCCGGTGGGAGGTTCGAGGGGAACGTACGCGGAAAATCGGGCTTGCTGCGACATGACGGAGTGACAAAAGAACGTTGTCGACGAGAGGAAAAAAAGCTATTATGCGGTTTGATGGCTGTCATTTTTATTTGATGATTCAACATCATTTGAGATATTGTTCTTGGTGCTATCGGAGATAACAGATCTGTAGCGGAACAATTGAGGAAATGGTGACGAATGTGGGGATAAGAAATAATGAAGATTCATTATTCGAGGAATATCATTTGGGGTTGAATATAATATCCGCTTCGTTTATCGGTTTGGGGTTCCATTCATTCATTCAATCGGAATAGATCTCAATTCTTGCAACGGTGTTCATGGTTTGTAACTCTTGGCATTGCATTCGTTCTAACTTTTGACTAACATGACTATATTCAGAGTAGACCCGGTAGTTTTCTCTTATTCAACTGTATTTAAATTTTTTCGAAAAAGAATTTATCGACTCGATTCGTCCCATCAGATGTACTTAGTCAAATTCCTAGGTGTTTACATTGATCCAAATTTGAATTTCAAGTGTCACGTTGATTCAGTAGCAAAAAAAATTCAAAAATATATTTCTTCTAAGGAAACTCAAAAGTGTAGCAAATACTGAAGTATTTTAGCAAGTGTTTCCATTCAATAGGTTGCTACGCAATTCGGACTTGGGGCCACTCTTGTCACAGTGACATAATTTTCAGCCTGCAGAAAAGAGCTGACTGATCTCCCCTACAGAGCAGACATTAGACAAAATCTCATCGATGATAAAATTTAAACTATTCCTTGTCGATATATTTATGGATGCATTATGTATGTTTACAAGAATCAAATGGAATATAATCTCAATAGTGACATACATAACTTCAACTCTCAAAAAAAACATCCATAACCTGTGTAAAAACAGTCGTCAGACTAGCCCCAATAAATTTCTGATTTCTGATTTCATACATTTCCCATGAAAAATTCCCCATCATACTTCTCCGTTTCTCCGATCTTCGTGATAGTAATTCATTTGCAGAAATCGATTATGAATTTTCAAAAGCTATTCAAACCAAAATCAGCCTTACGTTTTTGCACAAAATTCACTCACGAATCAATTCTACCAAGTGTAAGGAATAGTTGACAGTTTTCTAAGGTTTCGCCAATCTCAAAAATTTTGAAAACGTCGGTTATGGTTAAATTTTTCTTACCATCACATTGTTCATTGATCTTCAACAAAATTGATCTTGAATGATGGTTCTTTTTTTGAAAAACATTTAACTTTTGAAATTTTTCTAATCTTGAAAAGGGGGATTCTTGAGGTAACTGAAAATCTCTTAGTCCATCTGATAGGGATTAACTTGGTTTTAAGGTGGGCCCATGTTGATGACAATTTATATTTTTTACAAAAAATGCTAATGAAGTTTCTTTCCATTTGTCACGTACTTTGAATGAATGTCACTGTATATCATCAGAACGAGCATATTATATCACTTGGACGGAAAGTATGAATGGAGGTGACGAAACTGTATGATCAGATGTCATATACCTACTTCCTAGGTAATCGAAAGCTGTTACTGGCGATACCAAGAAAGAAACAAGAAAGCGATACAAGAGACATTATCTAGACGTCTTGGAAGTATCAGTCTCACTTCTTCCTGCTACCGAATTTCGGACTCTATTTTCTGCTTCGAGATTGCAGGACACGTATGACATCACCTCGCTGCATCGCAACGCGCTTAGTATTCTCGGAGTGGCCTCCGCATGGAAGTCCAGTCATCTGAGCGGCCCTCCTCCAGGTCATCAAGAGCTTCTTGTTATCCGGCAGCCAAAGGAGCGCTCGTGCGTGAAGGAGGCGCGCCGACCATTCCGATAAACTCCATCAGGAGAGTTCGAATTTCGAATCTAAATATAAATTGTGCTAGCCCTGTCCGGAAAACTATTTGCCGCGATCAAATATTTGGGCTTTCAGTGGCGATAATCTCACAAGCGATAATGCGCCAATGATAGCATAGATCCTAGCAAGTACTATCGGATCTCCTCATCGCATTCGTTCGTTAATTTTATTGGTACATGGAACCGTTGAAGGTTCGAAATAATAATAAAAAATCAATCAGATTTGGTGTGCAGTATTTTTGTTGTCTGTTAGATTAGAAACAGAGAAGGGTCTTATGCTTGATCAAAAACCCGATCCTAACTGTTATACTTTCCACACACTGAGTTGTAGAAACGGTGCAGTGATATTTTACGAATATTTCTATAGCAAATGCTCCAACATGTTTAACAGAAGAGCTAGACATCTTGATCGAAGTATCATCTAATCGAGTTATTGTAAAAGAAAAAAGTATCAGAAGCCTTTGAACTCAGTTTTCCAGAAAGATTCTTTCACAAATGCCTCACCCATCTTTGGGCATCTTTTGAAAACGATAGTATTTGAGAATCTAGTACAGCTCTGGATTTCCATAGCAGTCAACTATTATCAACTCATTCAGCTCAATATTTTCACTGCTAATCTTTCAGTACAGAAATCAAAGTCAGAATCCAAAAATAGGTTTCATGTTGTGTTTCCCGTATCTTCATGCATACCTCCTGAAAGAAGAGTCAATTCCAAAGGATTCTTTGGACGAATCTAAATAGTTGTTGAGAAGTAGGGATGTAGAGTCAGAATCGAAACTTGATGTCAACTCAATTACTTCTTCAATTAAGATTCAGCACTGTGCAAAATCTTCAGAGGATTTTCATATATTGTAGTCCGATAAACGAATTGGTGATTGGTGATTTAACTCTACATAAATATCAATAGTGAATGATCGATTACGATTTTTGTCAGAAGAAATGACAGTTACAGAGAAAATAGACCATCAAGAGTCTGTAGAAGGTTCGAATCGAATCACCTTCCAACTTGCAATGTAGTTTTGAACTCGAAATTACTTATCCTCTTCTTAAATACACTGTATTCGATATAATATCAGAATACAGTCTCACTCGCCAGTTTTGCTTGCAACTACTTATCGAATCCTATCTACTTTACTTTTAGTGTCGCTCTGTCGAGCGATAAATGTGCGCGTATTGGATTCTCTGGTAGATAGGGAACCAGTTAATGCAGATATGGGCTTAATGGGATCTTTCAATTAGTTGGTAGTTTGGAGTGATTGATGTACGGACTGGATGTTTCAGAATTGGATGGATTTTTTGCTGGTAAGTTGGTGTGTTTTGCATTACGATTTCATATTCATGAGTGAGCATTGAAGTGATATGTAGTGAAATTGTGGTCATAGACCCAAAACGAAGGTAAACATCATCAGCGTGATGCATTTTGGTAGTTGAAGCCGAGTGAAGCTGTGATCATCGACTTCTGCATTCCATCAAGACAACCATCTCATCTGAACGTTTTCTTGACAGATTTATGGAACAAATACTTGATTGTAATATATATTGAGAATTCAATCCGTTTTTACTGATACACTACCCTCATAAATATACATACATGATTTTCCACATTTGATGAATGAATCATCAGAATTATGTACATTACCAATTGCAATTTTGGAAAATTTTTGTGAAGAGTATATTGAGGAACAATCTCTCCTGAAACTCAATCAATTCAACTTTAGGGCAAAAGTTAATAGAACGACCATTCCAGAGTTGAATCCACAACCGTACCCTTTCGTATCTGATCTAGAGTCGATAGAAATGTTGGCAAATTTTAATGGCCGCCTCAGCATTCCTGCTGGCGTTCTCCATGATTTACATAATTCCACTCGACTTGTGATCCATACATAAAATACACAATGAATTCGTATGTAACATTCCCATATTAGCATATATAACGATACTCTCTATAAAATACACAAAATCATGGTATCGAAACAACAAGATAGTACTAAACTATGAAAATTGGGTCAGGTGTGGGTCCTTCAATTTCTTCCGATTTTAATCCCACTTCTGATCCGTATTTTTCTCCCGATTATTGTACGATGGATAATACCGACTGAGGAAATGGTTGGGTTAGTTCGGAATGTATGCAAATGTGTTTTCATTATGCGCCCATTGGCATCTCTCAGTCGGCGAATCTTCCACGAGACTCGATAAAAATGTTTTATTTTATGGAAATGGCTTGGCTCGCCGCTATCTGCGCCATTTTGTACCGACTTATCATAATGGGGACTGGCTTTAAACTGTGGATATCTCATACAAAATCCAATAACGATCCCGTTTGAATTGTCGGGTTTTGTAAAAATAGCCAATTTCATAGCGCATTTAACTCTTGGCAGCTCGAATGCAATTAGTTGCCCAATTTAATTAACGTTGTAAAATAATAATTTGATCAATTATCGATGTTTTGGTTTTGCAAGCGAACAGGCTATCGTTTTGACCAATATCGTTGCAAGTTTTAATCAGAAAAATTGCGAAAAAGAGTAGCTATCATTTAGTAAGTGAAAACTGTTTCTGGGGGTGATACTACAAATAGATGCATTCATTAGAGAAGAAAAACACGAAAGATAGTATCTTCAAGATACATGAAATTGAACCGTTTTCGAGATATACAAGTTTTCGTAATCACATGTCAGCAGATCAATTCATCGCGAAATACATCGATAACGATATTTTAGGAGGCCATGATCAATTTTGTCGTTTATGTCAACAACATTACTGCAGTTGATTTATTCGTGTGGTTTTTCTGCCAAGTTATATTACTGCGATTGTTTTGATTTTATCAACTTCGGAAGGATTCATTCTCCTCAGAATGCATTTTGGGTTATAGGTTTATTCATCAAACTATACTTTTTTTTTCAATGTAATAATCCCCAACTCGCTACCCTTTTCTGACTCACCCTGTATACAGGGTGCCCCATTGGTGTGTGGAAGTGAATGGTAATGAAAATATGACGTATAAAAGTTGTTATATTTCATCAGATACACAATCTCAGAATATTATGAGATATACTGGGTATTCAGCCTAGGCGAGACAACATTAGGTCAATTTTTTTATATTGAAACACCTTGTATGTTCTTTCACAATCAAGTTCAGCGTTGGATTACGCATTCAGTCCCATCTACTATCGATAATACGTTGATAGTAAGTTGATGGTAAGTACACCAAGCACTGTTCTTTGCGAACACCTATTTCGGTTTTAACAAAAGTGATGAGATGAGTTATATATTCTTGAATATCAGAAATTGTGAGAAAGACGTGGCATGGTCCGATAGATTGATAATATTTTTTCATATTGACATGATCATTCTACTCCTAGTCGTTTCGAAGTTCTTCCGGGAAATAGGGTAATGAATGCAGTTCAGTTATCCAATGGATAAAAATGCAGTTGCTAGCTACTAACGAAGTACCTCATTAGTCTTTCTACTAGCCTCGTGAAATTAACCCTCAATTCCATTAATTCGAGAAAAATCGCAAGTGCTCTGCTAGGAATCTCATTTTCCTTTGCTACATAGTGCTTTTCTGTTTCCATCGTAACTTTGTGCAATTCAACTAGCTTCGTTACCACTTTATGAAAAACATTTTGTATTTGAATAATGAAGGAAGAGCTTTTGTCTTGGTTTTTAATTGGGCCACGCCAGTGCCAATGAATGTAACGCCACTAATGAACCAGCAGCCAGAAATATAAATTTTATACCGAAGAATGATTGTACGGTCTATAGTTACTTCAATACCATCATACTTCACTACCCCTGATAACAAGAATATGCATGACAATAATACTTAGGATATAGAATTATGCACATATGGATTGATAGCAATGTTGTGGACGGAATGTTTGAATTTTTCAAGTGGGAAAGTCGTAATGATGATTTTTGCATGTATTGAATCAATATTCTTAATTCGAAGTAAATATCCTTTAACTCTGTATAACACATTTTTTCTAATGCATGGTTACTACTCGAGTGAAGAGATAAAATTCGTAAAAATATTCAATAACTCTCGATTATCATGTGGTCTTAAAGCAGCAATAAAATGACATACCTCCTACTTCTATGTTCCTACAGGACTGAAATTTACCGATGATGTACAGCTACGTCTATGGTCAAGAAACCTTATCCACTTCCGTACTTTGATTAAAAATTGTATCGATGCTCCATCTGGTTGAAAGCATGTTTCATTCAAGAAGTATTGTCTGATGACATAATTTTTCAAAATACTTTCTCACACATAAAAATATCATTTATATTGGTGACCGTTGATAGGAAAGTAAAATTGATCGTTGTGAATATTCCTTTTTTATAATTGCCGTTATTTCCAACTTTGTTTGCAAATTCCTTAATATCTGTTTTCATGCAGTGTTTCTCAAAAGTCCCCTCCCCCCCTTGTATCTCTGGAACGATTATAAATAAACAAGTGAAATTTGGAAACTGAATATTGAAGGTTATAAGGTTATAAACTGCCCTACTAGGGATGATAGATGACGAAATCGTCAAAGATGACGTCTCAAGGCCATTGTGACCAATAATTTCAAATGGAACCCTACGGCAAGCGACACCTCTTTTGAAAAGTATCGAAAAAACCTATTCAATGATACTAATTTTTTTTGTGTTTATGGCTCATTAGTGAACATTAAAATTTTAATTCCATTCAGTATGATATTAATTACAGCTCGAAGTGACCTCCATTTACTTCCTGACAGTAAACATCCTATTTTTAAACTCTTCTCGTACTTTTGCAAATGTGGCTGCGGAAACAGCCTCACATTCTGCAACAATACGTTGTTTTAAAACGTCAATAAATACAAACGAAATTAGTATCATTGAATAGGTTTTTTCGATACCTTTTAAAAGAGGTGTCGCTTGCCATAGGGTCCCATTTAAAATTATTGTTCACAATGGCCTTGTGACGTCATCTTTGACGATTTCGTCATCTATCAGCCCTAGTAGGGCAGTTTATAACCTTCAATATTCAGTTTCCAAATCTCACTTGTTTATGTATAATCGTTCCAGAGATTAGAGGGGGAGAGGGGACTTTTGAGAAGCTCCGTATATTCCTAGTGTAGTTGCACGAGGCAGGAGAAACATTGGCGAATGAAGATTTCGATATTTCAAAAAGTCAAGTCAAACCCCAAACCAAACAACCACAAACAATATTGATATAATTTTTTCAACAAGTCCTTTCGTAGTTTTTCAGATGTCACAATATTTTACAGCATACAAACGACAATCAATCTATGTTGAAATTACAAATCTTATCTTCTTCGTCTCGTCGGTTGTGGGTTAACACTAAACTATCCAGCAATTTTTTAGATAATTCCATGAACATCACAGGTCTAGGTTAATCATATATGCCATCATACCATATGTGCTCTGGTCGTGTAGCGAAGTGCTCTGGTTAAAATAGTTAAAAAGTCGAGATATACACCACGTATTTTTTTAAAAATTGATTCAAAAGTTCTGTTAACATTATCAAAATACATATTCGTGAAGTGGTACATATTGGACAGCAAAAAGAGAAAAAACTGATAAGAGGACTGAATGTTATAGTACCGGCGCAGAGGTTAAAATAAAATGAATAGCGTTGGACAAGAACTCACTGTCCAGCAGCTGTTAGATGAAATAATAAATAGCAAAAATGAGCTGAAGAATTCTATTGAAGCAAGTGAAGCTCGTGTTTTATGGAAAATTGAATCTTTACATGCCAAAGTAAAAACTTTAGAGAAAGAAAACGAAGAGCTCAAAAATAAAATTGAGATATTAGAAAAAAACGGAAAGAAAAAGAACTTAATACTTTTTGGAATTGAAAGAAACTTATCAGGAGTGTCAGTGAGTTTTATATGTGATCACTTCAAAAAACTATTGGATATCCAACTAAATGAGTCAGATATCAGCAACCTATACACCCTTGGTAAACACAAAAATAGTCCCATCAAATTAGAGTTGATATCTGAATTGAAAAAGCAGGAAATTCTAAAAAATTGTCATAAATTAAAAGGATCGAAAATCTCCATCTCCCAGGATCTGACAGAAATCCAAAGAAATGAGAAAAAAATTCTAAGAACCCATCTCCTTCAAGCTAGACCAAATACTGGGGATCAGTGCTACATCAAAGGGAATAAACTATACGTGAATCAAACTGCATACACTATTGAGGACCTACAATACGAAAATAATCAATACCAAGAAAACCCCCCAAGTGCCCCCCCAACACCAACTTTGCAGAATCACACTGACCCAACTGAACACCTGCCGAAATTACCTGGAAACCCCAAAGAAGAAAAAACGATTGGAACAACAAGAGAACGAGAAACCTCCGTAACACTTGAAGGAAATGAAATTACCCCAAAAACAGGCGCAATCAGGAGACCAAGTAAACCAATCCTAGAGCCTTCGGTTGGAGTTGGTAAAACTAGACTTAGATCTAATAGATAGTCTGAAAATTTTACTGAGAACTAATCTTGATTTAATTTTTATTTATTTTTTTACAATTCCAAAATCTTACAGTCTAACAATTCTGCAATAACATAACATTTAAATTTTCATCACATTTTACAAATTTGTGAATTTGTGGAAATTTTCAACTTTAGCATTTCACAATCTAACAAATTTATTTTATTATGTAACAAGTTTATAACTTATATGTTAAATAATTTTACATTTTAGAATCTACAAATTCACAGATTACAAAATTCACAACTGAACAACTCTATAATTGTGGACTCCATACTAAACCAGTCTGTTTGTTTTATCAGTTTAATTTGTTTGCTAAGTCTTACCAGAACCAGACTTCATATGTTCATGATAAATTTTTCAATCTCTTCAAATGAACCCATACATAAGAGATTACGAATATGAGCCAATTAAAACTAAGGAAATTGAGAATATTGAGGACTATAATACATTTACATCGTTGGAGGAGAATAAGAAATATAATTTTAAAATTCTCCATCAAAATATCAGGAGCATAGCTAAAAATCTGGATGAGCTTGAGGTGTATCTATCAGAAGCAAAAGGTCAATTCCATTGCATCATATTGACAGAAACTTGGAACATTAACGACATAAATATGTTTAAGCTGAATGGCTATGATACCCTGTATAATGAGGGTAATATCAATAAAGCAGATGGTGTTGTGATTTTCATAAAAGAATACTTATGTTATAATCATGTCATAACGAATATAGGTAACTGTAAGTCTATTGAGGTCTCAATTACGGTCGAAAATAAAATTGTTTATTTAACTGGTTTGTATCGACCACCATCAACAGACGAAAATCTTTTTGTCGAAAATCTTCGCGAATACCTCGAAAACAAGAAATTTAATGCCGATTTTCACATAATTCTGGGGGATATGAACTTGAATATTTTGGTGGAAGACGACACAGTCACAGAGTATTTAAACAATTTGTATGAATATAACTTCCATTCAGTTATTAATACTGTAACTAGATATCAGAGTGGCACTTGTGTTGATCACATTTTCATCAAAAATAAATTTGATTCAACTGAAGTATTACCCATTGTAATGAAAAGTTCTATAATCGATCATTACACCACTATAGTACATTTGCCTATCCAGAATTATGAATCCAATACAAATCTAGAAGAAAGACAACAAAAAATTACTAATTATACAGCATTGAAGAACGAGCTTGCACAATATGACTGGTCCCGCCTCCTTACCATACATGACACCGATGAGAGTGCTGCTTACCTTCTGAACCTGCTAGAGAAACTAATAAATAAACATACAAGAACAGTCGAAACAAAACATAAAAACGTGAAACGTAAAAAATGGATAACAAATGGATTAGTAAAATCTATCAATAATAGAGACAACTTATTCAAGAACCTGAAGAAAAATCCAAATAACCTGGAACTGAAAAACCAATATATTAATTACCGGAATACACTGAACAGACTTATCAAAGACTCTAAAATAAACTTCTACAAAAAACGCATCACAAACTCACGAAATGATACTAAAGCATTATGGCAAACGGTGAAATATATATCTGGTAACAAAAAAGAGATCAAAATAAAACGCATTAGAAACGAGGAAGGTCAACTTATCTATAATCACAAAAATATTGCAAATTCTTTCAATAAGCATTATTCGCTTGTTGGGCGGAACCATGCAAAGAACATTCAGCAACCCGCCATTCCTCCTATCAAAAAAAATTCCTTACCACAATCAATTTTTCTCACTCCTACAACAGAAAAAGAAATAACTGAAACAATATCATCTCTGAAGATGAAAAAAGCACCAGGTTTAGATGGTATTAGGGCGGAAACATTGCACCAAATCAAACATGAAATTGCTTTTCCCTTGAAGATTGTGATTAATAAAATAATAGAAACAGGAAAATTTCCCAATGAACTGAAAATAGGTTTAATTAAACCAGTCCATGAAAAGGGTGATAGAGATGAAATCTCAAATTACAGGCCTATTACATTAATTTCAAGTATATCAAAATTATTAGAAAAAATAATCGAAAAAAGAATAATTTCATACACCAATAAACATAATATAATTTCAAAAAACCAATTTGCCTTCAAAGAAGGTGTATCCACTCAAGATGCAATTTGCTTTCTCACATCCAGAATATCAGAAAATCTAGAAAAAAGTAAACGATCGCTCTGTGTATTTTTGGATCTTGCTAAGGCCTTCGATACTGTGAACCACTCACAGCTATTGGAGGCTTTGCATGACCTAGGGTTCAGAGGAAATACGTACACTCTCATGAAAAGTTACCTGAGTGACCGGGAACAGTATGTTAAGATTGATACTACCATCAGTGAAAAACGAGTTGTGGAGTGTGGAATTCCACAAGGAACTGTTTTAGGGCCCATTCTTTTTACGATCTACATAAATGGCATACTCACATTCGATACCTCTGGAACACTAATATGCTTCGCGGATGATACAGCTGTATTGTATGATGCTGATACTTGGGATGAACTGAAAATGAAATCACTTATTGATTGCTTCAATCAAAAGATGTTATCAATAAATTATGAAAAGACTTGCTACTTACCGTTTTCTTGTTATACCAATACCCTGCCTCAGTATGACTCGTTAAAAATTGACAACCATGGCAACGATATCACTATCCAATCATCAGAAAAAGTCAAATACTTGGGAGTGATTATTGACAGACATATGAGGTGGAATCATCATGTTGACCAAGTTACAAAAACAGTACTTTATACAAATTCAAATATCTAAGAAATATTTTAGACATCACCCAGATGAGAATTATTTACTACGCACTTATTGAATCGCGACTAACATATGGAATTCTCAACTGGGGTGGGATAGCAGCAACACATTTAAAAAAACTGGATGTATTACAGAAAAAGTACCAAAAAGTTATTTACCGCAGACCAGTTAAATACGCATCAAAATTACTATTTGAAGAGGCAAAAATGCTTGATATGAGACAACTATATTTTGTAAAAGTTGTCAATGAACAGTATAAAAATCGAATGATTCTTAATTATGTAGATCACACCCATAATACAAGACATAAAGCTAAAGCATCTCTCACCACAATATATTCCTCAAAGACAATCACCCAACGCACCTTCACTTACCTAGCGAATAGGCTTTATAATTTTTTGCCCCTAGAAACAAGAGAAGCGACAACTATATATACATTTAAGAAAAAAACTAGATGCTATCTCTTTAGTCTGGATAGATTTGCTATTCACAGATTAATCGATCCTATATTTGGATAGTTCATGTATCTCAAATTTTCACTCAATTGATTCATTACAAATATTCCCCATATATATTACTGATTTTTCATTGTATTGTATTGTATGTTATTGTATTTTATTGCCTTCACATCATTGTTGTTGTGTCAAGCTTATGTATGCTTTTATGAATATTAGTCGCTATTATCCAATTTATGATGTGACCGTACAAGTTTGTTTATATGTCTACAATCCACGCCCTGGCTTTGTTGTTTATTCTCTTGACTATGTATGTTAATTCATTTTGGCCACTACTTATCGAACATTACTGTGTTGTGTGTCACTTAAATAATGTGCTTAAGATGTATGCATGTTTGATATATATGAAGATGTGAAGATGAATAAACATTATCTAGAGAAATTATTGAAAATATTCATTCCTCGAAATATTTGTGAGGTCGTAGAATCAACAAACCATTTTCACAGAAAGAACTCAATTCGCACCAGATAATCATTGATACATGAGTTTGAGTGCAAATCCTGCTCTCTTCAATTTTGAATCAAATTGAATTGATATATTGTCGTGTATTCTGATTAATTTTCTATTCAACCAAGAATCAGGACCAGCAGATAACAAAGCATTCGGACTCACACAGAATCCTGCTACTCATTATCTCTGTCTCTTCAATGGATAATCTGAGAATATTCCTTTACACCTGGTTTTCAGCTATTGATCGTATTAAATATCGTCAGCGCTTTCAATCCGAAACGTTAAACGCCGCAAGTTATCGCTCGAATGACCGGAAATAACCGGAATTGCCACTTGCCAGTAGAACTGAACAGCAGCTAGCAGCAGGCAACGAGCCAACAGGTCGCTCCAAAGTACTTACTCTCTTCCTACATAACACTAATTTTATTAAACGCCCGTTCTATTGACATTTTAATGAAAATTTCATTTGCGCCGCACGAAAAATTAAGCCCCGTTTTATCTAGTATGGAAAATTTCGAACATCAAAGCAGGCTGCTACCCAGAGGATATCGCTTAATTGGTTATCAGCATACCGTGTTCGGAACCGGCAACACGAATAATTGGATAAAAGATTTCCAGACCTTTTCTGATACTTAGGAGTGTGTTTCGATCGTGGAACGATTGCACTCATACTTCAGAATACTGTGAGAGGAATTTTCCTTCCAATTTCCTCTACGTCTGTCTATTTTTTCAAAATACCTCAACCGGATTCAGTTGGCCAAAACTCTGATAATGATTCTATAAGATATCCATAACATAACCAACATAGTTATAAGCTTCAGAATACTACCATTTCCAATTTTCTGTCATAAATTAGTTGATTTCTTGAGGAATACTGAACTCGAATTTCAAAACCTCGACACGTTTTTGTCTCACACATAACATTTCCAATGTCCTTCTATGCATTTCCATACTAACAAAAAAGGTTCGAAATCATAGATGTGTGATGTTAATAAGGGAAAGGTTTTGATTTGATTATAAACCGATTTGAAGCCGTTCTATAGTCATGCTAAACAATTATTTTTTACGTTGAAAAAGTTGATACAACTTGATTTCGATTGTTTATTTGAGAAGTACCCCCAATATTTCGAACCGTTCAGCTTCATTGAATATTTCAATTTTGATGTAATAATATCTAGAATATCAAGAAGGAGTAAGTTACTTTCGATAAGTGGTTGGGAACGATTATAGGGCCGCTTGAATCCGCAGATTTCAATTCCCTCGATCAATTTTCATAGAGATTCTTCGATTGCTTCTTGATTTCAGCTATGAAAAAATCTCATGATCCTTTCAAAAGTGGATTGAATTAGATTATTCAATATGATTAGCAGTATAACATAAACTCGCATTGTGTGAAAAGCTTTTCTTCCTATTTTGTATCTCAGCTCATATACCTTTATAACCTTTTTCATATTTTCCAAATCTTGTGAGTTGCGAGTTGCAACATAGATTCATATTATTTAATAATCCGTTGCCGAGCGAATCTGGTTGTGTGTTTAACACAGCAAAATGTGAAAAATGAGTTCGAAAAGAGATCATACTTTTATTTAACCTCGAATAAAAAAGCATTTTGAGCATCTAATCAAATTGAATAAAAATAGTATATGTATAAAACAGGTATTTTTCATTCAAGTTTCCCTTCTTCTGACGCTGCATAAAATTTAGGAAAAATTCTTGCAGGTGCAGGTGAATTCTGTTAAAATAGACCTTTAATTCCAGGTTTTATTAAGTCCCTTTTCCCTATAGTACAATAGATTGGACGAGTCGGTACAGGTATACAATAAAAAAAAACTAATTCAACATAGAACATTGAACTGATATAACAGCTGCAACTATTCAAGAAATAAGAAACATAACAAATACATTGATATTGGACAGAATAAACTAGTATAAAAAACATTCAAATTAATTATTGGAGAGAAAAGCATCAACCTCCCCTAGGTCATAAAAACAATTATTTGCTAAAAAATGTTTCCACCCACCTCTGAAAGCCTCGTATGTAGGACTGTTTTTTAAGTGACTGGGAAGCCTATTGAAATAAGAAGCTGCAGCGATAAGAGGTGATTTTTTATAATAATTATGATTTGCTCTTCTGAGCAATAAGTCATTTTTATTTCTCGTGTCATGCTTATGTACATCACTATTTTTTGTTAATTTATGTTGGATCCGATAAGTATAGCTCAGTAATTTCAATAGATAAATAGAAGTCACCGTTATAATTTTCTTGTCCCTGAATATGTTCCGACACGGAGCTTGAATTTCGCGTCCTTGTCCCCAGACAATAATACTGTACGCAATTGCAGAGTATGCATATATGTCTATCTAACATGAATTTTAGGACTGTCAATAAGTAAAAGCATTGGTTAATTTTTTTGCATACAGCATTGATTTGCTCTCCCCATCAGAGGTTACTGTCGAAAGAGGTTCCCAGAAACTCAACTGATTTTGATTTTTCAATGACAGTGTTGTTTAAAGAGATAAAACAGTTTGATGGTGAATTGTACGTAGAGTATTATTCAATGCACGCCGTTTTTTTCATATTCATCATCAATCTATTTCGGTAGCACCAATCTTGAAATTGATTCAGTGTGTTCGCAATTTTTTTAGATAGTGTAGTTTCATTACTGTCTGATATAATAATTGTGCATGTATAGTCTGCATACATGAGAATCTCAGCGTCCGTCAGATAACTAGGAAGGTCATTAATGAATAATAAAAATATTAACGGGCCAAGAACACTGCCTTGAGGAGTTCCAAGATCCATATCAAACTCGCTTGAGAAGACATCATCAATTTTCACAATAATTTTTCGATTTTCCAGGAATGAAAGAAACCAGTCATTAATACAACCACGAATGCCCAGATGATACAATTTTTCAGAAACAAAGGATTTTTCGACGGTGTCAAATGCCTTCGATAAATCGAATAATATTGATACTACATATATTCAAGTTCCCCTTCTTCTGACCCTGCATAAAATTTAGGAAAAGTTCTTGCAGGTGCAGGTGAATTCTGTTAAAATAGACCTTTAATTCCAGGTATCACAAAAGATGAGGTGCATCGGGCCTAAGGGGTGACTCACCCTATAACCAAAATATGGTGGTTGTAGTTACCTACCTACCTATCTGTTTAACATTTGTAACAAATTTCGATTTTCCAACTTTTTTGGTTTCAGGGTTATTTGTATTGAAAGTTTTGAAATTAACACCATTGTATATTGATGGATTCATCATGATTCTCGTACTAATTTAAATTCTGATAAAACAACTCTACTTCATTTTTATTTCACACTTGGTACTATTGAGTTCAATGCATTATTTCGACCGACAAGAACTTGAATTATTTCGTTGCTTCAACCTAATCTCTTCGTATCCATATTTTCGTACCTATCAGTTCCGAGGTTTTTTGGTTTCCCAACTCAGCAATAAACTCAGTTAAGTGGATAAACTGTGTTCGTTAGCGGTCTCCTGCTCATTTATCCATCACTGGTAAGCCCTCATCCATCTTCTACCGTGACTACGTCGTGTTGATGTTGATGTGTTCCGGTTTCTGATGTCGGTGTTGCCATGAGTTTGGGACTATTAAGATTCACCCCGGAGCAATGTGGATGAATTCAATAGTAGGTCATTTGGTTCGGGTAAACGGAAATTACGCACGAAAAAAATCACTTCCACAGGCAAAATCAAATAATCATCAAGTACTGGGTATTGGTTGAAAAACTTGATATCTACAGGGTCGACCAACAATTTTTTCTTCGATCATTATGTCCTACTTTTCGAACCATATGGATCATTAAGGTTTTTGATATAGTTATTTACATTTATACAGGCAGTGTTATTGAGAGTGGTTCCATGTATTTCCGACTTGTATTCAATTGCAATGTTGCCAATTCATTGAAAAAAATTTCATGAACTCTCATTTGAATTGCTACCTATCCCATTTTGGAAAATATCGTAAAGATTACACTGTAACAAAATTTCCTGGATGTTATATTTATATATTTTCAGTGAACATAGGTTGCACAAAATATGGGGGAATACTTCATTAGACCATCCACAACTTGATTCTTGTTGCTGCAGGTACATAAAATGGGTTCGATTTCTTCATTATTTCACATTTTGAATGGTAACTTCAATTTGTACTGAACAGTGACTTTGAGATGAATGGTAACTTGTTCTTGATCTAGTTCACGTCCTAATGTTTTATTTCTTTTGATTCTTATCACTTCCATTCATTACATCCTCATAGGTATACAACTCATTTTATGTATTTTCATTTATTCCAAATCCACTGTGGTGAGTACGCTGTACGCTTTCAATCTCAATTGGATATTATATATTTTGTATCATCGTTCATCCAAGAATATAGAAACGCAAGAAGATGAGCCTACAGCCCGATGGTCCATTTGGCTTTGATCTCGGCAACGCTGTTAGACCAAATAGTCCGCGTAATCTGCAGAAAGAATGATTCCTATCTGAGGCAAAAGCCGGTGCCATTGTTCGATTTTCACATTTCATTTCGTTGGGTCTTTGTGCTGTTTTCGTTTGGTGAATAGTTCCATATTGCTTCTTCTGACAGTTTTCTCCTACAGTGCGGTTCAAATGTGTAGAACGTATTTTCAATTTCCGCTGCACGAGGTGAAGTGGGAATCAGCAATAACCGATTCATTGAGAAAGTTTCAGGATATAGGAATATTCTTCAATATTAGTTGGTAAGAACATGATTGATGAATGTTTTTGAATTTAGTTATTTCAGAGCACTTTCACATGAAATACATGTAGTACATGTAGTATCATGGTGGACAAAAAACAGAGACGTTCGAATTTAAACTTTCCAAAACCGCAGCATTGGTATTGAGTTAGAAACTGTTTATATTGAAAGAATAAACAGAAAAAAAAAACATCTGAAGCAATATATCTCATACGAGTTAGACAAAACTATAGAATAACTGAAATTTTCATTCCATATATTTATAAAGCTGATGATACGATATGGTATAAAATTTTGGGAAACAACAGCACGGTCCATATTGATGATCCAAAACAAATAATCATGCGAGGATTAGTTCATGGAATCCAAAACTCAGAAACTCTTGTATATCATTCAGTTCATAAAAAAATCTTGAGCACATTTCGTATTCAAAAATATATAAACCCGATCTATTGAATGATTCAAGTAATTGAGGTTCATTGTGTGCAGCACTTTGGAAATATTTGAATTGCAGTTCGTTGGCGAATGTTCGATATCCGAGTATACAGTTGCAATCATAAATGAAGTTAGAGTTTCTGAGTTCTGCTGTCTGGAAATTAGATTAAATTTCCAGAATGGAATAGAATCAAGCCATTGAAACTTCCCCCGATTCGAACGAAAAAAAAACTTCCGTAATCAGTTTAATTATCCAACCCGTATTTACCTTAAATTAGCAAACTTTCGCGAAACTACGATATCCTCTCGATGCAAAGTGGATCGTTTTGAAACATTCTGGAAGTTTTCCTGAAAATGGCGCTTTTCCTATACAAAGGTGGGCAGAAATTCAGTTAGATGGTAGGATTTAGAAAAGTCTTGACTTCTTTTCCGTGCAAATAATTCGTCTTGTGCTCAATCGTGATACATCACACTAAACCTCTTCTATATATAAATATAGATCTCCAATATTATTCTGTCGGAGTAAGTTAGTGAGAGTTTGAATGCATCGAAAGGACAAATGAATGGAAATCATGTAAACAGATGATTGAAAAAAAAAACAAAATCACTGTTTTGATTCCAAATGCATTGTTTTTTATTGAAAGGAGCTACTGATATTTTACTTTCGTTTTACTGTAGATATTGAACGAGAATAATCAGTTGATGAATTCAACTTCTCGGAATATGCAATCTCTTTCGAGATATTTGCATTATTCCGAAGAAATACGTGCCTCGATCAAAACCTAACTATACAGTGTGGAACAGCCAAATGGAATAAATTCGATAACGAATAAATGAGAGCGTGTTGGGAAAAACGCTTGGATAAATCGATTTGTATTTTAGGATGCGCATTTTTTTTCAAAGAAAAAATAATTTTATATGGTGTGGCATGTGACAGTGGCCGATACCAACTTCCTTATTTTGAATACAACCCCCTGTTTATCATTAGTTTTTTGGATTCTTCAGAAAATTCTAGACATAATTCATGTATAATGTCCCAAACCTATCTTCAACTGTTTCGGTTCCTTTTTACTGATATGAAATGAAAAAAATACAAAAATAGTTTCGTTTATTTTCGTACAAAACTCATAGCCATAGCATCGAAATTAAGGTTTTTTTTTGTTTTCTTTACATTATGTGTGAAAAATAATGATTTCTTTTCTTTTTTTTTATTTCAATTTTTATGAAAACACTCAATATTTCCACTACGCCTTCAATACAGGGTATTTTTTTTCACGGCCGTACAAAAAAAAAGTTGATGGTGGTTTCTCCGAAACGAATCGTCGTACGGAAAATCTCTCAACGCTATTTTGTAGGGGTTGAAAAATGGCAATGAGAAAGTGTCTTTTATTTTCTTATATCTCTTCAGATAAAGCCAGGAAAAAATTTTAATGATATCGGCAAATTTGAATTTTCGAAACTTTCTGAACAGCACATTGTTATACTTGAAAATGCGCAATTGTTCTCTCATTCAACCATCACCATATCTCTTATGGTTTTCCGAGATCTCTATGATTTTATTTTTCGGAACAATGGAAAACTCTACAATGGTCTGAAAAGTAGCTGGCAATTTTGAGTTGGCAAGTTAACAAGGTTCAATCAGAAGAAGTATATTATTTTTATTTCACTTCAATATGTTGTAGATGCCAAATCGGTAGTTCTATTTACCAACTCTCTATTAGTATGGAGCGAGTGGGTAGAAATTTGGCAGCACGAAGAAATTCATGAATCTAGGAAGGTAAAGTGGAGAATACGAAAACAACATCATGAATATTGCAAATTGATTCATTCAATAATAACATCCTATCTATACAAATAGTTGAGTAGTTGAGAGAAAATATTAGTGCTTCCTTTATTCACAGAGTGTGATACCAATTTCAATTGATTCGACTATTAGACTTTTCAGAATGGATAAACATGGACAAACTAGAAAATGTAGTGGGGAATTGCAGCAAGTAAAAATGCACTCTTTGAAATATATCCAAGCTTTTGGAATCTTTATTTATAATCAGGGATACTAGAAACAATGTGAACATGAAAAAACACTGTATAAAAAGTCAAAACACAAACACACACTTACATGTTCGGCGAGAATGTTTACATAAAAATAGTTGGACATTTAAAAAACATAATTATAGAAATTGTTGTAAGCTGGGACAATACGATGGCATCACGATACATGAGTCTTTATATGATAAAATGAAAGTTGAACCAACCGCGCAAACAATCTACCACGGAAGTCAAAATTGAATTGGTAGAATTGTATAAAAATTAGTTGGTACCTATGCATTAAGGTCAAACCAGTCAACAACGAAACACAACGGACCACAACCATTATACTGTCACCAATAGTTACAGGCTGAAAATTTGTGAGGAGAGAGAATTTGAACAGTCCAAGGATAGCAAAAAGGAATGAATTTCACACATGCGATTTATATCTGTTTTTTTATTGATGCAGTTATCCTGTTGATAGATAAATGTCATTACCAAGAAAATTCTCTTGCTCAGTAAAGATTCAAACATGAGGACTCTCACACCATCATAGCCCATACGGTGATCAAGTTTGATGCTCTGCAAGAGCACATCTTTCAGGAAGTAGTCTATCATCACTTGTGTGTGAGGTTATTCTTGAAGCTAAGGTGCGTGAAGTTTGACCGACATAGTTCCTACCGCAGTCTCGGCAAGGAATACCATACACGAGACCCGCTCTCGAAGTCAAAGGAGTTTTATCTTTTATTCTACTATGGATATAGTTTATGGTGAGAACAGTTTTATAAAAATTCGATAAATTTCTGAAAAGTGACGACAGTTTGGGGGTGATATCCTTCATGTATGGTAAGGTGGTATACTTGACAAAAGGAAGAGCGGAATTTCAATCATTTGAAATAATAGAAAATATTATGATTGTGATATATCGATATCGTTTCTACCACTTGTGGAGGTTTTTCTGTGAATCCTGTTAAAATTGATATGATATGAATATATCCCAAAAATGTACTTCAATATTCTTGGAAACCATCGGAGATCAATAATCATTTTCGGTTTCACAGTAACTGTTGAACCAAAGGTGTCAGGTCATATATACTAGTATAAAGTTGAAATCTCAAATTTCTGACAAATTCATGACGGGATAAGGATATGCGATGAATATTCATTTGGTGACTATGACAGTGTTTTGTATCATTAATGTAACAAATACTTCTCCATTCTCATTCGATGAACAATAAACCCTTTGTTACAGGAACTGTATTGCATAATTGAACTGAAATTTTTGTTATTCTCCGCACCACCCTCGTATCCGGAAATAAGCAAAAAAGAGCGATATTTCTGCCGGTAATAATCTAACGACGCAACAATGCCACAATCAAGGTGGAAGCGGCTGAAAATGCGTCGCACAATAAGGAACCGACGAAGCGACAAACATGAAAATTCGAGAAAGTTATTTTCTCGAAGGATAGACGGTTTTCTGATAAACCGCCTTTCCGTATACAGTGCTGCATCGAGAACAATAAGGTTTTATCACGTATACGAGATATTTTCATATAAGCCTAGCAATTGTGTATAGAACCGTAGGAGTTTGGAGAGAAACTATCGAGGAAATATAATCGAATGAACATTTTCAAGTGTCCTGATGAGTAATACCATAAAATATTTTCTTGATTTAATAGTTGGTTGTAGACCTCTCCTATCCATCACACCAATGTGAGTATTTACAACGGTTACTATTTTGGGTATCAACATATTCAATATAGGAAATATGAAATTAACAGAAATATATGAAACGAGTTGTTAATAGTAGATCTTCTGGGTTTACAATTTTAGTTCCTCAGAGTAAATTTGAAATAGTGAGAAGTGGTCAAATTGAAAGTGAAAAACAATGTTTTTGTCAATATTGCGAACACATGATTGTTGTAAATAGAGATTGTGAAAATAACAGTTCACTTGTCAATGAATAATCAATTAATTAAGTAATTCTGTTAGCAGCCTTTTGACTTCATCGATATAAAATTTTAAAATCTGCTTGGGAATGGATGGGGTAGGGACAACCAAGAAGGCGACCGAAGGTGGAAATGAGGTGCCCTCCAGCTCATGTCTGTTGTATACATGACATAAATGCAATGATTAGTCTAGAACTATCAGTACTGTACAGGGTGGACACATTTCAATGATTGTTTCGAGTGATATGAAATAATGGAGGTCACATTCTCTTTTTCGCGTTGAGTTCATTGGCGAAAACATGAATTGGCTATCGTCTGTTGTTTTCAAGTCGAAAAAAGTGCTATTCCTCGACTTTTCGGTACATACCAATATCATGGTTGTTGGTGAAGTCAGATGAAAACAATTTCTGTTCAGTCCAATGGCTTTTAGAAAATTTTCAAAAACTGTTAAATTTCGAGTTATAACCTGAGTTGTTTTTTCACGAAAATTATAATTAGGCTGCTTTCAATAGCAAAAATTAAACCTTACTCCAATAATCTGCGTTTTTTGATATCCTACGGAATAAGCAAGAAGAATACGTAACTCGTCCTACTAAATGATAATATCATAGTTGTTATTACTTTGAATGAGCAAAAAGTGGAGCCTAAGCTTTACCCTCCCAAGCGGAGGTAGCATCCCTTAAATTTTTTCAAATGAGAATGAAGGTAAAATGATATCTCATTAAGAAGCCCTTTTGATTCCCTTTTCATTGCTTTTTCACTTTCGAAATTTCGTCTACTCGTTGCGAGAATATCGCTAGTGTATTTCTCAAAAAATACAAAAAGTAAATCGATTTCGCTCAAAAAGTTGACGTTTTGTTGAAGTAAATGTTGAGAATATTTTCCTCAAACAATTAGTTCTCTGTTTTTGTTGATTCCAGCTAGTTGGTAGTTTTTATTGAGTAAAAAATTATACTCTTTTTGCATGCCAAAAATTCTCTTTCATTAAAATAGACTCAGTATTTGCTAGCTGTCTTGCTCCTTGTGGTTTAGTGCCTCAAAAAATTCGTCCCCCTCCTATACAAAGTTGACATGTTTCAGGTTTTTCTCGATAAAATTCTTCCTGGTAGTTATACCTTCCAGTACTTTTTCGTTGGTCCACCCTGTATAATGGTTTTTGTGATTCCTCAGGACATTTTTTTTGAAATGAATGGAAACATCGAAATAGTTGTGAAGTATTATAGAAGTATCATTTTTAGTTATAGAAGACTCGCACAGTCGCACATCAAGAGCTTTCCAACATGTGGTATAGTTCTTCCATTATCAATTGCAGAATATAAAAACTCATTCCGAACCCTTACCGACAATTGTGTTTGATCTGCCATAGGCGGGGATACCTTATTTCATAAATTTATTATTTTTATAAATATGTTTGAAATCATTTGCGGGAAAGTTTTCCTTTAAAGACAATCGAATGATTATTACGCCGTTGTTTAGCACTCAATTATTTTTACTCGCCCATGGTCTCCAAAACGCCATATTTCGATTTATTTGATGGAATTTCTAAATTCAACACACCACATTACTCCACTAATATATAGACAATCCAATCTGTTGAGTAAAAAAGACTATTTATAGCTTCCGAGCGTCCATAACCCTTCGACCACTAAAGTGCCAATGCATTGCCTGATTCACTGTTTTTATTGGTTGAAAGGGATGTTGACACATATAACTCGAATCCACGTTGACCCTGGCGACTTCTCTGACTTCGTACTAATCGTTATTTTTGTTTCTTAATTTGGCGTGAGTGCCATGCGTTTATATAGAGCGTATATTAAATATTAATACTCCTCGCATAACTGTATTCTGCAATTGATAATGGAAGAACTATACATACTATAGCCAACTAGGAATTCAATTTGAAATTCGGGTTATATTTCGAAATTGAAGATGATATCGAAATTTTCCCACTCTATATTGACTATCACAGTGTCATTCATCTAGAAATTAGTAATTTCATGATCAATCTGGTGATGGGAGTCTGAAATCATCACCATTGAAAAAATCAAAATCGGAATCAATATTTCTGGACCGACCATGTCTCGAGTTTTCATGACAACACAGTTGAATTCAACATGCAAGTTTGTACTGAATTATCAAATTCCAAAACTCTGGCAGGAATCCTAGATTGCATCACATCTCCCTCAGTTTCTGATTCAATAATGAAATACCGTAACATTTGCATTACATTGTTCAGTTTTCTTCTCCTCATGAAAATACACGAGATACCATAATGACTGTTCATAGTTTGATTGCCTCTGCCTTTTCCGCAACGATTGTCACATTAATTTTGCCAATTCAACCGTTCCATTTGACATCCAGACGACGAAGACCTCCACTTGGATGCTGAAGTGTATGTGATTCGTCAATATTTGAACGTCACATGACTTCGTCGCGAAACACGACAATCCGTGCTGGCGTAAAATCTCAAATTCATTAGCAACGCAAGCTGTCACTTTGGGCGCTACAGCATTATTCACGGCACAATTATTTCGCAACGAACAATGTAAACTAAAACAGGGAAAACCGGAGCGAGAGCCTTCGGATAATTTAATAATATTGTTCAAACATTTTATTCGCAACTGCAGCATTCCGAATAAATTGCGCGACATCGCAACGCGTCCTAACAAAAACACTGGGAATGGAGGAAACTTCGGGAAACTGTTAGTTGCATATTCAACCCGTACAGCAGGGGTGGATGAATCGATTATAAGACGACCATCACTCTAAGCGTGTCTTGTAGATCAGTCTTTGATTTGTTCCATATCTAGCGCCAGATCCCGGGATGCGCGTCTTGGATTGATGTCTCTTACACAAACTTGAGATTGAGTATTAGTTTCAATGCTTAATTTTTTCTGATTGATTTTCAAAAACTAAACAGTACTGCCTTGAGAACGACAAGCTCCTTCAGATGAGGCATCACTGGACTTTTCATTAAAAAAAAATATAACATGGCACCTCCTTTCTGTTTATTGGCGGTTTCACTATAGTTTTCTTGTTAAAATGTGTCCCACCGGCGCAAACTTAGCACATTTTTGTATTTTTTAGATTTTGTCGGGAAATAGTACGTTTTGGATGGGTCATCCTATCCTACATTGAATTCGTTTCCGCTAATATTTCTAACGGATGCACCAGTCCGATAATGATACTATTTATAACAAAAGAAGCCGATTCAATATCGTGACGATTATCGATTGAATGCTACATAATCTCGCAACTGATTTCGACTATCATGAGTGACCATCACTGTTATTAATAATACATGGTTACCGTCGGGAACCAGACGTTTTTGAAATGAATAGTTCTTAGTTATTTTGTACCAAAAACTCAAATTCAATACACGAAATTGGTACCCATCACGTATCAATTGTAAATTATATCAATTGTAGGAAATTGGGTGGGGTCCGTCCTGCCAAATGCAGCCTATGCCGAAAATCATGTATCACTCGAGTCATCATCTCAGCATCGATAAAAGCCACTTCATTTCTCTATATGGCCTTTTTCACTTTGGTAAATGTGGTATAAACGTGATTTAAAATATTCCCATAACAAAAAATTACAAGTAGAGGAAATGCAGCATATTTGGAATACTAGTTTGTTTTTTGAGGATAAATTTGAATAGGAAAGGTGTGGGTCTATGAAAATACATTGAATGAACCACAAATTATTAAACTTTTATAATAAAAAAAATCAAACATAACAAAAACCGAAAACCTTATCAAAATGTCTTTCAAACTAAAAAACTCCAAAATCGAGGTTTGACTTAGGGTGCAGGTAATTTGGAATATATTATAGCATTCCAAATTATATGATAGATTTTCACTTTTTTTTTATATTCGATAATAATTTTCCTCAGAAACTAATAGATTTTTTATCTTTGTAATAGTTTTATAGTATTAAGACCTTTAGTAATCAACTTTTCTGAACAAAATAAACTAAAATAACATCTAATTAAGTAATCAGTCGAAACAATCAGATTAGTCCTTACTTTTAACTTATGGTTTACTATTCTCAGTTACTATTCTTGCAGTAATCACAAATATACACACCAGACTCATAACCACTACAAGAACCTTCTTTTATTATGTTCTTTTTCGGTATTCCAAATTAAAAACATACCATCCTTAGCTAAAATTCTATGAAACTTTTTTAATTCCAGTTATATTTACAAAATCATAGTAACATCACAAACTAACAAGCTCACTTAACAGTTCAAATAATTACAATGAAGATTAAAATGATTACAGTGAATGATTATCAAAGCAGCTGTCTTCTTCCCTTGTCGCTGGCAGTCGGAATATGAAGATGGCGTCCTGTTTTTAATACTCGATGACTTCGTGTGACGTATGGAATTATGTTTACGGCAAAAAAACACGGATGGCCATTATAATTATTTGGATATTTAAGTATTCCAAATTAACTGCAGTATCCCAAATATGCTGCATCTCCTCTACTCAAAATGGGTGACCTTGCGGACCACGGGATATTCCCAAATCGTGAATTCACCATTCCTGAGAACATGCTCTACCATACACCATATTAGATTTTGATATCGATTTCCGAAAAAATGGGAAATTTTTGAGACATGACAGCAAAATTTTCATTCTTCAATAATTTGGTTCAGAGAATTCAGAGAATTTTTCAATTATTTGTTATCATATCAAAAGATATGGCATAACTCAAAAACAAACATGGGATTGAGTTTGTTGAAATCGGTTGAGTCACCACCTCATTTCAATAAATCAAAATCAAAAATTGTGTGTAGTTACTCCCAAGAAGGTCAACTCTGAGATGTATTTGGTAAGTTTACCATGTATATTTCGATGAAAAATCACTTAAAAAATTTCAGTTGCCGATTTCGTACCCTGGTGACCATCCTGGAAACATAACAATAATTTCCAGAGTTTTTTTTTGACCACACAATTTGCGAGGTACATCACTCACCATTCTTATCTGGTCACCCGGTATTTCTCCGTTTCAAACATTTCCAGGTGAGTGACGTCACTTACTATTTCTGCGAAAAGAATCAGAACGTTTGAGAGTAGCACTGACTCGATTCTCCCAAATTAATATCACAAAAATATCTGATTCAGGAGTCCATAATAAAGACAAATTAGTCTAGTAGCCCATTGTTGAACAAGGACATTGAAGAAGACATTGCCCATGACATGTCTCGATCCCACCGATTGCCGATCTAATCTCTGGAACACATCTGGCACTCGTCTTACAGAATCTAATCATCCCCCGTCATCCCAGCTCTGAACCGAATGTAAAATAACGTCCCAGTTATGATTGCAGGACGTTTCAGGACATTTCAAACGGACGTGATGGCGGTAGGAAGCGGCCGGTGATATGGGGTGGATTTCGTCCTATTACCTGACTATTATCGCTAATAGGGAAGGACGGAAGATTGTGCAGTGTCCTAATTGAAACCAGTCGCGTTATTTTTTATTGTTCGAGGGGACCTTTCTTGTATCATCCTTATATTTATTGTGATTGTTAGCGGTTATGTTATTGTGAGATTGAAAATAGATGACACTTCTAATGGGAAATTTTCCCTACACAGAATACAGATGGATATAATTTCCGGAAAATCCCCTCATTATTATTTTTGGCTCAATATTAAACGGTTTGAAGTTTTCACATAGACTATATGAATTCATGAAGATCCTTTCATTTCATTATCGATGATTTGTTGGTGACATGACTTGACACTTCGAAATGATACCAAAATTCTCAATATTTCGAAAGATATCATCATCAGACATTTATGCATAACTAACTGATTCTCGAATTTTTCCCACTCTTCATCGTCCTCATAAGTATTGGCTTATGAGATTCGGAAGAAGAACTGATAATTGCTATTTCCCCCAGGTATTCCCTCCTGCATTTTAATTGAATACAATTCCCATAGAGGTAATACCAATGTAAAATTTTATTCATCATGAGAGCCCTGATAATTTGAACATCTTCCCATAATTTGGTGCATTCACCAATGATAAAATGTCCTTCATTTAACATAACTAGCCAATAATAAGAAAATTACCAGCAGCGCTTCATTTTAGCTCAATAATTGTGGTCCATTGTGTAGTTTTGGGTTGGCCTTACGGCATTAGCACCATTGTTCCCGGCACATTACTGCATAACGGTAATGTCCAGGACCGGCTTGTAAGTCATTCGTCACTGATATCAATTTCGTAACAATGATTTCCACCGAAAAAATATCAATCTTATTCAATTCTTCTTCAACAAGTATTATCAAAGTTTTTCATCGTTTCTTGAGTACTGCACCGATCATACATTCTCGAATACCTTTTTCAAAACATTCCTATCCAAGCTTGTTAATTTTTTTTTGCTTTTTTGCACAATTTTTTGTTGCCGTCCACTTTGTCAGATAACAATAACGAGGACATTATATTCTTTTTTTTGAAACAATAGGTACATTGTGTAATCAGATTTTGAGCTTATTTTTGAAACAAGGACGTTTGTGACTACTTTCAGTTACAGAGAAATTTATCACATCCAAGTCGATGTTCCAAATTCCCAAAACAGATCATGCAGTAAACTTTGAATAGACTTCAAGCAAGTCGGATTTCTGAGTAGCTTATTCGAATCTACACCCCCGTACCCTATATCATTATTTATTTCCAGGTTTCTGCACTGTTCATAAAACATAAAATACCGTGCATATTCTTTGTCTGCTTCGAGCAAAGAAAAACCCTCTTTCGTTTATGGTGCTATTACAAAGAGCCCAAAGACTTTCGAAACACCTCTCGACGAAATGAGGAATCACCGCCCAAACGAAATCATAATTTTCCGCTGAGGCTCGCATTGCGTTGATTTCATTATTCCGAAAAATAAAATAAAATTGTCGAGTACTTCAGTTTTACGTGCATGAGCTGAAACTTTCATGAATTCAACGGAAAGCGAGCCTAAAAACCGTCTGAAAAGTCGAGTGGGCATTCATATCGGATTCACCGGAAAACGGCTTTGCGGCCGCCATTTTGTTTTTTCCTCTAATTAATTATAACCGCTGGATGATCGTCAATGCTGAAAATGTAACGAACCCGAATGAGAATTATACAAAACGTCAGAACAGGTTGTTGCATTTTCAAGGCTAGTACTGCATGGTTTGGAATCGTTAGAATTTCAAGGTCTGTTGATTTATATCAAAGTAGATAGATATGATTTCTTGGTATTTCAAATTCCATGAGATGAGTTCTCATCCGATATGTCGGGTTGAAAATGATATATTTGAATTGAATTGAATTTGAATGTTTTGAAACTAAAAAAAATATATATATATAAAATAGAACATCTTGTTTTTCATTGTATTTCTTGTATTTTTCCTCATTTAAAAAATATTCTCAACAGTTAAAAACATTCATTTGAAGTATCTATTTTATATAACGAGTACTCATACAACATGAACTCAGTGTCCTTCAAACTGTCGTTTCCTATAGATTTTGTGAGAGATGTTTATGACCCAAATATTTGGCCGATGGGAGCCGCAATAAGGCGTTTCAGATTCCCGCAAAAGCAAAATTTTCCTGTGGGAGGACAAGCGGTGATGGAGAAGCAGATGGAATACACAGATTGTCAAACCTAAACCTCGTCCACCTGAACATCCAATGCCTCGCAAACAAAATTGATTTGCTAGAGCTCTTTTTATCGAACTCAAATATATGTTTTTTAACTTTGACGGAACACTGGCTCAGTGAAGAAAGACTAAAAGTTCTGAATATACAAGGTTACAAAGCTGTCTCTTATTTTTGCAGAACCCATAAGTGTGAAGGTGAAAGTATTACTTATGGTGGATCAGTTATATTCGTAAAAACAGAATTAATTAAAAAATGCTCCGAAGTCAATTACATTCAAAATTGGTCATCTCAAAATTGCATCGAAGCCGCAGCGATTGTTTTTGAAAAAACAGTATGCATTATAGTTGTTTACCGTCCGCCTTCCGGAGATTTCTCTCAGTTCTTTGAAAAACTTGAAAGTATTCTGAAGTTCTCGGTGGGTAAGTTTTCTTCTACATTGATTTGTGGAGATTTGAACATTGACAAGTTGTCGGATAATATGCAATCAAAAAAACTCCAGGATCTGTTTGATTCATTTCAGCTCATGTCACTAGTGAATCAGCCCACACGAATAGCAACAAGAGGGGGTGGCGTCACCAGTTCATCGGCGATTGACTATATCGCAACCAATTTAGAAGTACGAAATTTTAAAATCATAGACACCGCAATATCCGATCATAATGCACAAATGGTCGAGTGGAATCAAAAACTATCTACAAAAACAACCTCGGAACCCGAGGAAATATATCACAGAAGTATCAACGAAAATTCAGTTCGCGAGTTTAAAGAACTTTTCTTAAAAAATCGACCAAATATATCAGATGTCAGAAACACCGAAAATATAGACACCATTTTCGAATCATTTTATGAGTCGTTCTTATGGTGCTTTGATATAACACACCCAAAAAACGTATTGTACGAAACGAACATAAAGTCCATCAGGTCCCCCTACCCCCAGAATTGAAAGAGGAATCAACCCACTTGCAGGAGCTAAACCGTCTACGAAAAATCTCTAACAACCAAGATATTCACAATATATATATATAAAGAACGGAAAAAGCAACTTTCAAATAATATAGAAGAACATAAAAAATTATACTATAGCAACTTGATTACTGGGGCGGAAAATAAAAATAAAGAAATGTGGGAATTAGTAAATATGAAATTAAACAAAAATAAATGTACAACTTCAAAAATCACACTGAAAAAAAAAATAATGATGATACTATAACTGATAATAAATCTATAGCAAACGAATTTGGGCAAAATTTCGCAACATCAGTTGTGAAACTTGTGAACAATATTGGGAAAACTGATGCTGATATGGGTTGTACTACTGCCATCCACGCACAACGAAACTCAATGTTCTTTTGCGCGCTTGACGAATATGAAGTAAAAAACATCATACTAGGACTAAAAAACAAAAATTCCACTGGTATAGATGAGATCCCAATCAAACTTGTGAAAAATTGTGTAGATGAAATAACTTCGTACTTGATAAACATTATAAATGACTCGGTTATCGCAGGCAAATTTCCAGAAGTATTGAAAATTTTCAAAATGGTTCCCATTTTTAAAAAAGGTGATACACAGCTGGTCGAAAATTATAGGGGCATTTCTATTCTAAGTCCTTTTTCAAAAATAATAGAAAAAGCAGTATACACAGTTTTAATTAGATATCTAAACGAATATAAAATAATCACCCCCTGCCAGCATGGTTTTAGGGAAGGTTGCTCTACCGAAACCGCATCGAGCAAACTCGTTCAATTCGTTTACGATAGGATGCACTCGTACCCAACTAGAAACAATAATAAAATCTATATGAAAAAATTCAACCATGAATATTTCAGGAAATCTCTGGAGGGTGCTGGTATTCAATTGTTCAATATGCTACCCGCTGACATAAAATCTGTCCAATCCATCAAACAATTCAAAAATAAACTTAAATTATTTCTGATTACAAACTGCTTTTATAACCTTGATGAATTTGTTGGACATTGTAATTCTCATTGAGAAATATTTTAATCGATTCCTTTTGTCTGTTCTCGTGCTGTTTATAAAAACAAACCTTTTTTTTATATTTTTTATTCTGTGATCCTGTTTCAGATACTATTGTAATACTGTATTTTTATTGTTGAAACCACTGACGACACTTATCCACTTCATTGTATATGGCTTTACTTAATAAATAAATGAATGAATGAATGAATGAATGAATGAATGAATGAATCAATGAATGAAATGAATTAAAATATTGGCGGTTCGGACTTCCATTGTCTGAAATGATAGAATCTTGATATATGGTAAAATGAAGCTCAAGATGAGTGGTGAATTGAAAAATAATCGAGAAAACATGTGGAATTGACAATCGAAAAAAGAAAGGAATGAATGATTCTGCGAAGTAAACCAGAAACAGATCTCAAACCAAAATGGGAATTTCGAAAATTTTTTATTCATCAATGATGAAGTCACTTGATTATTCATTGTATACTCGATATTTCATTAATTCTGGCCCTGTTTATTGTGATTAATTCATCTCATTAAATTCTGTTGATTCATTTCATCCCATTTCATCTGTTAATTTCATTTCATTTTCCCATTATATCTTCCGAATCTTTCTGCTGTTGATCTTGATATTTTCCTAATATTTCTTGGGTTTCAAACTTCCATGTCGAAACAGGTTGATATTTGATTTCCAACATGAAACAATGTCAGCAGAAAATTAATGAATTGGATTCCATATGTTTCATAGATAGTATTTCTCCTCAGTGACAAAGTTAAAAATATAGAAAATAAATGAATATGAATATAAATATTTGTCGAGCTTATCAAAAATCAAATTGATTTGACAAAATACAGATAGACAGGTATACATATATACAGACAAAAACAATAAATAATCGATAATCTTGCGGTTAAATAAATATACAGGGTGATTCACCTAACTGATTCATTAGAGGTTTATAGAGAACGGATAGAGATATCAACTTGAAATTTTGGTGTGTGCTACTACTCGATGTGTTCTATTTTCCTAGAATATTTTCAATACGCTGTCAACTTTGTTTTTTCAAATGGAACAACCTGTTTATTTTCAGATTTGCGAATTCTAAGAAAAATTCTGGACCTGTTGCATTTTCAATTTTCTTCCTATCATAATTTGTTTTCATTTGAGGTTCAATCTCCGCATACACATAAATAAGAGAGTTCTATCGGGTATCCTTAGAAATGTTCCAAAATATTCAACAGGGTGTTTGATATTTCAGTTTACTTTTTGTAAATTTCAAATCGTAATAACTTTCTTATTTCAAATAGAATGACCATGAAATTTTCAAACTATCCGAAGCATAATTTGATTTCCTATCGATTTGCATAAGCATACCATATTGATTAAATTGATATTTACAGAGATATCAACAAAAATGTGGGAATATGCTCATTCGTCTAATGTGTATTTTCACAAGTGTGCTTTGGATGGTTCTTAATTTCATATTTGACAAATAATATGAACATTGATTGATTGGAAACGTAAAAAAAACAAATATTGTGCATCATCATATGGTGTTAGAAACATCACACAAAAATTGATGACTGATGTATTCGGCAAGGGTGGAACATGGTCGAGGTCACATGACACCTCTCGATTTCTATCTCTGGGGTTTCAGAAAAAATAGAGTTTTCAAAAAGGCTCATAACTCTGAAAATTCCCTAGAGCCAAAAATTTGCGCCTGGCTTTCGCAAAATGATCATATGAAATTGAAAAGTTGACTACTGAAGGTGTCCGGAGAAGAATTATCATGGGTCTTGAACAACATAGACGACATTTTGAACAAATACTGGTTTTGTTTTATCCATATATCAGAATATCATTTTTAATGCCATATTATTTGTTTGGTGAGCATAGGAATTTCCATAGACGAAGTAGAGATAGTCACTTCTCAATGGATTGATGTTCATATTATTCCTCAAATATGAAATTAAGAACCATCCAAAGCACACTTGTGAAAATACACATGAGACGAATGAGCGTATTGTCACATTTTTGTTGATATCTCTGTGAATATCCATTTTAGCAATATGGTATGCTCATGCTAATCGATAGTAACTGAAATTTTGCGTCGGATGGTATAAACATTTCATGGTCATTCCATTTGAGATAAAGATTTTATTGTGATTTGAAATTGCCAAAAAGAAAACTGAAATATCGAACACCCTGTTGAATATCTTGGAACACTTTGAAGGATACCTGATAGAACACTCTTTCATTAAAGTGTATACGGAGATTGAACCTTGAATCTCAAAATCGAAGATAAAATGGACATTTTAGTTGGTCAGTCCATCTGTCAAAATTTTTCGTAAAAATGGAATATCTTGAAAACGATACGATAGAAAGAAAATACAAAATGCAACAGGTCTAGAATTCTTCGTAGAATTCGAAAATGTAAAAATAAACAGGGCGTTCAATTCGAAAAAACGAAGTTGATATCACTTCCGGTTTAACCGGAAGTAACAGCATATTGACAATATTTTAGGAAAATAGAACACATCTAGTAGTAGCATCCACCAAAATTTCAAGTTGATATCTCTTTCAGTTCTCCATAAACCTCTTATGAACCAGTTAGGTGAATCACCCTGTATCTACATATGCATACATTAAAATTTATCGAACAACAACATGTGCATTCACGGATACATACCTATATATGCACCGAGTCGAACATTTTGAAAGTATTAAAAAATAATGACGAAAAATAAAGAGAAAAAGAAGGTATACAAGTTTTTATATACAATTACATGTCCATATAACATTCCTGTAGGCTATAGTATGCTTTTCCAAGCAGCATTTGTTTGACAAATTTTCTGAATAATTTATTTGATATGTTTTGAGTTAACTGTGGCAAGTTATTGAATATCCTTTTCCCTTCAAACATATTAGAGTATTTTGTTAAATTCAGTTTAGGTATTGGTAGGTGAATATTACAGCTCTGTCTGGTATTGTCAGGTCTATCCCTAAGATAATCAGTAGTATATTTTTTGTGAATCAGGCACACCACCTCCAGAATAAAGCTATCCCTGTAGCCTGCCCTACACGAATATCTGACAGATCTTTTGCAGTACAAACACCTGATTTAGGAGTTTTTGATTGCAGAATCCCTAAAAGGCAATGCCATATCTTAGATGGGAATCCACAAGGGCAAAGTGGATCTGGCTGTGAATATGTCAAGTTCATTAGCAACAACTCTCACTTCAAGAGATCTAGAAGCAAACTTTTCACATAAAGATGTGATATGTTCATTGAATTTCAGAAACAGAGAATCTTAATCATAACAGCTCTTAGCGAAAAAACACGATACAACATTGTGGTTCAAAAACGGAACATGTTTGAATATCCTTTTCAGAATATTCATGACAAAAGAAGATACATAATCTTCAATGAGCATTCCTATAGTCATAATCACGAGGACTATTAGGTATCGATTTTCGCGAAATCCACCACGGGCCATTTGACGAGGGACAATGTAGTAATAATTTTCATATAGAGGTCTCCCGGTGACATTTTGGTGTGCTTCCAAATGACCATCACATATTACCATAATATTATGGGTATTTGCCAGACCACATTTCAGATGATAACGACTACTAACCAACACACATTGGCGTACTACAATAGACAAAGTATGACAACAATTTACTAGGCAAAGTGATCTTTAGGATAATACCTTCCCTGTATTGATGTTTTTCTGAACATTCGATTGATCAAATGATTCATTCATACGTTTATTTTGAATTCATACTATCCCAGGCATTAGGCATATATTTCATTATCATGAATGTGGAGTATTGCTGATTAAGTTGTTGTCCAAAAAGACCTAAATTGAAGTTATGATGGATACTTCAATTTTGTGAATCATTGATTATCTAAGAACTCTCATCTTTCAATGAAAAGATCAATGTCAATGCTTTGTGAGAATGAAGAAAAACTTCACATTGGAAATTACTCCTGAAGTGAAGGACTTTCAGGTATACGGAACTTATGGTTGGAATTTCACCATCAAAAACTCGAAGAATGATAATAATGATTATTCATCGACTGATCTATTTGGATCGAACTACAATATCAGTAAGTAATAATTCACAATTTCAGAATAAAATATTCATCACTATATTGATAATTATATTCCTACCTGGCCTATAACCGGAATTATTGTTCAGCTACAACTCGATTGAATGAATTATTCATCACAATAATCGTGCTCACAGAGTGACATATATCAACCAGGAATATTGCTGTTGAAAAACATGCTGAAGAAAATGATGGAATAACATATGGAAAGAGAATGGACCAAACACGTAATGAACTCGAAAAATATTTATTGAATCATTTATAAAAATGGAAAATCCACATTGAAATATATAGAAGCACAATGAGATTTCAAAAACATATTTGACCATAGTTTGGATGAGCAAGAATGAAAGGATTCGTTTTTGGAAATACTGCAAAGTTTTCAATCAAATAATCGATGGTCTAATTTTTTAGGAGGTGAGTCAAATGTGACAACATAATTCTGACGTAAATTGCATGGTAATAGGATTAAATCACTATTTGGCGCATGATATCGGGTGCTTTCGAGCAATACATAAAAACAATATGGGTAATAATCTGATTAAATCATTACTCACAATCCTTCCATACAGGATATCACATGGAAGAGAAGATATATATATATATATATATATATATAAATTGAACTCCCCATTATAGAACTGTTGGAAATTCGAACTGATGAACCTCAAATATTATAATGTCCCGAATTCAAATGAGAATCTGATATCCGTTCCACCAAAAAATTATATTTGAGATCTTCTTGAATCTTGAGCTATATTATATGTCAATGGACCTTGAAATGGAATTCATCTCACGCCGAATGGATACCCAAAGAGAATCAGTAGCGGTTCAAAATCTACTAGCTACTTTGATATTCTTTGTTTGATGGATATTGTTTTAGTATTATTTATAGCTTCATATAGTTTCGTATCATCTATATTCTCGTTCATTTTATTGGATTATGTTTTTTTATACCTACCTAAAATCAATCCATTCAATTCATCATTTTGTTGATTCATTTCATGAAATAGGAATAATATGCAGAAACAATATGATTAATCTTGATAATCATTAAATATTAATACACAGTGGTATCACTCGATGAGTAATACCATCCTATTTTCCATTCAAGAAAAGTGTTTGTCAATTAGTTTTCATTTATAATTGGAATATTTGTTTCGAGGACCAATGGATTAATCGAGGAGGGGGTGATTCCTCGATACATTTGGCAAGAATGCCACTGGAGAGTATAGAATTCCTACAAAGCGGTAGTTACGATTGAACGACTATCTTGAAGATTTCTCTCCTTTGCTCCATTAGTTCTTTTATGCAGCTGATTGGATGTCACCTTTCTCGGCGGCAGGAGAATTTTCCAAAAAGCGCCCTTTGGCTTGGTTTGCCTCGGGCAAATAAGGGCGCCAGCTCTCTTCGTATGAGGAGATTCGAATTCGGTTCGATGGAATCCTCCGTTTCTTTGAAATTGTGTTTGTTTAATCTGAATTTCAGATATGATCCCGGAATACGGCTGAATATTTCAGTTCAGCTCCTTATGAAAGGTTTTACGCTTTCTTCCGTTATTTTATTCATTTTATCCCATCGAGTGTTCTTTGGAGAGCTGCTGGAAATTTTTCACGATATTCAATTTCATATCGAAATGGGATGAGATGGAAAGAATAATGTTAGAACTTGTGGCATTGCTGCGAGAAAATAACCTTTTTCTGGCTGAAGATGAAGGATTATTCCTTCGAAACATGTCCCTTTTAACACGCTATCAATCAAGTTTGTATTTGGTGGAGGGCGACTGAAAGTTTTTTTCATTCACCCGATATCATCTCACCTATGTCCTAACGGATCCCGTTCAGTTTGGTCTTTCGCCAAAGCTGTGGGACAAAAATTTCACTTCCAGCTCGTTTTCTCCTCTAACCATGGAAGATGGAACACTAGCCACGACTGCCCAGGAAAAAGCCAACATTTTTGCCCATTTATCGGGAAAGCAACCCCCGAACATTACACCTATTGACAGTCACATGCCCGAGATCACATTTCGCCAACGATCTATCCGAAAAATTTTGTTTGGTCTCAACACCGGAAGGCTTGTGGATCCGACAGAATCCCACCTATTGTTCTCACGAAATGTGCCGCAGAACTAACACCTATTCTTTGCAAGTTATTCAACTACTTTTACAAATTAGTAATATTTCCGTCCAACTGGAAAATCGCAAAAGTACAACCAGTCCCCAAAAAAGACAAAAATACCCTACTTAGCAACTACAGACCTATCGCACTGTTGTCTATTATTTCAAAGGTCATGGAAAAAGCCATCAACATCGAGCTCATGGAGTATTTGGAAAACCCAGGAATCATCAACGATAGGCAATATGGTTTCCGTCATCAAAGATCAACTGGTGACCTGCTTGCTTACGTCTCACATATATGGCAGCTATCTATCGAGAAATATGGTGAAACCTTAGCCGTGGCACTGAATATCTCCAAGGCTTTCGATCGAGTCTGGCACCAGGGACTCCTCGCCAAGCTTCCATCTTATGGTTTGCCTCCTCAGCAATGTTCTCTCAGGCAGATCACTCCATGTGGTGGTCGATGGAGTTCCATCTGACTCTCTGATTATAAATGCTGGTGTTCCGCAGGGATCAATTCTATCACCAACACTGTTTCTGCCTCACATCAATGATCTGTTGGAAGCAACTTTATGTCCAGTACACAGCTTCGCGGATGATAGTACCCTCCACACTGCTTTCTCTTCCAGGGCCCCAATACCAGCCGAAAACGAAAACGAACGGGAAAGAAATGTCAACAACATACATAAATATGGATTTGACAACAATTCTCGAATGGCGATCCAAAAACTTAGTGGATTTCAATGCAAACAAAACACAAGATGTCTTTTGTCCAAAAAAGCCGACCTCACAATGCCCAACATAAGCTTGTCAGAGGTGACCATAACTTCGAAGTCATCCATCCCGATGCTTGGTATAACTATCAGCAATAACCTTTCTTGGGAAAGTCATGTGAGATCAATTGTTGAAAGTGCATCCCATAAACTTGGTTTTCTGTTTCGTGCCAGGAGCTATTTCACTTCCAGTCAGCTGCTCACGATCTATAAGACACAAATCCGACCTGTCCTGGAATACCATTCCCATATTTGGAGTGCAGCACCTAAACATATCCTGAAGCTATTGGATTCTGTCCAAAAAAGGGCAATTCGTCTCGTCGGTGATGCTTCGCTTATTAACTCGCTCACTTATCTGGAACACCGTAGAAGGGTTGGAGATCTATCTCTATTCTATAGATATAATATATGATAGAACAATCGTTCCTCCTTTGGCGGTCTCTTCGAGGTTAACCGGTCAAGTCCAGTCTTCACACCCCTTTGTGATTAATTTGGTGACCTGCAGAACATCTCGTTTCTCCAACGAACAGCGAGGCTCTGGAACACATTGCCCAGGGAGGTGTTCCCTGAGTCATATGACCTTCTAAATTTGAAAAGAACACCAATTCCTACCTCCTTTCCCTTGTTTCTCACGATGTTCTCTGAACATTACAGGATGTCTCCTTTCGTGAGGAGTTTTATATAAAAAAAAACCTCCACTGTAAGTTTTGAATCATCTCCGTTTGATTATTGTAATAAAATCATCACGACCTCTGGGGCTATCCAATTCATACGGTTATCGTTATGTCTGGATTTTAGATTATGTTATTTTATGTTAAAATTAATTTTCGAAATCAAATATCAGGAAAAAATTATGAGATGAGTATATGTCTCATTTATTCAGAAAGTGCCTCCAGGACGACCGCCACAGTCTATTGTGTGTGCCTGTTATTTTACAGTTCCCTGACTAGGCCATTCGTGGTAACGTAGGTCAAATCTTAAGCATTCCATGAATCCAATAGAACCAACAAATAGTATCGCAATGAGGGTTAATATAGAATAGAATAATAAATTTGAAAATAAAAAACGATCAGTTTAATGTTTTCTCAAATGAATACATAGTGATACAATTTTTAATGTACTTTTAATGTAAGATTTGCTGCGTGAAAATATGGAAGCATCGAAATGGTTCATTCACAAATTGAATTGCAATAAATAATCATTCAATAAATAACTACACCTTATCACAATATCTAATCGATGACTTCTCGACATTCTCCAGTAGGATCCCTCATCTGTCCAGGAGGGCACTCGTTATACTTGATGTCGAATAAGGGGTTATACTGAAGGTCAGTCAGTGTCTCTTCGGTGGTTACATCATCTGTGCTATTTGTTACCGTACCTGATGGGTAGAATTTTTTCGAATCATTGATATTTGAAGATAGCATACGTCATCTGATGCAAAGAAAATGTACTAGTGTCATGTGACAAGCAACTATGGATATTATCACAGAGGGTATGCTGAATTTATATTAGTATGTTGTATGATCATATCAGGTGTCGAAGATATACATTTCTGACAGAGAAACAGCGCGAAAAAACTGAGATTGAATTCACATTTCTCATGGAGTACATAATCATCAATCCGATAGTACATACAAATTGATTATTGGTAGCCTCATGAAAGGAACATATAATGCATACCTAAAACATTTCACTCATAAAAATCCTGAAAATTTCTGTATTTCTTCGAAGCTTGAACTTTGTTCAGGAAAAAGAATATACGACTCGACGGGATTGAATTTTGAAACATGATAAAAATTTCAGGAATCTGATATTCGCTTCATTTATATAAAACGTTTCTGAAAATTCTCTTGGAAACTGTTTATAACTCACTTTGTATGGTTGTCGTGGTCTCTTTTGATGTGGCCGTGGAAGAGAAGTGGGAAAAAACAGTTGTGGAAGTTGTCAATTGGATAGGTTTTTCTGCTGGAGGATATGGAGCTGAGCCATTGCTTCTGGGGTAGTGATTGTGTTGATCTAACGAAAAATACGATTGAAATTTCCTTAAAATTTTTCATAAATAATTTTTTGTTGCTCAAATCTTGAAATATTCAAAGTTGAGAGACTTAACTCATCATATTCCAAAAACTAGTATCAACCCTATCGACCATGATATATTCATTTATTAGAATCCGAAGACTACCTACGTTTTTAATTTTCGTCATTGTTTTTGAAAATATATTCGAAATGAAATGATAATTTTTCCCTAATCAATGAAACAAATATCTATATAAGAATATTAGCAGAACATAGCTGAAACTCAATCGAAATACATTATAGAATCCATAACCACAGAACTCACAGAGAATAATTCCATTATCTGATATTCACAAGAAATAATATTACCAGGTGGATGCGGCAAAAGGTGGGCATAGGTCAGGAACAACAAAAACAGATAAATAACGATTGCACTTTTCATCTTCACTAGCCTCTCTGATTATAATGCAAGAAATACTACACAACGTGTGTAAATAAACGAATATTTAAGTGGTACGTCGAATTTGGGATTTCCCCACTTTCTGAATATCATCTCGACAGAACTGAGCAGCCGGTTCATTAAAATTGTGCTTTCGTCATATCGGCACCTATAAATAAAATTCTGTTCATTCAATCGTACAGAGCCGGCATGTTACAAAATCGCCTTCATGATTATAGGCTATAATTCATGAATATTTTCTTGATTTGAAATCGAATATCATGAAAAAAGTTGAAATTACCAATACCGTAACTCATGGAAGAAGTTCTCCATTATGTATCATATTTTTTTCAACCTCATGAAACTATATTACTCTTGAAGAAGATAGACATGACAAGTGAGAAAACATGTCTGTTAAGGAATGATTGGGTTCATACAAATAATCACAATACCCATCAGCGAAGATCAAGCTGTTAGTTTTGTCAGAAGATCTAAGAGAAAATATTTCTTTATTCAGGCAATACCATTGCGAACGAAGGAAGACCTCCTACAATACCTTCAGGGAAAATCATTTATGGTCATCAGTCTCACGTCTCACAATTGTTAGATCGATCGAAGAAATAGAAAACCTTGATGGGTATAAACTTCTAGAATGCAATGAATACACTGGTGAATAGTTCACATAATTGGTTATTTTCACAGCAGATCTAACTCGAAGCAAGTCATATTTGCTTGGTTTTCCTTTTACTAATCCATCATAATGAGTATCATATTATTTATCAGTATAAAAAAAACCTCATTCACCGATATGCCCTTGATCTGAATTCATTGAACCGATCACTCGACATGATACCTTATCTTCGTTAAATGGGAACAGTAGCCAAATTCAGAGACAATTAAGTTTATTGGAATCAATTACATTATCAACTGCCTGATTATATTTATTCTTTTCTCTTGAACTCCGTTTAGGAATTAGTCAAAGTTGCGTAAAAGAATTTCGGAGCGTTGAAATTTCTAAATAATCAAATTTTTTATGAACGAGTTTGATATAGTATCCCACTATTCGAATAATTGTTCTCCAGATTAAGATAGTTTCACTCAGGAATAGTTCACATTCGAAAGCAAATATTTTCTGAACCTCTCCGAATATATTGTATTAAAAATCTGCCACGAATTTTGTTATCTATTGCAAAAGAAGCAGAAAAACTTGTCAGGTTTCAATATGCAAATGGTGTTCTCTATTTTGGAACATGCTATCTACAATGTACGTAATGGTTAAACTATCAAATCATCACCGATCTTTTCATCTCTTACAATATCAGACATATCAATAAAGGGAAGAGAATTAATGAGTTGATTCCATCAAATGAATCGCCATAACGTGTATTGATATCATTATATCGCATTGAGGCCAGCCCTGTTTCAGTTTTCGTATTTGAAAGGTTATCATCCAATAGAAACTTCGGAGAACATGAATCTCAATATGTGAAAAGAATCGAATGCGGATATCAGGCGTCACTATTAACGATTCCTACAAATATTTTTATAACGGGAATTCTAAATGAGAATCCTATTGTTCGTTTTGATGATTGATTATTTCCTTTTCTGTTGAATTTGATTTGATTCATTCAATCATAAAAATTTGGTATACCGTATAATCCATTTATTCGATAACATGTTTCAATCAATTATTCAAGAAATGTTGAGAATTTTTTTCCAATCGGTGTTGCTTTTTTCTTCAAACTCTTCTTTCTCGTAACTTCGATACAAATTCACAATTTTGAGTCAGATCCTAAATGGAGGGACTAAAAAAACTTTAAGGGTATGCCTTTCACAAACTATTGGGCGTAGAGATCAAAGTTGTTGTGAATAAAAAATGTGTTCATTACGTTTCATTGTCTCCTGAAAAAATGCTCCACCTACCTAATGAACGGTTTACGTTATAAATCATCTATGTTTATACAAGGAGAGTCAAAAATGTTTACCAACATTTCTGAGGGTGAGGGTACATTAAAAGAAAAGTATAATGAATGAATCCATTTCCCAAAATGCATGCTATGAAAGATATATATTTCCATTCCTGTCAATTCTTAAGATCACACTCATAGAACTAAGCAGAAAAACCACATAAAAAATTGACTGCAACTATGTTGTTTACATCAACGTCAAAATTCAGAACAAAATTGGCCAGGGTCGTTACCGCTGCTGTACCATTCAGCATCAAGTATCTTGAAAATGATTCGATATTTTTTTTACTTTCACATGAGTGTTTCAATGTTATTCTCTCACTTATATAGAATGCTCTCATTTATCAACCACCAGCCTCTTAAAATACTTATAGTAAATCCAGGAATGTAGAAGTCATCAACTTTGGAAGGATATATCTTTTTTAGTATGCATTATGGTCCATTAGTTCATTTATCAAACTATGCTCCCTCAGAAAGCTCGGTACCTATTTTCAATTTACCCTGTATACTTTATACCCTCGTTACATAAGCAACTACGTTTATGGATTGAAATTTGAAATTGATTCGGCTAGCGGAGATCAAATTGGCGGAATTAAAAATGTATATGGGAACGGGTGAAACTTTTTCGTGCTGCTCTATCCGAATAAATATTTCATCGACATTTCGGAATGGATTTCTGTGAAAATGCGCCAGGTGGCGGGAGTTTCGGGAACAACTTTGCCGAGAGTACGAAAAATCCGATGAAAAGCTGAGCACTACGCGGTACGTAAGTGGTATTGTAACGGCACTCTATCTGCGTTTACATTATGCATGAGTTTCCGATAGACACATCAGCGTGTGTGAATACGAATTTCCACACCTGGATGTTTCCCTTATTTCAGCGATAGGTTTTCCACGAATTCATCTCGGTGATGATCCTGATTTGCTATCAATTTAGGAACAGCCGTAGCGTATATGGGGCAATGCAAAATGTACGGAACATTATTGTTGAATCAAAAACGAAGAGAGATACGGATTTGCATGGAATACGATACATATGCCCCAGGGATCAGTCCTGGGCCCCCTGTTGTTTATAATGTTCGCAGATGATCCAACATTATTTTTTTCTGCAGCAAATAATGAGGAATTCTCAGAAATATCGGTTGTGGTACTAAGCCATGCTGAAAGCTGGTTTACCTAGAACAAACTGAAACTCAATCACAGCACAACCCAAAAATTATCTTTTTCCTCACGTAACACAACGTCCGATAGAGGTATATAGTGCTGAACTGCTTGGAGTTACTCTGGACATTACTCTGACTTGGTGCACTCACATCAATATATTCAAAAGTAGGTTGGCTAGTACACTTTTCGTACTACGCCAATTGCGGCCTATTTGCTCTAAGGACGTATTAACAACAGCCTACTTCTCCTTATTCCATTCCCATATATCTTGTGGCACGTATCTATGGGGTAATAGCTTAGAATCTATTACAATATTTAGACCACATAAAAAGCCATCCGTATAATTAGTAACGCAGGTTTCCATGAGCACTGTTAACCGTTATTCATTCTTCCAAGGATAATGCCCCTGCCGATAATTTTTGTATATGACGCGGTCCTTGAGGATCACAAGAGATCAACCTCGTTAACAAGCGACATGCACTCATACAACACTAGGAACACAAATAAAATAAATCAAAAAACAATTCGTTAAACAACCACCTTTACAATACATTACCCAAATACTTGAAAAACCTGTCATTTGCCAAATTTGAATACGAAATGAAAGAACTACTATTGAGAAATCTTTCTCATTCGATATAGGAGTACACTCAAAAGTGTGGTCACGACAAATGAATAATGTGGTAGCATGCGCACACTTCCCCTTATTTTAACCCAACTTGTATGTAGTCAGTGAAGTTGTTAACTGTTGACTGTAGTTTTAATCATATATTTTTCATTCAACAATTCACTTATGTTGTTTGTCAGCGAAATTATTCATTGTCGTGTTTATTTGTTGTTTTATTGCATACATATTTGATACTATTTTAGGAAAGGAAAATATCTTCAAGGTGCTGAGAATCTAATTTTATAGTGATAGATAAGCTCATTGCTTAGAGTTTTGGAATTCAGTAGGTATACCTACTGAATTCTATGATGTGAAGAAATTTCAGACACGAGATCTGAAAATACAGGCCGACCGTTTTCGTATGCCATTATGGGGGTCTCGCTCATCTTAAGAGATACAAAGTTGGTTGAATTAGGACAAAGTTGCGCATTTTAGTGTTATAATAAGTGAATAATAATCTGGTAAGAAATCGGAATTATTTTCGATAGTTTCGCAAATATGGCGAAATTTTTCTATTTTTCTTTCAAAGTTGTTTGGATAAACTAATCGTACTGGAAATTTTAGTAGAATTTTATCCAGACACTTTCTCTGATATGATATCGTCTCATCAACAATCTCCAAAATGGCAAAGAAACACCTAACAACGTTATTTCTTATGGGCGCCAGCTTGATATTGTCGCAACTCAGACTCGCTTGGCAATACGAGGGGAATGTTGGTTTTAACTTATCACCCAATTACATGTATTTTCAAATAAATTACTCGCTATCATACTCAAAAACACATTTATTAATAAAAAAACGAGAGTTTAGGATCAAACATAAGAGACATAAAAATATATGAAAAATAATATAAAAAGACAACATTACCGTGATAACTTACATAATGGCCAACCAAGCCAAAAAAAGGGGTGAAAACCATCGTCGTGAGGCAGGGCTTCCGACCAAGTCGCAGTTCTTGAGAAGTGAACTAATTGAATGATAATAATGCTGATAATGCCAATAACGCTAATATTCTGAATGACTCTGAATGAATGATTCCCGATATTTATACAAATCTAAATGCTTAATCAGCAATTTACCTACGACTTGTTCGGAGACTCGCATCGAAAAGATCCGATAACATTATTTTGCTGATTTCATAATTTCCATAAGGTGAATGATTTCTACATTCTATAGAAATTGAACAGGAAATATGATGTACTGAGTGTTTTTGATTAATGGCCAAGATGAACGATGATTTTGATTATGGAATTTACAAAAGGAAATCATCATCTTATGGGGATCACGTTTAATATTTGACAATATTCAACATTTTTAGATGAAGTTGAGGCATGCGCAGTCAATGTAACCTTCGAGAATAGTTACGAAAAAATCAGTATCATCCAAGGAATTATTCCTAATATCATGACCAGAATTGGACATACACTCTATTGAATTGTTGAATTGACATTATGTGAGATACTAATTGGCTAGCACTTTATGGACTCAACCAGCACATATTCGTATTGGTAAATACTGAAACGCGCATACAAAAGTTTGCGTAATATATGTTTCAATTCGTTCAATATTGTTCGTAATATTTCTGAATTAGATTTTGGAAAGATTTCATCCCAATTTCGATAGGCTCAGGAATCTTTCGAACTCATCATCAATAAAGCCATTGCTCCTTTAGAATATATTTATCGGCAATTATGCTGATTGTTGGTCGAGAAAGCCCCTGGTATAGTTTGGCTGTAAGAATAAAGAGGACATAATATCAATTAAAGGTGGAAAACGTTTTCAATCTCTTCTCCGAATGATACTTCACCTCAGGGTTCCATTGCAATTACAGTTTTTTACTTATCCAAAAAGCTTCCTGATTGGATTGTTTCGCAGGAATCTAAATGAATTCCAATGCTAGGGTAAACGCCATCAGGTCTATTGTGATTTTTATTTCGAATTTGCGATTGAATGTCGGCGCACAAAGAAACGTAGAACTCGTCTGCCAGAATTTGCATTCATTTATGCACAATTCAAGAGTTAATTTCTGTGCGCGGGACGCCGCACCGACTCCCGGAACTCTCTGGGACTCGTTTAATTAGCATCCGGAGATTTAAAAGAACTGCATTGCACATTCGTGCACAAAGATATGGAATAAATATCGCCTCGTTAGGATAATGTAGTCACGCTCATTCAAAATCAGTATCATTTATTGAGCTGGACATATTTTCCAAATATTTCAGTGCCTCTGTAAATGAAAATTAATGACATGGTTCATTACAGTCTGATAGATGAATAGATGCAATTAAAAAAATCGGACTATCCATTGTTAGAAATAACTGCCAGGGAATTGAAGAATATGGACAAGATTATATTATTGAAGGATAGATTGACTGAAGATATGAGTTGTTAGTAGCCTATAATAGATGGAGATGGTGATGAGATGAAATGAATCGAAGAGTAAAATAAACAAAACTAGAAACCGAATGTTTGATAATCAGTTCACATTGATTTTCAGGTGATAACTGACTAGTGATAGAAATAAACCCAGTTCAGAATTCGTATTTGGTATTGAATTTAATTTATTGTGGATTATTCATTCAACTGAATTGAATTTTATATGATTGTAATTTATTTTGCTACTGCTGCAAATTATGTTAATTCTCATAAATATTTTACATCACATCGTGAACTTTCATCTCAATGAGGATGCGTATTTTTATTCCTATGTTTCTCAATCCTTTTTCAGAAAATACAAATCTTGTGTTCCACCGATTATCCAATTATAATTTCAATCATTATTAGAATTTCAATGTATTTTTCTTGCTATTTATAATCACAGATATCACAGGTCTACCAATACTTTTTTTGTTTGCTAGCTACGTTCAGGTTTGTATCGATCGTTGATAACCTAAATGAAGTGTTAATTTATTTTCCCAATCGATGATATTGATTGGTTGTCGTTAAAAAGGTGTTGAAAATACATTATGTAAGACGGCATACGTTGATTACGTTGATTGAGATCACTAGAATGAGCACATGATGGCAAACTATTGTTGGGGTATTACACAAGAATGTCCTAAATACAACCATCACAAGAAATCTGAAAAAAAATGTTTCTTATCATCATAATGCAGTGTTTTCGAATGTAGCCAAACGTTTTTGTATACATTTTCAATAAATTTATTGAATGCTCTTCAACTTATTTATTGCTGCGAAATCGCGAAAACTACACGTATCTTTGAAATGGTAAATATCGAGTTTTTATAAGAGGTACCTCATATACTTGAAACCAGTTTTAGTTTGAGCAGCACCAAAATGGTTTACTTGTAAATTTTAACTTTTCAGGCAAGGTAAGGTGGCATTGTATAATAAGTATTCCACCTGTTTCAGTGAGAATGGTTGAGTTCCATTGAATATTGTATTGTTCAGCCCAAGTTTCAGATGTCTCGATGTGGACAATATAAATGCACGAGAAACAACTAGCAATTTGGAGACGGCACTCTAAATATTGGAGATAACAAACCGGTAAACCCGACTGACGTAATCCTCTTCCAGAATCTAATTATGAGGGTTTGTTATGGGAGATTTTCACGTTTTCCGTTTTTTCTGTTCACGAGATTATCCCTGCAGCTTCCATCAGGAAAGGACTTATTACCTATAGGGACTTTTCACTTCTGAACCAAATCCCAGATGAATGGATTTCTATTCCGGAATTTCACTAGAGTACAAAATAAAATGTATGGCTTTCGAATACAATATATAACCAGATATATCTTGTTCGAATATATTTTCATGTTTTGTGTCATGGCTTCAAATTTTCGATAACACAAACAACATTTTTGAAGATCCTTTCGTTTTTAGGTATGAAGCGAATTTGAGAATTGTTTATTTTGGCATCTCCTTGTATCTAAGCTGTCTTATGGGAAGAGTTGAAATCGTCTCTTCAACATTTTCTCACGTAGAATCCAGTCTTGTAGTCAGATACTTGAAATTAAATGTAATCTTCTCCATAAAACTGTAAGATATGGTTCTTCAACTGAAAATATAATCTGATATGAATTCATCCTTGGAATCTTCTTGTTATTCACATCAGATAATGGTACATACAGAATAATTTTTATTCCTGTTTTTGTTCGGTCTTCAGATATCACGAGAGAATTCAGTAGCATGATCATGACACTGGTATTATGAAATTGAATTTATATCACTAGAATACTCATAAACAAAAAATAGATGAAATACGGATTCTATATTTCTATATTTCAATATTCGGCCAAACAAAATTGGAACGATTTATTTGATCCATCGTATCGTTCTGTGGGTACTCAATTAGTGGGGCCATCTATGATTCGATCCAATTACGAGATTATCAATGTGCAGAAGGGCGTACCGTCGTGCGTCGCTTCACGCGTCGTTGGCGTCGCAGCGCCCGAAATATCCGGATCGTTTATAATCACGTGTGAGAGAGAGCAGATTCAGCAATTGCGTGATATTAATGTATGCTGCAATTCTCTACCCAGTGGCGGAACTCACTCTATATACTTTTTTTTTTTTTTGTCGAAACTTATTTTAGTTTATTCAGTTTATTCAGTAATGAGGCACATACATGTTGTGGTCATATTATTAATGTAAAATTAAATTATATCACATGGATGGCTAATTTGGTGCAAATGCCTAAGCCTGGAGGGCTTGTGTTGCATTTCCACCATTTCAGCCAGCCTGTCTCAACCCAACTAGTACCCTCAAATTGATTATCACTAATTTCATTACATACATATTTTCTTTATTACATCAATGCCTATAACACTGTTTCTTCATCCGATCTGTCTAGATTTTAAATTTGAAATTTGAAATTGTTGGACGGAGAAGAGGATTTCACCGATGATATCATACAAAAACAAACGTTTTTTTTTTTTTTTTTATTCGAATATATTTAGAATATGCTGATTTTGGGAGACGTATAATTTACTTGCAAGTTTGAATTTGTTGAGACTCTTACATTCTTTTATTTCTGCCGGCAGGGAGTTATATATTTTGGGGCCTAAATAGAATATGGTTCTTTGTGTATGAGATTTGCTGAATCTAGGTATGTTTATTGTAAGATCGGTGGAAAATCTCGTAGGCCTATATTTTTGGGATCGTAGTTTATTTTTTTGTTTATAAATCCAGGTTAAGCTTTGTAGAATGTAAAGACTCCTCACATTCAAGACTCTGGTTTCAGAGTAAAGTTGTTGTGTAGAGAATAACCTATTTTTTCTAAAGATAATCCTCAGAATAGAATTTTGTGTTGTTTGGAGTTTGTTTATTGCGTTTTTAAATACTCCACCCCAGGCTGTAATGCAATATCTCATAACCGATTCTATTAGTGAGTTGTAGACTATAAGTAAAAGTTCTTTTCTCAGAATGTCTCTAAGTAAATAAAATTTATGTAGAAGTTTCCTGGATCTATTGACTAGATAAGTTACGTGTTCATCCCATCTCATGTGTTGATCTATTATGACTCCTAGGTATTTGATTTTGTGGACTTTCTCTATATCGGGACAGCCGCAGTTATTTCCCGTTGGGCAATTTTTTTTATGGATATATATATTTTTGATTTTGGGTTGGTCGGTTTGAGTGAGTGTGAACGCCATGAATCTAGTTTTAGTTATATTTAGACTTAATATATTTGTATTTAACCATTTCTCCAGCATTATAAGGTTTCGCTCTGTGAGATGGTACAGTTCCGGCCAGTTATCATGTGTAAAAACAATAGCGGTGTCGTCAGCATACGAGATTATTTTACCATTGAAATTTTTGATGTTACAGATATCATTAATATAAACCAGGAATAGTAATGGTCCCAGAATGGTACCTTGTGGAACTCCTACTGTTACTGTTAATGAGTTACTCAACGTGTCTCCGATTTTTACCCTTTGGGTTCTGCCCTTGATGTAATTTCGAAATAAGTCAAGCGCTGGTCCTCTTACTCCATTTCCATAAAGTTTATCCAATAAGATGGTATGTGATACTGTATCGAATGCTTTAGCTAGGTCTAAGAACACTGCCAAACATTTCTTTTTGGTATCTAACGTATTTATAATTTGCTTAGATAGCTCGATAACAGCATTTTCGGTAGAGAGGTTTTTTTGAAATCCAAATTGATTTTCTGTTATTGTGCCATTTTTGCCGAAATAATTGAGTACTCTTTGCCTTAGACAGTATTCGAAGACCTTTGCAAAGTTATTTATCACCGATATTGGTCTGAAATTTGTTACTAGATTATGTTTGCCTGATTTGTAAATGGGGGTTATGATAGATTCTTTCCACTGTTTCGGTAGTTTGCTTTTGCTGAAGGCTAGGTTAACAAGATAGGTCAATGGCTCCAATAGACTAAGGTGTGTATTTTTAATTGTCTTCGAGCTAATGCCGTCAGGTCCGGGAGAACAAGTGTTTTTCAAGTTTGAAATGGCCAGAGTGACATCATTTTTTGTGACTGGTGACAAATACAAGGACGAGATTTGTGGCTGATTTTTGATATCTTCATCTGATAGGAAATTGTCTTCTATATCTTTAGCCATATTTTCTCCTATTTTTGCGAAGTGGTTATTGAAAAAGTCGGCTTTGTGCTGATTTTCTATTATTTCCCTTCCATTGTGATCTGTAATTGGACTTACACTTGATATTGTATTTTTTGGAGTTGTATTTGTGGCTTCATTCAATATTTGCCACGTTTTTTTGTAATTATTCTCATTTTCCAGTAGTTTCTGTTTATAGTACGAATTTTTTGTATCTTTTATTAGTTTGCAGAGTCTATTTCTGTAATTTCTGTAGTCTTCTTTGAGTTCAGTTGAGAAGTTTTTCTTAAGTTTGTTTTTCATTTTATCACGATGTTTTATGGATATTATTAGTCCAGTTGTTATCCACGGTTTGAGTTTTTTAGTGGTGTAGTTATTGGTTCGAATTTTTGTTGCTTGTTCAAGGTAGTTAGTGAATTTGTCAAGAAAAGTATCATATGCATCTTGTATGTTGGAACATTGTTGAACGTCATTCCATTTTTCTTTTTCAAGAAGTTTGTTAAGTTTGATGTAATCAATTGATTTGATGACATTTCCCCTGCTAATAGATTTATTTACGATTCCTTCTCTGAATGTTATTGTGGCGCCTATGGAATGGTGATCGGTCAGGTGAGTATTTATTACCATAGATTTTATTTCAACTTTATTTTTTACAGCGATACCAGTTTTTATGAATATATGATCAATGATAGATTTGGATGTTTCAGATACTCTGGTGAAAGTGTTTATGTAAGAGATATAACCGTGCTCTGTTAGCGTATTAATATATGAGTTTACACTATTGGATTGTTTATCGTTGAGGTTTATATTTATATCTCCCAAAAAGAAATCTACATGTTGTTTTTGTAATTTGCTCAGGCATATCCCTAGATCAGCTATATATAAGTTCATATCTGTAGAGGGTGGTCTGTATGAAGCTGTAATGCCTATGGTTGTTGATTCTACTGTGAGGTTAATCCGTAAAACATTGCATTCACTCAAGTTATATATTATAACATTTTTTATATTCAGAGTGTTTTTCGTATAAACTATAAGTCCGTCATTATTATTGAATCTAGATTCGTTGTAGTGTATATTAAAATGAGGAATATGGTAATTATTTGTTGACGAGATATTCCATGTTTCAGAGAGTGTTATTATATCTATGTTTGACAGTTCAGATTCAATATAAATCAATAATTCTTCAAAATTCTTATTGATACTCCTAATATTAAAGTGAATAACTCCCAACTGGTTTGATTTTGCATTTTGAAAACATTGACTCAGGTCTTCATATATAGCGGCTTTAATTTCCCCCTGTCGATCCAACTCATCCAGAAAGTCTATCATATGAGAGATTCAGATAATTAAACAATAGACAATAACAATTAAATCGAAGATAAAGTAAATGACAAAACAAATGAAGTGGAAGATTTACAGCGTAGAACCCCCAGGAATAAGGGCGAATGGCAGTAAATTAACATAATTTCTATGCGTAAAGTAAGTCAGTTATAATGTAGCTAGTATATGAAAAATGAGTTTACAGTTCATCAAGATCGTTTTCATCATTGATAACAATTTTTTTATTATTATTATATACAAAAATTTTCCCTGAGGCAGTCCAGACATTTCTAATTGACAGTTTCTCGATTGCTTTTTTCACGAGGTCCAGTCTGTGGCTGGTAAGGTCTTCTTTTATGACAATAAATGTTCCCTGCAGCAGTTTTTTCTTGTTATATATAAGTTGTTTTGTGGTTATATTTCTCAATTTTACGAAGATTCCCCGAGGTTTGTTTCTTCCTTCAACTCTTCTTCCTATTCTATTGCATATGACTATGTCATCTTCATTCAGATGAACAGCTAATTTATTGCTGAACAGGTTGATTAGTTCTTGCTTTGTGTTTTCTCCGTCGGTTTCTTTGAAATTGAAAACTCTCAGATTATTCAACTTCAAGTCCTGTTCCATATTTTCAATCTTTTTGATGGCTTTGGTATTTTCTGTTTTTAATATGGATAGTTCTGATTTTAAGCTCTCGACCACTGTACTATTTTTATTTTCCATTTTATTCAAACGATCGCTGACGTTATTAAGTTTTTGTTCGAGCAAGAAAAGTTTATCATCCAAACTTTTTACAATACTGTTCGTGACCTTATCGGATATGGTTTTTATGAAGTCCTCTGTTAAAAGTGTATTTAGGGTGCTACTCACTGCATTTCTAATTTCCTCTTTTATCTCTCTTGTGATAACCATTCTGCTAGATCTACTTCACATTCACTACTTGATTGTGGATATATTTTCCTTGGATTAATTTCACAGTTTAGTATTACCGGTTTATAGAGTTATTCACACTTAAACCGGGAGCTCTCACTAGCGTGTCACTCACTATACGCCATTCCACAAAATATATATGTATACCTTGATCATTACTAATCACCAGTTAGTAACTTCTCTTGAGGAAAGAGAACAAATTTCACTTTTCATTGAATATTTAGATTTCAAAAGAATACGCAGCCCTGGGTCTTATATATTTTTAGATTACACAAAAAATGGGAAATGCTGACTTTGCTCAGTTATAATAGTTGTCCATTTTTAATTCACCCTAGTACACCTTTTCTGTATAAGACTATCACCTGTTGATGTATGGTGCGCAACTAAGTTCTCGCTGTTTGTCAGTAGATGGCTCTAGCAGTAAAAGCTGGTCGATTTTGACATATCCAAAACGTCATGAACCAAGCTTAGACATATGGTAAACAAATCATCACGACACATAAGTGATTTTGTTTTCGCATTATATACTTTTGGTTAAGTAAAAATGTCTAATTTTGTGCCAAACAATCGTCATTTGCGGGAAGTGTTGATTTTTTTCTTCCATTCGAAAAAAACGGCAGCTCAAGCGTATTACTGGGGAACGGTATCGAACTCAATTGATGCGATTGAGCCGAGCACTGCGCGAAAAACGGCCACAATACGAGCAAATGCACGAAAAAGTGATTTTACTGCATGACAACGCTCGGCCTCACGTTGCCAAGCCTGTTAAAACCTACTTGGGCACACTCAAATGGGAAGTCTTAACCCACCCGCCATATTCCCCAGATATTGCGCCGTCCGATTTTCACTTGTTCCGTTCAATGTCACATGGCCTGGCTGATCAACAGTTCCACTCATATGAAGACATCAGAAAATGGCTTGATTCGTGGATAGCCTCAAAAAACGAACACTTCTGGCGGCAAGGTATTCGAGCTCTGCCAGAAAGATGGGAAAAAGTTGTGTCTAGCGATAGGCAATACTTTGAATGATTCATTTGTAACAATTTTTTTATAATAAAATTACATATTTATCGAAAATTCAGCGAGAACTTAGTTGAGCACCTAATAATATTTCTTAATCAGACAGGTAGGTATGTAGAGAGGTATGATATCATAGTCTATTTATTTAAGGAACCACTGAACTTTCAATTGATTGAGAATACATTCAGGTATCAGCAACACTTCACAGTGACGTCACAACGATGCCAAATTCATTTGAAGAAAAATCTTTGTTTCACTGAGAAAGTTTGGTAATTCTTGTCGAAATGTTCACAAATATCGGAAAAAACTGTTCAACAGTTATCCATGGTCGATAGTTATCCAATTATGGTGTATATATTTTACAAATCGAAAATATTCTTCAAAACAATCTAACTGGCCGTTGCGGAATATCTTGCGAGCTGTTATAGTCTTTCCATTATCAATTGCAGAACACAGTTATGCGAGGAGTAATCAATATTTAATATACGCCCTATATAAACGCATGGCACTCACGCCAAAATTTAGAAACAAAAATAATGATCAGTAGGTACTCGTACGAAGTCAAAAACGCCGTGGACTCGAGTTATATGTGTCAACATCCCTTTCAACCAATGAAAACAGTGAATCAGGCAAGCATTGGCATTTTATTGGTCGAAGGGTTATGGACACTCGGAAGCCATAAATCATCTTTTTTACTCAACAGATTGGATTGTCTGGATATCAGTGGTGTAGTGTGGTGTGTTGAATTTAGAAATTTTATTAAATGAATCGAAATATGGCGTTTTGGAGACCATGGGCGAATGAAAATAATTGAGTGCTAAATAACGGCGTAAAAATTATTCGATTGCCTTTTTAGTAAAACTTTCTCGTATATGATGTTGAACGTATTTATGAAAATAATAAATTCATAAAATAAGGTATCCCCGCCTATGACAGATCAAACAAAATCGTCGGCCAGGGTTCGGAATGAGTTTTTATATTCTGCAGTTATGTTATCTATCGTCTGTGAGGTTTCCCCTTTATAAAAATTTTAAGCAGAGTAATAACGGGTAACTAATATAACGGGTCCACATAAAAGTATACAGGAAATATCATCAATATCAAATATTCTGGTGATTTTTTTATTCTTGTCTAATGATTCGATTTCATGTATACAAAAAATCAGTCCGTTTGAATTTTTTTCCTTAAGTGACTGATCCAGCTTCTCCAACATATATGAATCATATGTAAATTTTTTTAAACAAGGCAATTGATGTATTCCTGAAAAAAAAACAGAATATTTATATTTCTCATTCAGAACCCACTTTTTGATACATTTTTTATCAGTGTTAAGCCTTGAAATCTCCGATATTCCCAAATTCTCATTGACATAAAGTAACAATCAACCATATTCAGGATTTTTGTTGGAGTAGGATGAGGGTGGATCCGTATATAGTATTTGCATGTTTTTTTAATAGAATAAAATTCATTTTCTCGGGGCCACCACTGCACCGAATAATTGCGAAAGAACTCATACACATTGTTTTGTATGATGATTATCCAACAGTAACACCCCCTTGATTAATGTTTTCCACCCAAGCGGTTAATTGAAATACTTACAATTATAACTGAAAGGCGGGCTGTGACGGACCTATGGGAGGATGAAAAAATAAAAAACATGACGTCTGATTTATTGCCCACTTTATTTTGCTCTTTAATCGTTCTTTTTGGACGAAATCACGGCATTATGAGTACCTACAACTCGAAACCTGAGTGGAACACCTATCTGTAAGAGCAATAATTTTAATGGATCTTTTTCATTATGATAATGAACATCACTTCGAAGGGATGCTGGATTATACGTATATTTCTGGTCACAAGACTTTCACAAGGAAAATGCCATCATATTAGAAAATCTTCTTTCCACTTGAGATTGAGCAGGAACATGACATATGTTTTATACTAGTTGAGCACAAATAAACTTGAACCGCAAACTGCAATTTTTATTACAGTAATACGTATTTTCACACGTGAGAAAAACTGGAGTTAGCTTCTGAATTGAACTTTTATCAGTAAGTCAAAATTTCTGGAGAGCAGAAAACTTTATTCGTAACCGACTAATGAAGTTTCAAGACATTCAGATTTTCTATGCTATCTTTGAGTTTCCTCTTCAGCCGATCTTCTTTTTGGACTTCCGACCATTCAATGATGTGTTGATTGCTGCAGAAATGTTTTCAGGCCCTTATTCGTTGGTTTTTCCCTCACTAAGTTTTTATGTTCATTGATTCGAATAGGTCATAGAATTATATTGAGATTCATTCTTGATATGTCCAAGTTCAGGCTGAAGGTACATCCAAGCACTGTAATTGACTATATTTAGATAAAATTGTTGAATTAGAAATTTAACGTCGATTTTCCTTCATGTACATAAATGTCCAGCCCTATTTTGTATCTTAGTTTTCAAGTTCAGGAATGAAGATATATACTCAATTTTGTACTTGTTAAATTAGTACTGTTTTAATTTTGTTTGTTTATTCTGTTCATGGCTTCTCTACATTGTTTGTAAAAAAATGCTTGAAAACAAATAGCCCATTGGAAAAATATTTCAATAACATTCACCGAAAGGAGTTTTCCTTTCCAAAATATTCGTATATCTTTCAATACAACGAAAAGTTCATTCTTTCAGGGTTTACAGAGATGAAGATTCAGGCAGTATGTCGGATAATTAGATCATGTCGCTGTCAGAAACCGATGAACAGACAATCCTGATATGTTGCCATCTGGGATTCCGATCGACTTTCTATCGCATCTTGATGACTTCTGCAGCACATGTGTGTGTACGTTCGAGCGTTCGCTTCTTCTTGTTCCTATTTCACAGGAGTCGGTGAGTGATGAAATCGTCAATGATTGATTACGTCAATCTGAATACACATTCTCACAATAAAAATATTCAAGTCAAAATATTTGTACGAGCCATTTTTATGTTGAGGTTGATTTTGGGAGATTTTGAGATATTTTGTTGAATAATTGGGTTCAATATTCGAATTTTTTTGCTAGACATTCATGAGAAAATGCAACAGAAATATTAGGATATACATCTTATTGTGATTTTCAAAATTGCAACGAAGATCATACTCGTAATCGCAAGACTGTCATATTATGGATTAACCTCTGATATCAGAATAGTTTGCAGTAGAAAGGAACAAAAATGCGAAGCATCCACATTCCTGGAAATATTGAACGAGTTTCAAAAGAGCCTGAATTGAATTTTTGAAAGAACTCAATATTTCATCTGTACAATCATCTAATGACTCGAGTTCACAAGCTTGGTGTGATTGCCTGTTGGACAATAATTCGTGAAAATCAATAGCAGTTCTTCAATGAGTAACAAGATAAACTCTCATTTGAAGAGCATGGATGATGAACTAATTTTAAGCCATTTCAATTTCACGTAATATAAGAAATTGGCGCAGTCACTAGGATTTCTTCACTTCCGCTGAACAAGAGATATTTGGCTAGGGTGTGAGATATCGATTCAGAGGGAAATAACCTACGAATCCTACGAATCCATTAATTCCTTCCACACTACTCGGACGAACGTTCTCTTTCACGAACGAGAGACGCCTGCACCCCAACCTTCGTTGGGCATCAAACAATTATTGGTCATTTCCTTTTCCTGATTATAAGAGAAAGACAATCACCAGATGATAGGTTGATGTGACAAATATTTGATGGATTATTCATTTCACAATTTACAATTTCAGAGTGATCTCTGAATCTAGCCAGACCTTTTCTGTAAGGTTATTAGTGGAATACTCTGTAACTGATTCAGAAATCTTTTAAAACCTCGTAGTCTCAATTGCTGAATAAGTCCACTTTTGTGAACACTGGAATGAATCATTTGTTCATATTGTATGTAGAGTTTCCACATGACTACCAAACTTTTCAATTCAGTGCAAACGTTCTGAATGCTTTGTATTGCAATAATATCGCGATTTCATTCAAATAATTGCAGGTAAGAAGTTTGATAACGCTTTCAGATTGAAAACAGTTATCATATAAAACATATATGAATCATAGAAGATAGAACTACAGAATCCCTTCTTATCCATATTGACTTCTTTTCGTGTACTCTTATAGTCGATGTTGTCTGATGGATGAAAACTTTTCCTGAATCGGTAGATTTCGACTACGCCACTGCTTCTTTTCATATTACTGTAACTACTGGTCAATTGAATCGATTATTCTTCATGAAAAAAGATAATCGCTTGCCGTTTGATTCTAGCAATGGCTTGTTGCAGTGCGGAATAGAAAAGCGGCAATTAACGAAATGATTGCAGCAATTGTCAGCAGCGGATAGGCTGTCAGACGCATTTGTCGCCTAACATTCTGGGATTATTTTAAATATCAAATGTAATTGATTAAAGTGCCTAATTAATGGACGGGCCGACGTCCCATGTACCATTTCAAAATTCCGCCCGTTGCTGCCCTAATTGATATTCCGTAATTAATTATAGCGTGTCATTTGTTCCGCTATCCTTCACAAAAGCTTTACCGTCCGATACGGGTCGCTGATTCGGATATTTTGTCATCAAATTTGACTTCATTGTTCGTCCGATTCTACCTATGTAATTGCTCGCATTGTTATTCATCAACGCCATGAACTGGGATTGTATCAGTCTTATTACCTGTTCAATTGAATTTGGAACACTTTACATATTCACAAAACCCACAAAAACAGCATTCGTGTGGCATATAATATACTTTTCAGACGTAGTGACAGTGGAATGATAGGCATTTATATACGGGGTATTCCGTTCAGAAACGTAAATAAGTTAACATGTAGAGTTCACCGAGCTGGTTCTGAATAGTGGTTAATTATTTGGATATGACCAAATCAGTAAAAATCATCATGTACTCAGTTTAATTTCAATAAATCACTCATGGTTATACTCAGCACTGATAAAAATTATTTTTGAGCTCTTGGCTTCATGAGCCAGGGTCCTTTGGGTCGGGGAGCCGTGGCGTTATGTCATCCCTACCACCAAATATTTACGCCACTGCGAAAACGTTTGGATCAAAATAGAAGGTGATTTGGACGATTCTTATAATTTTCTCACTTCAAGGTAGTAAGTGATATCGTTTCGTTTCTTTGAGACTCCATTTGAACCCTTATGATACGTGAAATTTGAAATTCCAATGTAGAAACTCATTGATAACACACTTTGCTGGAAAATGATGAAAACACGGTTCCATTCAGTATCTTTTCAAACAACCTATAAGATTTTGAAGAATCACATACAAGGGTGGTTTTTGGGGACCCGAGAATATGTTGAATTTTTGACCTGGATTTTTAAAACGATTCAAAAGTACGTCGCTTCAGTAGAAGTAAGAGAACGTGTACACCAAATATCTGATGAACACAGTTGAATATTTTGATATGTAGGAACTGAAAAAGAAATTGTCCAATATCATGCTTATAAAACTTCCGAGACCTCACATACATGGTATATTCCAAACCAACTCGATAGTTTCGCAACTATTTATCTTTAAGCATTAGAAGAATCAAGAATATCTCATCATCACTTTCTTGTCCGAAATATTTGATTGATGATGTGTTAATCTTAACTGTACCTCCACACATTTTGAATATAGTCAAGTTCTCACTCTGATTACACTATTGAAAATAAGCTCTTGAGAGAAATCATCCTATAAACATATATAGGAATTTCAATTGCAATGAATCAATAATGAAGATAATCTGATTGCAGTCGCCCAAAAATATTAAATGAAATCAGTGCGGAGTGTAGCCAACTTGATTAATATTCACGATTTATTGATCCCATCATGCATTTGATAGAATAATTATTAGATCCCATACAACTAACAGTCACTTTGACTTGTTTGTAATAACTTTTTGATCACAATATTTTTGGTTAAAGAACGTAGGTACAAAACTGAAGAGTTCCTGAATATCGAGTCCACTTTGTGTATACGTATTTTTCGTGAATTCATTAGGATCATCAATATTCTTCATTGTTGCTTCCTGAAGGATGATCGATACATCCCAGAAACGGATGAAATGCGACTATCACGCTTACCATAAAGGAAAACGCCTCGTCATTACACTCGCAGCCTCATTATCAGCGCTGGTTCTTCCAAAACATCCTATAGAGCGAAGAATGGAGACCCTCCCCGACGAGAAAGTAAAGTAGCTATCGAGCTATTTTCTGACGTCGAGCCTGGCGCTGACAGATAACACTATCAGATCCTTGGGCGAGGCCCATTAGAGGCCCTTCGGTTGTTGGCATCCCTTCTCTGCCCGAACAGGTGTCTTTGTCACTATTCGTCTCGACAAGTCAGTATCCATGGGGAAAGGGTCAATCGACGAGGGAGGTGCATTTCAAGTAGATTAGCGAGGAAATTAGTACGGATCATATGAGAAATACTTTCTTTGAATTATCTGTGGTGCTTCTGGAATTTCAATTCGAATGTGAAAATGTCTCGTGAGTTTTTATCTTTGGAACATTGTATTCTATATTTCTTAGAATAGAAATTTCGAACGTTCCACCTGTTATACAGTCACGATCCTGTAATTGCAACCAACTGCGAGTTATATACAGGGTATCAATTTCCCACCCTTCTAACCATTTTTATCAGGAGACCATTCATTTTTTTTTCTACTTATATTGATCAATGGAGTTAGCTCAATGAAATCAATAATGCTAGATATATTTTCAATAAGGAGCAAGAAGTTTGATTGATGTTCAATATCATACTTTTGATTTGAACTGATTAATTCATTGAATTCCAGTTTCATATGATTTGCATTACAAAACGTGAGTGAATGAAATTTATATAAAATAGGATCTTGTACTAGTTATACATCATCGTCTTCCTCAATAATCTTTATTGCATCAATATTTATTCTGAACTGTTGGTGTAATCAATTTCTCAATCTCTCAGTGGACGTTTCTAAATTTGACAGTTCTACCCATTATGAGAAATGTGGATGATTTTGCAGTAGTAAGTTAATAATTTATTCTCAACTTTGGTTCTCTAAGACTCCTAGTATAATCAGAAAGTGAAATCATGAATGACTTGTCCATCACGAAAGTATTGAATGCTCTCGACAAATATGTCGAATCTGAAGATTTGTCGATATGGGAAGAAAAGGTAACTCTCCAAATTCCATGAGGTTTTCATGGATTCTCCATAATCTTATTTTCTTTGGAAGTTACAGTCATCGGTGAATTCCGTTTCGCTGCTGTCAGTTTCGACCCATATGTGATGAAATTATTTTGTAATCGTACAAATTTTCTCTTGTTCATTGGATGTTAATCGTGATACATTTCATTGAACCCTCTGCATGTTCCTGCTAAAATTTGATTACATTGACCATGAAGAATAAACAAATGGAAATCAAAATTGCATTTGAATAGTTTCATTTTGATTATTATCGAATTGCATTATCGTAAATCGACGCGCGAAGTTTTTCAATCTCAATAATGACTTGTTTCCATGACATGTCATAGCTATCTAACACAAAATATGTCAGAATAATTACGAACTCGAAAGTCGACTAGACTATTGAGGTATAGGAACAGAAAATATCATTTGGAAGGAATTTCGATTGTCTTTCAGGATACTAAATAATTAACAGGGTATTCCATTCTGAAAAATGCACTTTTCACCATTTTTGTATCTATCGTCAAAGTCATCAAATCAGCTGCACTGTACAATGGAGTTGTGTTCATACACAGGACGTTGGTGAACTACACCCAAAATTCAAGCATTCAACAAATACCGCAGTAATAAACATTTAATTGAAGCTACGTTTCGCACGAGAAATTAAGAAATTTATAGGTATAGGGAGATATCATACGAAAATAAGTTAAGTGAAAATGGAATGAAATACAGGGTGTTCTATTTGAGCCGTCGTTGCTACTTTTTGATAGAAGCCGCAAATCTGGAAATATTTCATATCGATGGAATAAAACTGATTCCTCGAGAAACCAAATTTTCAGAATAATTCTACGTCCCGTTCTATCCTATCATCGACCGTGAGTGACCCTGTTTATAACATACAACAAATATAAAGCCCAATGAATTGATCTCAGTGAAAGAATTTATTCGAAGTAATTTTTATCTAGTACGAATACTTCGAGAATCAAACCTACCTCTAGTCTCATATTTGCGAAGATGATTGTTGAATGTGATTCACCAAGATATGTTGGAAGTCAAAATCATTGTATAATTCAAAAATATTCATTTCCGAATTACACAATGCTTTACTGACAACACGGATATGCTGCAGATTAATTCCTCGTTTTCACCTCTTATTTTCACCTTCTGATCCTTTTTTTTTTCCATTCAGAATAACCAATGAGAAATAGGAACCCGATTGATATTATTTCCCAATTACACAACGACGGCAAACGTCATTTAACTGTAATGTAACAGGGCTAAGACCGATCACGTGACTTGTAATCAGAGAACGGTCACTAATTAGGCTCGTCCTGACGCAGGGATTACGGTCCCCGGCTGCAATTTTCACCGCCACTACACAGCTCTTTGTGATTAATGGGTTTCCTTGTGCAACTTCCGAACGGCACTTTCTAATCAGAGCTTCTCCAATCATGCCTGGTGACCGTTGAGAATTCTGCAGCAGTTACCTCCGAAACATCCAGACAGGTGAGGTCATTTATATACGGTTTATTACTATTCGATATATTCAGTATACAGGGTGTCCCGTGAAGACCACTTCAAACCGAGGGAGAATGAAGATCAGAGGATAACCCAACTGCTTTGACAAAGTTTCCATTAGAATAGACAATTTATTGGTGTAATGTGCAGCAGTAGCTCAGTACATTTTGGTTCCACTACGATGGGCTTAACTTCATTAACGAAAGAATCCACTACCAAAATTTTCTATGAAAATATTTCTCACAGACCACCTTCAAAATCTTCGGAGAATGTTCTTGATGTGAACGTTGGAATCATTCTTCAGCAGTATTTTACAGAAACAATTAACCGAAAATGTGTAAAATTGTACCACCTGTGAAAACAAAACCATTGAAAGTGGAAAAAATTATTTATTTTCAAAAAAAATATCTTGAAAACGGTAAGACTTTTATAATGGGAATTTTGTCATAGCTGGTGGGTTACCCTTTGATCTACATTCTCTCTCGGTTTGATGTGGTCTTTACGGGACACCCTGTATACGTAGTCTCGGCTTGAAGACCAGAATGTGACGTAGTGTTCTATATCCATAAATATCATTCCTTTGTGGATCGAAAATGTGAAAAAGCGACTGTTTGATACGAGAATTATAGCCAATGTAGTCAAAATAGAATTCGACTCTTGAGGTATCCGCATAAATTTTTTGTTGAATTTCTGACATCGATTGAACTAACCTGTATTCGAAAACAACTATCACAGAGCAAGGATATTTTATGAATTATAATTTTTCTGATGGATCAGTTGGTCATCAATATATTTCGACATGATATGCGTTCAACAGAAGTCTTACAAGATCTTCTAATAGAAGACAAATAAAATTTTCTTTTGAAGTATCAATATGGCGCAACATCTTGGTGTCGCATGTCACTGTTCACTAATGCTTAAAACATACACACAACTATTCGTTCATCTGGTACGCAAGGTATATGCTTGTTGCCACAGAGAATCGGGAAAAGTTGCCAGACTGGGTACTCAGGAGTGGTCGCCAGTGAATGAAACTAGGACTTATAAGTAACTTGACCAGGCACTTTTCCTTAGACATGTTCAGGAACGGCACGTTTAGGAAATGTCTGAGTACTGGAGGGCGTTACTTCAAGGATAAACCATATATTACAGTGAATTCCAAAAACTAGTATAAAATCGAGTGTGGTGACTTTTTTCCAGCTCTCATAATGAATGGTTTACTATGGGCAGCCCTGTAGGTGATTCGTAAACTTTGCCATGTATCACTATCGAGCGCATGAATCACCACCGAGCGACACATAAATCCATCTAGGGCATAAACCGCGGAGAAGGGCAGGAGAACGTCGAGTGTCGCGTCCGGTTCACGGACCGGAGCGACATCTAAGTGACAGCCGCATAAATAACCGAGGCGGTTGAGGTGAGCTGCACAGATTGAATCATCAATTCTGTACTGATCCGTTAGCCATGTCGATGGAAAATATCTGTTATTGGTTGCTTTTCGAACTGTGAAAAACTGCTGGCGTGAGGGGGATGTGAATCTAATTATTTCTCCTTTCTTTGATTTTTGAAGAAACATTCATACATTAGATGGAATAAGTATAACCCCACCCTTCAATCTACGTTACTAAAGATTAAATTGAGATACGCCCAGATAAGTCAGTTTTGACGAAGAAAGAATTGTCATTTTCACCCCTACTCTCAACAGTTACCTTCTCAACTTTCTCAAATAGCAAGGGAGGTCGTGCGGTGCATCGTTGAATAGGGTTTTGAGAGTGAATGCAAAAATCACCATTTCTGATTTTTCAAATTGAAAATTAAGGGTATGAAAGGAGTGGTATATTTTTTTGTTGCAAAATATGCCGCTTGAAATGAAAATTGACGTGTCCAAGCGTTTTTCAATGTTGTCTTTAGTAAAGGAGATTGAAGGAGTGGTAACACTCATTCCACCGCAGAGCAAACTGCTTATCCTTGAAGATAAGGTATTATTGGTAGTTTCCTTGGGACGAATATATACCTCAAAAGTTTTTATTCGAAGGCTGACAAGTTTCACGAAATTATCTTTCGTGAAGTTTTTCATTATGTTCAGTTGAAATATTGAACATCTCCTTTAGTGGCGTCTGAGTTATGCATTGTTTTTCCTTATTCTGTTGAATCCATAGAGATATAGGCATACTTATATCTTACGATTCATTTTGTATACAGGTAATCTTGAAAATCTGGATGAAATGATGAAATTTTTAGGATCCTTCTTCTTTATCCGACTATCATTTCATTTATATCAAGTATTGAGGCAGAGAAGAACATAAGAACTATGTATGATTATACTGTTGAATAAGTTCCAAGAATAGATTGTAGGGGATTGTAAAAACAATCTTGAAGTTCTTCAAGAGCAAAAAAAGTTCCTCCAGAATTCCTGGGGTCTTACATCTAAACGGTATAGAATACAATAATCCTCATGCAATAGTTAACGCCTTCGCAACATTCTTCAGAACTGTACATGTTACAAAAAAACTAAACTAATATAAACAACACTACAATTTCGGTTAGATCAATATCGGAGTCAGAGATAGAGAGGGCGCTGAAAAAACTGAAACCAAAACTCACCTGTGGGAGCGACCAAATTCCAAGTTTCCTGTTTACTTGCTAAACCACTTTCAATAATTTTCAATTTATCACTATCCAGCCAAATGGAAAGTCACAAAAATCTGCCCCATATTCGAGTCAGGTAAAGTAAATGATGTTTTGAACTACAGAGCAATAGCCCTTCCTTTCAAACTTCGCGAAGGCTTTTGAGACGTGCCTGTATAATAGAATCTCCCCAAATATAAGAAACTTAATAACCACAAATCAACATGGTTTCATCAGTGAACGATCTACAGTCACAAACTTGATGAGTTTCATCCAAACAGTATACAGCAGTTTTGAGAACCATGCACAAGTCGACACTATTTTTGCGGACTTTCTGAAGGCACAGCATCTAGCGGAGCACCTCAGGGCAGTGTCTTAGCCCCCTTATTTTTTTCTATTTTTATGAACGATATATGCGAAGAAATATCGAGTTCTGTGCTTTCATTCGCAGACGATCTGAAGTTATTTCGACCCATTCTCTCATTAAATGACCAAGGATTTGGGTTTCTGGTTTGACCCTAAGCTTAACTTTGGCATACATTTGAACAAAATTATATCACAAGCCAAAAGTATGATTGGCCTTATATTCCGCACTTGCCATGACAGAACATCGAATGCTTCATCGACTTTTTCAATTCATTTGTGAGATCATGACTAGACTACGGTTCCTTAGTATGGGTGCCCATATATAATGTTCAAATCCAATTAGTGGAATCATGCCAAAGAAAATTCATGAAATATATGATCTACAAATTGGATGATGTGTACCCCCAGCAGGGATGTAGCGATGAAATACTACTCAACAGATTTTCTTTCTTATCTTTGGAAAATAGAAGAGATGGACAGTCCTGATCTGCTGTCCAAACTCAACTTCCATATTCCACTAGTTTTGTGAAGTTCCATAATTTAGTTGAGATCTTTATTTCAATATTGTGTCAGGTACTTATATATTTATGTATTCTTATTATTTTTTTTGGTAAGCTTTATAATTTTTGTTGAAAATGTAATAGACGAAAATGTCAATTATTATAGCAACATGTTGTCTTGTAATTGGGTTTTCTTCTGTTGGACATTAAATATTTTTTTTATTCTATGTGGATAATACTCTTTCCTCCCAAGTAAAGTTCAGTGGATTCAAATTGTTCATTTATTGTTATTGATTGAATTGACAAATCATCATAAACACATATTGTTGTTGCTTATCTCTTTCACCAGAAATGAATAATTATACTTCAGAACGAAATCAAATGAGTTCAGAATGAGATTTATCGAAACAATTTACTACTACCACCTTGATGCTCAACTGAATTTCCTACATCTGCGTATTTTATCTGATTCAATTCGACATCAGAACATGAAAATCCATCTGGGAAATGCATTCAATTCGCAGGGATATTCCCCTGTTCTATTATTAGCATTAGATGCACCATCCAACCTTTCGTTCTTGAAACCAAATCGGATTTGAAAGTATGTCATGATTGTCAATTAGGCATCCTCATGTTCCGGATCAGTATTCACTGTCTACGCGGGTCCAAATTGAAGGCTTACAAGCTATGGGTTTTTCAATCATTCCTTTCAGATAATCATCTGAATTTCCCTTATTTCCTCCACGTTGCACATTGTTTCGAAAATAAATTCAATTATTCTATTGGTAAATATATTCTTACAATCAAATATATTATTCAATAAGCAGCAGGTGAATTTTTCCCAAATACAAATTACATTACAGCTATGTCAAGCGAAGAAAAATAATAACAATTCTTTTGATTTTCATTTGACCTATTCTTACTTCAGAATATTTGGTTAAGATTTGAACAGTATGGATAGTTGATATACAGGCTATACAGTATCATATGATGCACTGCAGCCAAAAGCTTACTGTACTTCCTCTATAATACTAATGTCCGGAAAGACGTTGATCCCTCAGAGGGACTTACAAGGGGATTTACAAAGTATCCTTTAGCTAGGTACAATTGCAACAGATGTGTTCAATAGTTCCAGACTCCAAGCCGCACGATCGTATTTATTAATTATATGATAACTTTAGGACGTACTCAAGTTCTAGTACCTATTCCATAGGTGGAATACGTTACTCATCAGATTCACGCAACCCATGCAAATTAGTTAATGGACGTTCCACCATTCAATTATTCGATAATTTACCTGAAAGGGTCTAACAACCTGATTTTATCAATCACCGATAGCTTTGTTCTTGCGGTCGTTTTGCCTGTGGCGGACCCGCAGCCAGAATATAGACATCAAAAGATAGCATCGCGAGTCCAAAAGGTAATAAACCATCGACTGTTGCGTGTTCTCGTTGTCTATAGCCATCAACGATGCTTCTCTACGCTATCTGTCAACGGCCAACACAAATCAGCATGACCCAGAAAATCCGAACATCGATTACCGCCCCCATGGGCCACCGACTGAGCAAAACAATCAATCAGGTAAGGCTATCAGAAAACGCGCACCGCGCCCTCCTGATTTCCACGGATTTTTCATTATTAATTTTTGATGGCTCTAATGGATTGCTAGAGGAGATTTATTGGCATTTGATTACCTTTCGGCTCGTGATACACTTAATAATGTGCATGCGGTCGGATAACTCAATTTTCGTCAATTTAGTATTCGTGACATGGATATTAATCAAAAATTATTCGTAAAATTCAAAAAAAGTGTCGATTTACTGCTTGCATTATATTCTTATCTTGATAGTGCCTGGATTGAGTTTGTCATTTGTCAACATATGCTTGATCGTAAGCCGGCTGTAGTAGAAGTAGTAGTGAGAAGATTATGTCGCATAGGTAAGGCTTGCTCCCTCCTCATACATACTCCTCTTATATATCAGGTGAACTCTTCAAACTATCGTGACTTCGTGATGGGAGTCAGTATGATTGCACAATCCAATCCCATACATTTTTTGCTGAATCGAAGTATTCCATAGTAGTATGGCGACTCGTTATCAATCGGTGCTCACCCTGTCAATTGTTTTTTCTAGTGATGAAAAATAGACCTATCGCGTGGTCAAAGGGCGGCCTGCACCACGATCACCAAAAGGAGGAGGAATGAAAAGGATGAAAAATTCCTCAAAGATTCTGATATATTCAATGGCAGCTCTTCAGAAGAAGGATTACCCCCATGGTGTCAACTCCAACAATAAATAGTGGTGAATCAGCGTGCTGAGTTCTTCAGTCGAATGAGTCAGTGGTGAAAATGAAAGTTTCAATTTTTCAGAAATATTGTAACATCTTTGAATCTCCTTGATCAAATGATTCAGAGTGTGATATTTTTTTCATGAAGATTGGGTTTTTGATCAACCAAATGATCATCATCGGTATGAAATTTAGAAAAGGGTATGATATATATATATATATATATATATATATATATATATATATATATATATATATACTTGAGTGGATCGCCATTCTTGAATTACATATTATTTTGTGTTTTACAGGCTTCAAACTGGCACGATTCTTTCGATCCCTTCAGTTGTATTCAGCCTACTCTTGCCTGGACCAGTCTATGAGCTCGCTAGCAGCAGATGAGATGATATTGAAGGCTTTAGCTATATCCAAACTCACTTCCTAGAGTTTCATGATGATTAATAGATTTACTGGTACTTATGGAATTGAATCGTAAAAAAATCTTGAAAAAGTCATGAACTGTATTGCAAAAATCAAATTCATCGATTTTGAAATAATTATAACAAAGAACTGAACCCTCCATATGTTGTCTTTGATATTTTTCGAAATTGTCTCAAGAGGATATACGCAGTGATAATAATCTCTCATAGGTTATCTTGGATTCACCACGGATTATTCTTCCTCTTTCAATGCAGTGGTAATCATTTTGAGAGGCGTCTATCCCAGTTCCGAGGAATTGCCTCGATGCAGTCTAATGCAATTTTCTAGCATTTACATGCTCACTGAAGAGTGTATTAAGGACAATTTATATCCCGGCAAATATATTTCCTTCGATGAATCCAATAGAGAAAAGCTCGAACCAATGCTATCTGATTTATATGATGGGCAATATTCAGTGACTGCACCCGATTTAGAGATTCATCTTTATAGATTTTCCAGCTAGTGAGCTGTGAATATACTTTGGCCATTGTCCAATCCATTTATTTTGCATTTTCCTTATCAGTCCTTCAAGGGAGCAACGGGAGGATTCCTCTCTCAGTGAATGATGACATGTACTTTACTGTAGAACACAAACTCTCTGCTATTTACTCTCAACTCTAGGCAATTCCTCACAGTGTAGCTTGGGTATCTGGAAAATATTATAGTCTGTAGATACATTTCTCAATGGAAATTGCATGGAGTCCATTTTATGAAAACTATACTTGGAACTGATCAGAAGGGATATTGTTGTTTGTCATTAAGTGCTCAATATCTTAATGTGGCATATTTGTGTCATGGCGAATAGAACTATTCGATTAGAGATATCTTCATTGTGATTCAATGTTATCAATTACAGATTCTTTCATGAGGTTGGACAGATATAATCCTCATCGAGGGTACTCAAACAAAATTTGTGTTCTAGGGTTACCCTCAGATGCAGTGATCGTACATGATTTATTTGCCATGCTTTGACTACAGATAGAATCCTCACGTTTTCATTTCCATACCGACTTCTTCAATCGATAATCCTCCCTGAATATGCCCTGTACTTTTCTGGAGAAACTTTCTCAATCAGGGGAAGCGGCGCAGCATGCAATTATCTCGGAACAGTAATGACTCAAAAAGGTATCTTTTTTTGAGGAGAATGCTGGCACACAAGTTGAGAAACAGAATTCTCAGCTCGGGCACGTATAGTTCATTAGTTTCGTTTGGAGTAGTGCAGTTCCAATCGCACCGGTGCCTGAAGAACTCAAGATTGGAGACTCCAGCTGAATTTAGTTGCAACGGTGACCAATGTTTGAGTTCCTTATTTGTTAAATTTGATTCCATCCCCTTATCTTTCCTCTTATAGCTCGTGTAGTTTTTCTTCATTGGAGATTGTGTAATCGTTATGAACTCGATTATCATTCTAGTGAAATTTCACTCCAAAAGACATTCAATTTGAGGTATCCCAAAAGGAAATTAGCATTCAAGATTTTGTGTTTGGGGTGCATCGGGCGCAGGAAGTGACTCACCTTATAATCAAAATATGGTAGTTGCAATTCCCCCTTTTTGTATAACATTCCTAACTCTTTTGTTTTCAGAAATATTTGTATTGAAAGTTTTCAAATTGACAGCCTATATATCATGTAATCTTTTTTTTTTCGCAGGAAATTCCCTTCTGCTTTCAGACAAAAAACTGCAAAAATTACTTTGTTTTTCACAACACTACCATGAACTGTTCGGTATAACATTCGATGCAACTAATTCATTTCGATTTATGAACACACGTCCGGCTGTCGAGGTGACGCCATTTAGATTAATGTTGAATATATCATTTCTCAAACTGTAGAGAACTGACGATCCGGTTTATATATTGAATGGCTTTTCATATTATGAAATAGTACGATGAAAGTCACAGCTCGAACTGAAAAATAATATTCAATATACATGAAATTGATGAGACAAAATGATTGTATGATGGTGATATGTATTTCAAATAAAAATAATGAGGTTTGTGTAATAGTGATAGTTCAGAAATTTCAAACAAGTCAATATGCGAAGAAATCCATTACTCTTTCATTTTTAGAAATATTATACGAATTTCAGTCTACCTTATATCCCTTTAACACGGCTGGATCATAACACGTAAAACATAGATATTAAATGAACAATTTGGAATCGTTAGTAACTGTATATTTTCTACCGTTTATGATGATAAAACAGCCAATTCATAAAGAAATAATGTAGAACGGCTAAAATTAAAGGAATGATTCTGCACTGGTATATGAAAGGTTGCCAAATTGCCAACAAAAAATGGTCTAATCGAGTAAACGAGTTTATTGTTGATTGAATAAAATCCAGGTTGAAGGTTGAATATACTGAATCAGAGTTACACTTGAAGAAGTAGTAATATTAAGGGCAATAAACTCAGTAAATATATGTAACTATTTGAGGAAAGCAGCAAATATCAGTGGATACTGAGAAGTGAAGGAGATTCGACTACAATTATGGAGAATCTAGGAATTGAGTGTCCAAAGTGGACAACAATCCATCCATGAGTTGTGCAGAATGACAAATAGCGGAACATACAGGTCGTATTGTGACCATTTCTGACGGAAAAATACATAGTGTTACGTGGGAAGGTTTATATAAAAAAAAATCACCATAAACCAAGCAGTTTCAAACTGGAAAAAGGCACATGCTTCTGAACCATCCCAACCGCTGAGACCTGAGAAAAGTCCACACTCCTTCGATATGATCCACTTTTATCGCCACATGGGGGCCCAAAATGACGAATATCAGAAAAGTCAATAAACATTTGGTGTGGTTGGAAATAAAACTTGATTTGAGCCAGAATCTTTATTCCAATATACGCCTATGGCCTATTATTATTGAGCGCAGTGCAGTGCGGTTGCCAATGCGGCGGTTGATAATGGGATCATCGCTGATTATATCTTCAGAGGCTTACTACCACAATAAGTTAGCTATATGTTCAGTGACGGACTAGCTTATCGGAATATTGGGAGTTTATGATGCTTTTACGTTCCTCGTTTCCATGTTGTTCCATCAAAATAGGGAGCCTAGTAGAGTTTTTTCATCGGAATTATAATGGATACTGATTTTTTGGTGAATTGGAATTTGAATTGTTGGAAGAACTTACAAATTATTGGATTGTCATAAATTATCCACCCGTATTTGAATTTTATTCGATTACTCACTCAGAATTTGATTTTGTTTCATTCTTGTGATGTATCATGAAATCGTCCAAAAAATTGATCATATTACTACAGAAATATATTTCCTAGATTCCTGTAGATTATTGAAATATTTTCGTGGAATTGTGGAATACCTATCGAGTACGGATCAGATAACAGGAAATCTGTAATAAATTAGTGTGTATTCAATTAGTACGGTTCATGGGCTAATGTGAGATGAATATTGTGAATAAAGTCAGTTTCTCCCAATGTATCTGTGTTTTCTCATCACGCTTTCGCTAACAATTTTGTCGGCTAACCGGATTTTATTGATACAGGGATCTGTACTGGCATATCCTCGGTACACGAGTAAATATAATAAAGTGGAGAGGGTGTACTGTAAGATTTATACCCGAAATGTGCAGAGGGTTGATTCTAAGACACCGAAATGGCAAAACTTCCAGTAAACTGCGATGTTATTTATGGCTGGGGGAGAGTCATGATGTGGTCTTTTCCGGCAAGTGAACTTCCTCAAACTAGAAATCAACTGCTTCATGAGCTCCACAGAAACACAAATTTTATTTATTTATTAATTTATTCGGTTTATTATACATGATACGATCGTAGACTTATTGAGAAATTTCAAGTTCATCTTTGTTTCAGAAAAATCCACGAGGAAATATAGATTTATATCTAGGATATTTTTTCAACAAATATTTTGCCATTCCACCAACGAAAACCAACCCTACCTGAGGAGGAATATCATTGTGGTAAGCGGCTGCACTGCGATAAGCAAGTCCCAAACCGCTGAGGTAATTTTAAATATATCAGTTGACAATAAACGATGCATTTTCGTAGACTTTAATAACTTTTTATCCCGAGCCTGGTGAAAATTCCAACAGGAAAACTTTTTCTTTTGACTGTAATGTCAGATATGTATCATAATATTCCCTGGTCTCCTACACTATCAACCATTCGAAATGTTACGCTTTGACTTATGAATAGATATGGAGTAGGGTAGAAAATGTGTTCTACAAAAAAATCACAATGTATGAAATATAATCTTTGTCAATACTATTTCTGGAACTACATATTCCACGTCAATATTTTGAATTTCTCAACGCTTGTCATCTTTGTTTGAGTATACAAACACATTCTCCTCAGGTTTTTTGAAATGGATCTGCTGTGAGTCCATATCTTCTTCGATTGAAATGATATCGGTCTCACGAAATATTCCATAAAATGAAGAATTACTTGAAGATACAGTAATACCCCGACTTACGCTACCTCGACTTACGCGAATTCGGAGTTACGCGATTTAATTTTCTCGTCTATTCGTTTTTTTTGTTTGAACGCCGCGCAGTCAAGATCAAGCGGCGGCGTTTGTTTCTGACTCCCCCCGCCCACGTGTGAAAGTATATTTTGCCACCAAATACAACCAGCTTGCTTCAACCGATGGACCAGGGAGTTATCAAAACATTCAAAGCTTATTACACGAGACGATCGTTTGCACATCTGCATGAAGCTATGAGACAAAACAACGAGCTCTCTGTTAAAGAATTTTGGAAACAATTCAACGTTTTAGAAGCAGTGAGAATCATTGGAGAATCTTGGAATGAAATTTCACAAAAAACTTCAAATGGCGTCTGGAAAAAACTCTGTCCATTTTTTTTCTCCACTGTGACTCAGGCGGAATCAGTGCCAGGGCCTGATGAAATGTGTAATGTGATCAAAGACGTTGTCGAACTTGGTAGACAAATAAATTTAGAAGTGGATAGTGATGATGTTCAAGAGCTGTTGGATTCTCACAATGAGGAGCTTACAATTGATGAGCTCATAACAATGCGTGAACAAGAGAAAGAAATTGATAATCATGATTCTTTGGATCCAGTTCAATTAGAAGATCAAATGACAGTTGGAAACTTGACAGAAGCCCTCAGTTCAATTGAAAAAGGGTTAACTATTTTGGAAAGCATAGACTCCAATGAAGAGCGCATTTTTGTTACAAAACATGGAATAAAAAAATTACTAGCATGCTACGAGGAGATATTATGGGAGAAGAAAAAATCATCAACTCGTCAGACGACTTTGTTACAATTTATGAAACCTTCTACATCAAAATAACTTCGGATTGTTGTCTATTAATATAGTTAGTATATTGTATTGTCATATTATCTAGAATTAGATACTAATTATTTCCTAAATTATTGTTTTATTTAGTCTCCAGTCCCAATTAAACATACTTTGTATGTCTTTATATGCAAAATTGTACCCCGACTTACGCGAATTCGACTTACGCGGATAGCGCTCAGTCCCACCTATCGCGTAAGTTCGGGGTATTACTGTATATATTTGAAAATGTATCACGAAGGTACAGATTTACAGAATTTTATTCGTTCGACTTTGACTAAGAAGGAAACAATATCACACATCTCTTTTTGAGCAAATGAATTCAGTGATTTTGGAACCATGTTAGTACAGTGATCTTGTTACGGTTGTGATCATACTCGTGCAGTGAGTATTTTTTTCACTTCGCTTATGGTTCAAGGAATTCGAAAATACAACATATGGACTGGATAGAGCAAATACGCAGGTAATTTGAATTTTCCTATTGAAATGGCGATCCGAATTTTGTCTCCGTTATCCCATATTTTTGGTCCAGCGGACACCTCCTATAACACTGACAAGCGTAATGGAATGTCAGCGACATAATTGAATCTCCGTCCGCCCTACGGATCGTTTCGAATTCGATTTGGGCTTTTTTGGGCGCATGCAAATTCGAATTGCATATCGGAGGTCTCCTTTGGGACATGCCGCTCGCATCCAACCATATTATCTATTATAAATGGCTGTCCATTGCCGATTAGTGATGCTTTAGCGTCCATGAACAGGGTTAACTATATTCTCGAAGGCTTTATTATAATCCGCGAATGATAGTAACAATCTTTTATATGTCTGGGAAATCGATTTCCACTACAATTTTCATTCAGTATTCATTCACCGACTGTTTCAGCGGAAACACTATTACATATACTGCCTTCACTATTATAAAATGAAACATTGAGATGAATTACGGAGGATTATTCAGCCTTTATATGGAGAAGTCTTAATGATTGAGAGATTGATTCAGAGAACTCAGTAGACAGTCATCAATCCAAATTCTCAATTGTAAAGAGTAATTAAATTGGATTTTTTTAAAATAGAATATGATGGTTTGGTCGTGGTAGTCTACAGTCTTGACTCTAGACTGTTGTTACAATATCTCATCGTCTCATGAAATATCCCACAGTCTACTTCTTCCAGAATTGTGAAGTAATGAACTATTGAAGATCTTTCGAGCAATAAGCTTCAGACAGTTACTGTTGTTTTGAACTGTTCCATATACACCATGATGATGTTGATGCTTTCAAAAACTGACATTGAGATTACGTCATGAACAATCTTGGAAAGATTAATGAGTTCGTTTTAGCTCCCAGATCTTGTTCATGTTCCTTTCAACGAAACTTCATTGAAATTGGATTTGATTTGGATGAAATGATTTGATGGTAGAGAAAATGAAAAATTTCGTTCATCACAAAAGGCACCTTGATGTATAAAATAAATGTATTCAATTTTCCAAAGATGTCTAGAATATTATCTCAGTTATTATCAAAAAACTGTTTTTTTGTCATAATTCTTGTCCAATTCCAATATCCCTCAAATGGCCGTTGCCAAAACATTATATCTATATATTCTTTTGGATCTTCTGAATTCCTCAATATACGAATCTAGAGAGTTGCTACTGTATGATTTACTGTATTTCCTACTCATTCTAGTATCGTACGCTCATGAAATGTCTATCCACATTGACCCTCTATTATAAACTTCAGCTTGATTGGGACCATTTAAACTAACAAGCAATTATTATTTGCACCATTTATGTTTGTTAACTGTACAATTTCAGCTGAAAATTATGTTAATTCTAGGTTCAATTAACTATTAGAGCATTTTACATGGAACATCCAGAAATATTTTAGGATTACCGAAATTTACGACATAATTCGCGATCAAAATGGCCGAATGGGCCGGATATTCTCTCTGAATTCAGTAATCGGATATTTATTCCTCATCAAATTGTCACGATAGAAGTTATGAGGCGTGTGTATCATCATTTCCACATATAGAGTGTCTAAATTAGAGAAACTAAGCCCTGTTACTACGCCATTTTGGAATCAAATTGATTTAGGTATTGAAATATTGGGAGTTAATTTATTCGCAATAATATTTCGATTTCCTTGGCTGATATAACTCTTTTCCATCCATGATGACAATGAATGTGCTGGCAATTGCCTCGAAGCAACGCCATAAACAAACAAGAAGAAGACAATGAATGTGCCAAATCTGAATATCATAACAATTCCCATTTTTCGTATATCCTCCACTTCAGTGACAGTTTCTGTATCTGCTCTTGATTCCCAACCTTCATCAAAATATTTTTCTGACAGACCTGACATGATGTTTAATTCCAAGAAGAAGATGATTCATCCGACAGTTCAAAATTTGATTTCAATTCAATAACTATAAGTTATTCTTGAATGAATATGATGAGTAGAATCACTTGTGTCTATTTCATTCATAGTTAGTCAATTCATATATGAGAATTGATTTCTGTTTCTGAAGAGATCAGTCAAATTCTATTCGATATCGAATCGAGAATAGGAAGAATGATTGGTATTATCTTTGCATCTTCCACCTAACACTAATAATATTTCTCAAAAAATCAATAATTTTTCAATGGCTTCAACAGGACCCTGAAGTGGATAAGTCTACCAATTACTTACAAAGTAATTGGTATCTGCAATATACGACGTCACGAATAATGCTTTCCTGTATTTGATTGCACGTAATTCCATTTTTTGTTGTCACTTTTATTTCATTCAGTGGTTCCGATGAATTTTTATACTAGTGGTGATTCATTTCAATTCATTGTATGACTGTATTTTTTCACATATATGTGGAGACGACTTTGTGTGTGTGTTTTTTTTTTTCAATGAACCTGGTCCACTTTGAGCATGGATTACTACTTTCGTATTCATTGTATGACGTTTATTCCTAATAAACTTGAACTAATCGAAATTGATTTGTCTGGTCACGATAGTAGTAGTAGTAGTAGTTTATTTCACCACCATTTATTTTTATGTACAATTACATTTATGGCAAGTCACAATCATCAGTAAAAATAATCCTATCTAAAAAAGCGTATTGTACAAAGAACTAGAATTTTGATACAGACACACAAGTGTCCCATTTCACAATTACATTGAAATACTATCATACAAAAGTATGAAAGCAAAAATAAATAATAGAAGAGTGAAAGAATAAAGGAATATAATATTATGAAATATAGTTGTGGTCGCCCGGGCGAGCACGAATGAAACTGAGAAAAAATGTGGAGATCAAAGCGGGGTCTCTAAGTATTCCTCTACTGAGTAGAAACAGTGGTCAAGAAGATGATTTTTGATTGTAGATCCGAAAGCAAACTTGTTCAGTGTTTTCCATTTCTCAGGGATTCTATTGTAGAGTTTGATATCCAGGGAGTTCCCCACCGATTTGGCCAGTCGGAACCGTGGTGGCCTTATCATGTTGGCTGATCTTGTTGGGTAGCCGTGTAGATCAGACTGAGTTGAGTAGTTCTTGAAGCCTTCCCGTATTTCCATTGATGTTTTATAAATATACAGGCATGGTAGTGGCATTATTCTGTATGTAACAAATATTGGTCGACAATGTTCAATAGAGTTTACATTTGCAATGATGCGGAGGACCTTTTTCTGTTTACGGAAAATACTTATTGCTCTAGGTGTATTTTCCCATAGTGTCACACCATAACTGATTTGGGAGTGAAATAGAGCAAAGTAGGTTGTTTTCAAGGTTGATGTACTAGTGAAGTGCTTCAACTGACGAATGAGAAATATTATGCTGGAGAGCTTAAGTTTATTAGACGCAAACCATTGCATTGTTTTCTTTTCTGTTAATTCAGAGGATATTTGTAAGGATTTATGATTATGGTCTGAATATAAGAGTGTTGTGTCATCTGCAAAGAGTATGCATTTGTCTGGTTGGAGGTATGAACATAGGTCGTTAATATAAATGACAAAGAGAAGCGGACCCAGGATGGACCCTCTTCAGAGAAACACATTGGAATCTATTTCCCAAGTATGACTTCATGAGGGAGAGTGGAACGCCTCTAATTCCATAGAATTCCAGTTTTTGAAAGAGGACATTGTGAGAGACACAGTCGAATGCCCTAGACAGATATTTTTGGTGACAAAGATATTGTAATATGCAGTGAACATATGAAGGTTAATGCATTTCATTATGGAAACAGATTAGGTAACCAAATCACTGAATTTGTTGGAATACCAGTTTTGAAAACAGATTAGATCAAAAATGTCATCCCTTATAGTGTTACTGTTGAACATTGTTGAAATGTCCGGATTGTACGATGAGTGTGAATTACCAGGATTTATCCCAGCGTGGTTTTGGAAATGCTCTTCACCGTACCCAGAGTAAGAACCTGCCTGATCGTATATCCTCCACCCTTAAACCCTGTCCTGACACAGGCGACCGCAAGCAATGCGTCTTGCTAGACCAGGGCCGTACCACATAGAATTTATCGACTGACGCGGTTTGACCTCGCCGAATCGTCATCGGGGCCTCCCAACACCAAGTGTTAGATATCGTCTTGGCTGGCTCAATTACCGAATGTATAAATCAGCTGGTTGAGGAAAGGGGTATGGTGAGGAATAACGTATTTATGAGGACGGTTAATTAAATGAGTGCGTTTGGGGGTGATTCGTGCGTTTAATTGGCGAGGAAGAGTGAGAGATGGAATTGCTGCGGTTGGAATGTAGTCATAGGATTATGCAATTTCTGTTTCTATTCGCATTCGAAGTCGACTCGAATTGCTGGAGGTGGATTGCGTGAAACATTCGATACCTCGTTAAGAGATATCGACTAGATTCCATCCAGTATCCATTGAGTAAGACCTGAAACTCAATGATCGATGAAATTCGCTAAGATTATCAAAGATTCATTCTTTTTTCGAAACTATCAGCATACGTGATGTATTCGTATCGCAGATATAAAACGAGAGTAGAATGAGTAACAAACTTCATGAAGGAGAATAGTTCTAGTGGCGATTACAAAAACCACAATGGTATCTGGTGGTGAAATTGTGATCCTCAAAAATCAGTCATAAGTGCTTGTGAATCTTGATGCGTGTTCGAAAATATATTTGGTGATTGATTTGGGATATCAATATAAATAACATTTATGCTTTCATCGTAGGAGTGATTATATGCCTTGCATTGAATGATGAGAATGAAATGATCGTTATATTTCTGATATGTTCAGTTGTATCATATATGTATGGGACAATTGATAAATCAAATATTAAATTCTGAGAAACCTATAGCCATTGACTTCAGTAAAATTTATTGACGACATAATAGTAAAAGCCATTGTGAATTTGCAGAAACCTATATAGGTTGATTTATTTCGAATATGTATATTTTGTGAATTGTATTACGTTGCAATAAAAATTTCAACAACGACAAGTTTCCTTTATTTCCACAAATCACATTTTACATTATGTCTCAGATTGATTATCAGTTATTTTAATGATCATCACCTCCTTCCCCATATTTCAGTCTTGTCAGTCCTTATAAAATCGAATGAAAATTGCCAAACGTCGATATAATAACAAGAATATATTTCCACAGTGCTATGTGAGCAATTTTTATGATAAAATGAATGGTAATCGAGTGTTTGTTTTCATGGAATAGAACAAATATGCCAAGGGTTGGGTTTAATTCCTGATATCGATGATCATGAAGGAAAACAACAACTGGCTTGATGGTTTCATAACATTTCAATTGGATTTATTGAATTTTAGAAGGAATTACGTTGTTTCATCTGGTACTACTGTGTCATACTTTTACTGTAGAAGTCCAATAAGAAGTTCATAATGACCATGCTTTTTGGATGAGTAATTCACTGAAACCACTTAAAATCTGAAATAAAATCTGAAATATCATTCCTAATGACGCAGTTGTAGGTCTCTGGAAAATCGAGACATTTCGATTTCTATATTGGACTGACAGAAAGTTGGAGATCTCAAATTCACTGCAGCTGTATAGAAATTTTTATTAAGCAATTTATATGTCAACGGGTACAGCCGATTGAAACTTGAAATAGTCTTCAGAAACCTTTTTCCATCACATCCATTTTCTGTCGATGGCTATGACCGTAAAAAAACATCCCGATAAATCGACCATCAGGAGGAACGCTTAAAAGAAAATCTCCTTTCATCCAGTGACAGGGGAAGGCGCGGAGTGGAAATAAGTCGGAAATTGATTTTTATTTGGCGGTAAAGAGTAATTGCAGGAAAAGTTATAGAATAGCATCCTGCTGTGAGTTCCTGCGACGTTGAAAGGACGATAATGCTAGCAGGATTTCGATGCCTGTATTGCAGTGCCGAGCGCAGGGATTTTCTTGTACCATAATATCGACGCAGAAACATAAACATGGACACGAAGATATCATTTCATTTGAGAAGGCACCAGAAAAACTTTCTGTTCTCCTGTTTCGAATTGGTACCCTTCTTTGAGTTATGTTGATATATCAACAAAAACTGTTTCTGCATAGGACGAGTTTTTGAAATAATCACGAATATACAAATATCATACATCTATAAGCATTCCACCTTGCTTGTAGTGGCAGATGTCCTAATATTTATGTTTATATTTCCTAAGTGGCAGAAATTCAGAGTCATTTATCTTAAAGGGACAATCTAGAATCATAGATTTCCAACGGTATATTCACAGTGCGTAATACAAATAAGACTCGTGATATTATTATACACTCTGTTTTCAGATACGCAAAGTAGCTCCCACTCCTTACATAGGTAGTTTGATCGATGATACTCACTGATTCCTACACCCATGATAGTGATACAGAATTCATCAGAGAGATTATAATTTTTTGTGGTCCCAAGGTTGATTTCAATTACCTAGCCAACTATCATGGATATAATGACTAAAGTATGTACTTGAAATTGTAGGCTGTCGATCGATGCAAAGAGTATGTAGAATCACTAATCGATGTTAGATATACTGTTTCCAACCACCAGGACTCAACGATATCTCAAGTAGCCTTAAAATTATTCTGCCTGCGATACAAGCAGCTATTATTGACACACTGGTCGAACTGGTCGAAATGCAATTCCTGAAAATGCACTACAACAATTGTGTTGTTTGACCGGAATTCGCTGATCAACCATCATCTTTAATGTTCACAAGTCGTTGTTTACACTTTTGTCTCCAACAGAAGCCAATAAACGAATCAGGTGGCGCAGAGAAGATTCTCTAGGAAATCACTAAGCTGTCCACGTACATCAGCCTGCCACCGTTGATTGTGGGAGTCGAATCATTGTTTATTTGTTTTCAGGAGCGAAGGACGGCCTAATATGACCGAAAAATGCTCCATTGCGGAATATATCTGAGGTGCTTTCATGAAGACTACCCAGTGAATTTGATGTCAGGATCTGAGAATAATGAATATTGAAAGATAATCGAACATAAACATCAGAATTATATGATTGAATTAATTCAACCGTTCCAATGAAAATATTCAGCTGCGAAGAGGTATAACTTACTTCATATATTTTCTGATTTTGATTCAAGAGTTGTTTTCTTTTTCCTCTAAAGTTTCCCCTACTCCTCTATATCAAGCAATTTATTGTCTTCCTAATGCTGGATCTCATACACGAATATCTAACTATAGCATAAAGTATTTTTATGAATATCATTCAGAAATCGTTTTATTATCAACTATCATCCTCAAGAATTCAAATCGATCTTCTCCTAATATGTTTCCATTCAAATGTGGACACTTGCATCAAAATTGAAAATAAAAATGAACTACGAGAACTGAGAGTTGATTATTAATTCCATGTCATTGTCATTTTTAAGTCGACTAATTAAGAAATGCCCTGAATTGAAATGAAAAGATGATCATTTCTTTCATTTTGATATTTTTTTATCCACTTGAAATTGAATCTTCTCATGTGTAAATCATTTGCTCTGTGTGAGGTATTAATTTCCATCACCTAGTGGTCATAAGAAGCTGGCCAACTCTGCGTATTAGTTGGAAAGTCTCCTTCTGACAAACGTCCTGTTTAATCTAAAATACAACTCGTCGAACTCTCTATAGAGAAACTTGAACTCGTGGTGGATGAGGCGTAGTTGATGCCTGTACAACAATTTTCAACTCCTGACTTTCTACAAGGTCGATGTTAACACTGGTCTGGCATCGGCATCTTTGAACTATCTCTGCCTTCGAAAATTACGCTCATCTTGAATTATTTTAATTAATGGAATATAATGAGTATAATAGGACATACGTGGTTATCTGTTGAAATGTCTTCCATGAGCATGATTTTTTCTTATCTGTTATTTTAGCAAATATATTGACATATATGTGATCAAGGAAGAAGAAAACAATGTACCAAGAACACAAATGACATATACACGGTGTCTGAATTTGGATTGATATGGAACATGGGGAGAAGAAATATTTTCTACCAGATAACTCCCGAAGTTGTTGATATTGTTCAATTGATATTCAATGTAGAAAACATTATTTGGGAATCCCCAGAATAGTATCCTCGAAACAAAATTTCCATTTCCAGTTTATCAAAAATGGAGTTGGTTTGATTTTGAAGGTTAAAATTTCAAACTCTTCGCTTGAGATGTTGAAAATTCAATTCGAACTCCATCGAAGTCATTTAGGAGTCCATGCCTCATTTGAGAGCGAGTGCCTGTGGATAAAAATGTTATAGGAATTTGTCGAATTTCTTCGGGATCTCAATCCGAGAGTTTTTTGAATTTTTTGGGCCTCTGTATATAGTACAAATTTTCAAGAAGGACAATTTCATTTAGCGTATTCCCAATTAGAGTTTTGTCTGTTTTGTAAATGAGGTTCCTGTTTTTTTCTTCGAGAATATTACTGAAGGGTTAATCCAGTTCCTTGGAGAAATATGGTGAGCCGATTCTTGTATATTCCTTCTGGTAACTGCTCGATGTTTTCTTCTTTGTTGTTGGAAACTGTTTTCCTGTTTTTTTTTTTTCATAAATAGGTGCTGTAATCAAAAACTTGAACTCATTTTGTGAAATAACCACGGACAATGATATATAAATCACTCGAATAGCCCCATGTTTCCTAGTCAAGATCTGAAGTGAATGAAGATCAAGTATTGGAATTTCCCTATTGCGAATACATATATTATTGCGGATATAAAGGTACAAATCAGATTAACCTCTGTTAACAGAGTGGTGGTTCGAGCCGTTTGATTGAAATATTTATTTTTCAGATTACTCCGGTAAAAAAAGTAGCGAAAGGGTTAAATACACGTGGAATTCGGACCGAACATAAAAAACGACTGAATGCCTTTTTTAGTGCATGAAAAGGACTCGCAATCGATGTAATGCTATATCTGTAAAGCTATCCAGCAGAGTTATTTTCAATGGGGGGTTTTCAGTGGATGAAGTACTTCAATATGTTTCTCCGTGAAATATTACCTGGACACTGCAGTTTTTGCGATATAGTTCAATTTGCTAGAGAGCATTGATTGGGGGAGCGATGTATATAGCAATGTAGCTTTCAAATCAACATTTTCGACAGGATTTCGCCTTCTGCTTCATACAAGTCGAACTTGAAAAGGAAGGATATTGAATGGAATATGATTTATCAATGCCTCTACTAGACGCATATTTGGGATAGTCATAGTAGTTACAAATCCATTTGCAATCTATTATTTGAGATCAATGGAAACGTAATTATGTCCACAAATGCGATGCAAACATATTTTCGGAAATTACTATAGACCAATTTTTGTAATATGCCTTCGATAGAAGGTTGAACAAAGCATCAAGCAATCCTACAAAACAAAATATTGAAGTCTACAACCAACATGATACCACGATCGATTGCTATTTATTTTCAAGAATTTTTCTATAACGAAAGTAATTCATCCACCAATACAAATCATTCGTTTTTATGTAAGGTAAATGGCAAAATATGGTGAGCCAATTTCGTTACGTATTTTCAGGTTATGATGAAGGTTACCAATCGTAATACTGGTGGATGCGCCCGAAACTGAAGAAACAGACAAAATGATAATAGTTTATTATCATTTCAGATATATTGCAAGTGGGTAGTAAAGAGGCTCTAAGTCCTATCTGCTTCTCAACTTCGAGCAAGGACTACTTTCTGCAATTATATTGCATCTTACATATCGATTGGAATATTGTTTTGTCATTTGATTAACCACATATTATAAGCAAATACGAGTATATGGTTCACAAGTTCAGTGGAATATATTCAGTCTATGTTTTCGATAATCAGGATGCAGGAACTTCATATGGTCCTCGAAAAATAAACAAACACATGACCCTCATGATTTCATACATAAACTGAAACACATACACAATTCAGTAAGAGAATATCTTGAACACCAAATGATACGCTCTCACAATGATATCATTACTATGTTGGTCAGAAAAATGGTTTGACATACAGGTCTGGAAACTGGTAGAATAGTGAGTTTACCCTTACATTGACGAGAATTTGGTGGTTTTCGTTTTCGCCTCCTGCAGCTCTGTCTTCTCTTTGTGTCTTTGATCGGCTGTGTCAAAATACTATTTTTGTTTCATTCGAGGGAATTATCAAGGAGATTTCATTTTTGCCATGCATGCTGTTCAAAAAACCGGTCGTCTTATTTACAAGCACGATACGAACTGTCGAAGATTGATCATACCCTGAGACAACTACGCTCCTAGCGGATTATTCCTCAAAAATGTTGACACCCCCCACCATTCAAAAGTGCCCTAGTTTCCAGACTTGAATATAAGACTGTGGTCAGAACTAAATTCGATTCATTACGGATGAGGATTTGATACGAACAAGTGACAAGAAGATATGAAAGCATCAAAATCCATTCTGAGTCGATGCTGAAGTATTACTTCAACAACCCTTTCCTTTACGGAATAATTTTCGGTTATCAGGAAATATATATCGTTATTGAATAAGTGGAAAAATATTGGTCTGTAATGTGATCCCTGACAAGTGACTACACTGATTCGAAATCGAATCTACCTCATGAACTCCACACCGTTCGTCTTCTAAAAACGACTTCTGAACAACACCAATTACTGGAAATCATTCCGTGTCTCACGGATCAGAAATCATCGCCGTCATACGACCGTATAAAGGTGTCGAGGAGGGCAAGAAAAAGTCCGGACAAATTCCTTGGAAAATTCGTGAGAGGATACGTGCCCGGAGATACGGTGATAAATGCGAACGAAACCATTATGGGACTTCGTCCCCGCCCCTCGCGCCCCTGATGGTGCAGAAACTAAGAATAGAAGAAGTTGGATTAGTTAGAAGCCTGATAAGGGTTATTTCATCGCTCAGGGGCGCCCACCTTACTAAAATAAGGGTTTTTATTGATTATTCTTGAGACGTATCATTCTTCAGAATGATTTCTAGAATTTATTCATTTTGTGTTGATATATACGTCATACTCAGTAAATTAGTTGTGACGTCACTGTACCACGCGAAGTACTTTCAACAGCTGAATTCATCATTATCATGACGCTGACCATCACTACGATGCGAAGACATTTTTCAAACTATTTCATTCCAACTCACGATCAGCTGATAAGAACTGTATAATTTTATGAATTATCGAAAGTAGTTCTAGTAAGAACATATTTAAATCAGAAGTACATATAGATGACTGATAGATAGATCCTTGATAAGTTCTTTTGGAAATACCCTTTTGGGTGTAGAACATGTCAGTATAAAAACAAGATCATAAAAACCAGTGTGTTATCACGATGAAATAAAATAGAACATGAGTATTACAGTATCAATATACAAGGTGTTTCACAGTGGATGGAACATTAGACGTATCTGGAGAACAGAAAGACAGATCATTTCGAAAATTTGTGAGCGTGGATGATCAAACTTGCTCTATCCGTCTAAAATATTTCCATCAATACAGTGGTGCCGCTTGTATCAGAAAGTAGTAGCTACTTTGTTATTTCAAATGGAACACCTCGTATATGATATCATTATTGGAATCCTCATAAGATTCCTCACAACTTTCCTACATAATTTCCTATACCTTTCTGTGACGATTTCTGGGATAAAAATTATTTTGTCAAATTTTTGTGCAAAACCTGACCATTGAAAAATATCAATTTTTTCCCAATGCAAACTTACAAAATATTGCAATTTGGGTTATAGCTGCATAGGACCATCAAGTATTCTGTCGATGAACTGGATCTCAGTTTCAACATACAGGAAGGCTCAGAAGTGAGTGTCATCCGCGCACTCATAAAAATGACTGAAACTCCGTTTTTTTAAATAGAACACCCTGTATATTATCACTTATTCGAAAAGCTATAACATTTTCCATTTTAATTGAGTATACTTTCCCTATAGCTATCTCGTACAGTTTGTCAGTTATGATCACTTATGTTATGAATACGTCTTCAATAAAATAAATATTGGATAGTGCTTTAGATAGTAGGCTATGAACTTCATTCTGACAGAGAACTAACATATTATTTCTTCATTGTTATCCTGTATTCAAGATGCATGAGTGTTAAAATACTATGGCAGAAAATAATTACTTGAATGCGGTTCAGATGAATTTATTCATCATTTATGGTCAATGTAACAAGAATATCAGTAGAACACGCAGCGAGTTTGATGAAAAGTATGCTGATTCACCTCGCATGAATCCAATAGAATTCATTAGATTGAAGAGAAATTTTGAAATGTTTTTGAAATCTGTCTAGATTTATTAATACACATGTTAGACTTCGATACTTTTACCTATTCATGATGATATTGTCAAATATTAAACGTGATCCCCATAAGATGATGATTTCCTTTTGTAAATTACATAATCAAAATCTTCGTTCATCTTGGCCATTAATCAAAAACACTCAGTACATCATATTTCCTGTTCAATTTCTATAGAATGTAGAAATCATTCACCTTATGGAAATCATGAAATCAGCAAAATCATGTTATCGGATATTTTCGATGCGAGTCTCCGAACAAGTCGTAGGTAAATTGCTGATTAAGCATTTAGATTTGTATAAATATCGGGAATCATTCATTCAGAGTCATTAGAACATTAGTAATTAGAATTCTAGCATTATTCAGAATGTTAGCGTTATTATCATTCGATTAGTTCACTTCTCAAGAACTGCGACTTGGTCGGAAGCCCTGCCTCACGACGATGGTTTTCACCCCTTTTTCGGCTTGGTTGGCCATTATGTAAGTTATCACGGTAATGTCTTTTTATATTATTTTTCATATATTTTTATGTTTCTTATGTTTGATCCTAAACTCTCGTTTTTTTATAAATAAATGTGTTTTTGAGTATGATAGCGAGTAATTTATTTGAAAATACATGTAATTGGGTGATAAGTTAAAACCAAAAACCCCCTCGTATTGCCAAGCGAGTCTGAGTTGCGACATGTGGTGGAGGCGCCAGCTTCGATTCTTTTTAAAAAATGCAAAATCATCCAATTACAATTTTCAGATAAGAAAAAAGAGGAAAAAAAAATCAAAATTTCACCTTAATAAAACTGTAAATTCCTAATACAAATTCTATTTACGTGGCCATCATTAATAAATAAGTTTAGTTTCAAGTACTTTAATTTTCTTTCAATCTCGAATTATATCCAATATAATTTCTAATATCTGTTCATCAGCTTAGAAATATATTGACAGATTTGGTAAATCATAACGAATATCTGTTCATCAGCTCATTATGATTTCCAAATTGAAAATTTGAGCATTTTGTTTTTCTCTTTTCGAATTACAAACAATATAATTTCTAATATCTGTTTATCAGCTTAGAAATATATTGATAGATTTGGTAAATCATAACGAATATCTGTTCATCAGCTCATTATGATTTCTGAATTAGTAATTCGAGTTATCTTTCCTTCTTTTTTCAAATTATAAAAAATATAATTTCTAATATCTGTCCACCAGCTTGGAAATATATTGTTAAGTTCAGCTCATCATGCAGAATATCTGTTTCATCAGCTTCTCATGATTACCGGAAGAATAATTTGAAATTTTCAAACCTTATCCAATAGTGACAATAGGAATGATACATTTCCCAATATCTGTTCATCAGCTTGGGTAGGTGTTTTATCTTGATTGCATAATTACAACGAATATCTGTTCATCAGCTCGTTTAATTAGTAATCATAATGTTGTACAATTATTAAGATTCATTTATATTTCCACATATTTTATTTTTTTGATGATGGTACGTAAAAATCCAAAACGTCGGCAACGCCTGAAACAAACAAGAGATATGGAATATGGTGTGGGTTAAAAATGTTGGAGATTTCATTTTATCAACTTAGAATTAGGATGGTAATGTTAAGTAAATAGTACTAGAGTAGCAAAGGGTTCACAAACTAAACAAAAAAATATATATTGATCATGAAAAAAAAAAATAAAAAAAAAAAAAAAACAATTTAGTAGAAAATATATGAATATTTTTTCAAAAAACAGAATATTCAAGAATTGACACACCTTCGAGAACGAAAATGCATGATAATCAATAATAAGTATGAGTTTCATAATATAACTGTTTTTTTTTAACAAGGAAATGATAGTCTGATTTTTTTTTTCAATTACGATAAAGGGAAATAAATATGATCATGATGAAGACATTATTAGTAGAGGTGATAGAGAGGTTGTTTCACGAATGTAAATTATCGGCTAGGAGAGCGTGGAGGATGCCAGAATTCACTGGTGAACGCTTACCCTTCGGCCAAAGTTTAATTTACAAAAGAGTTGAGATATAAGAGTTGAGTATTATATTGTTTTATCGGCTAGGAGAGCGTGGAGGATGCCAGAATTCACTGGTGAACGCTTACCCTTCGGCCAAAGTTTAATTTACAAAAGAGTTGAGATATAAGAGTTGAGTTTTATATTGTTTTGTCGGCTAGGAGAGCGTGGAGGATGCCAGAATTCACTGGTGAACGCTTACCCTTCGGCCAAAGTTTAATTTACAAAAGAGTTGAGATATGAGAGTTGAGTTTCATATTGTTTTATCGGCTAGGAGAGCGTGGAAGATGCTAGAATTCACTAGTGAACGCTTACCCTTCGGCCAAGGTATAATTAATGAGGAATTGAGATATTAGAATTGAGTTGTATTGTGAAATGTGTGCACATAGTACACTAAAGACAGATGAAGAGGCAAAGGGAGGACGCTCCTTAAATCGCGATTCATAGGTCAAAATGATGAGATAATTCTCAAAACGTGTAGAAAGTATACTACACGCTGTTGCTTGTCTTAGGAAAGACAAGATAGGTCCTGTGAAATGAGATGAGATTTTATTGAGAATACGTTTCTAGAAGAGACAAACGTTAGTATAATGTTGTAAAGAGTTCGTGATTGAGAATGATGATGAGTTCGTGAAAATAATGTATCAGTTATCTTATCTTATCTATACAAATGAGTACAATGTGATTCTTCGTCAGGAAAATATTTATTTCCAAAAATCTTGATGATTATTTATCAGATTTAAATCAATGTTCGTCGATAGGCCTTAGCCAGGAAAGTAGTTGTTTTCTGATAAATATGAAAGTAATAGTGTGAGAAGTTTAAATTTGATTTTTTTTATAATTATACTCATTGAACAGCTACTACTGAGAGAATACGGGTGTGTCTTTTCAAATGATTTATGTATTGTTTATCAAAATGATTATCAGAAAATATATTGAAATAATGTTATAAAATTATTCATTTGTAATTAGTTATTGTTGATACATGAAATGCTTCATCATAGACTCAATGCATAGGATTAATAATTGTTTATTGAATATAATTTTGAAATCAAGAATATGATAATTATAATAGGTTTTATCAAATAGTTAAACTTACTGCCGAATATATCTCTGTTGTTTCATGTGAGAGAACCATTCTACTCCAAGGCACAATGCACCACTACTGAGTCAAAACACTGAGCCATCCATTATTTCATCACTCCATCTATGGTCACCCACATCAGAAGGCATCTGGAAAGCAGGATCTGAATGATTGTGTTATGGAAAATGTGTTGAAAATATGAAGACAAAAAGGATAGAACTTACCTTGCCAAATACGAAGTTGTTCCTTGAAATCGATTGGCATAACAGAAATAGCTCCATTTTCTGGACAATGGACTTACAGTCATCTGAAGACCAATGGTTTTTACGAAGAAACTTCATCAAAGTGAGGCCGTTTATGCAACTTACCAAACCACGAAGGATGTCACCAAAAAGTAACCCCTACTAGACGCATCCATAATCCACCGAAATAAACACAGGCTGTTTCACGATGGCGCAACGATATACTACGCCCAAAGAACAACCGACTCAGCAAATATTACTGAGTTTCCAAATGTGTTTCAAATTCCGCAACTCGTCTTCTTAACGATTCCATTAGTACATAACACAAACAGTACACAAGCAGATTACACCAGAGCCATTGCCCCATCACGGCATCGCCTTCCCACCAGACCCGTACTTTGGATCAACCGACCACAAGCATCTAAGATCTGGTACGAGAAGTACCTATGAAGTATCCGACCCACAGACAATGCGTTCTTTATGTTGTGATGAAACTAGAGACAAGAACTGACCTAGGAGTGTACAAGTGGCAGAAACATAGTAACTATCAGGTTTCGGTCAAAACAAATCAGTGAAATTAAAAAATGAAATCAGTGTGGTGACATAAACAAAGTGAAGTGCCGGACTCGATAAAGAATTAATGACTCATTCGTTTAAAACAGATTGAACTGATAATTAGATACGCAGTAGATATACAGAACTATAAACTTTTAGGTGTTGACAATGAACTGAGTTGTATAATTATATATTTGTAATCATTTTTCTGAATTTTATATGTAACTATGTCTTCCTCGTTTTATATGAACTTATTTTCAAAAGATAAAGCTGGGGGCCAGCTTTGCTTAAAGGGGGGAGATATGTCAAATATTAAACGTGATCCCCATAAGATGATGATTTCCTTTTGTAAATTACATAATCAAAATCTTCGTTCATCTTGGCCATTAATCAAAAACACTCAGTACATCATATTTCCTGTTCAATTTCTATAGAATGTAGAAATAATTCACCTTATGGAAATCATGAAATCAGCAAAATCATGTTATCGGATATTTTCGATGCGAGTCTCCGAACAAGTCGTAGGTAAATTGCTGATTAAGCATTTAGATTTGTATAAATATCGGGAATCATTCATTCAGAGTCATTAGAACATTAGTAATTAGAATTCTAGCATTATTCAGAATATTAGCGTTATTATCATTCGATTAGTTCACTTCTCAAGAACTGCGACTTGGTCGGAAGCCCTGCCTCACGACGATGGTTTTCACCCCTTTTTCGGCTTGGTTGGCCATTATGTAAGTTATCACGGTAATGTCTTTTTATATTATTTTTCATATATTTTTATGTTTCTTATGTTTGATCCTAAACTCTCGTTTTTTTATTAATAAATGTGTTTTTGAGTATGATAGCGAGTAATTTATTTGAAAATACATGTAATTGGGTGATAAGTTAAAACCAAAAACCCCCTCGTATTGCCAAGCGAGTCTGAGTTGCGACAATATAAGCATTTCAAAATTTCTCTTCAATCTAATGAATCTTCTCGAATTCGTTCGAGGTAAATCAGCATAGTTTTCATCAAACTCGCGTGTTCTACTGATATTCTTGTTACACTGACCATAAATGATGAATAAATCCATCTGAACCGCATTCAAGTAATTATTTTCTGCCATAGTATTTTTACACTTATGCATCTCGAATACAGGATAACAATGAGGGAATAACATGTTAGTTCTCTGTCAGAATGAAGTTCATATTCTTTAGCACTATCCAATATTTATTTTATTGAAGACGAATTCATAACATAAGTGATCATAACTGACAAACTGTACGAGATAGGTATAGGAAAAGTATACTCAATTAAAATGGAAAATGTTATAGCTTTTCGAATAAGTGATAATATACAGGGTCTTCCATTTAAAAAAACGGAGTATCAGTTTTTTCCATGAGTCCCCGGAAGGCACTCACTTCTGAGCCTCCCTGTATGCTGAAACTGAGATCCAGTTCATCGACAGAATACTTGAAGGTCTTATGCAGCTATAACCCAAATTGCAATATTTTGTAAGTTTGCATTGGGAAAAAATCGATATTTTTCGATGGTCAGGTTTTGCACAAAAATTTGACAAAATAATTTTTATCTCGGAAAGCGTCACAGATAGGTATAGGAAATTATGTAGAAAAGTTGTGAGGAATCTCATGAAGATTCCAATAATGATATAATATACGAGGTGTTCCATTTGAAATAACAAAGTAGCTACTACTTTCTGATACAAGCGGCAACACAAATTTTCGAAATGATCTGTCTTTCTGTTCTCCAGATACGTCTAATGTTCCATCCACTGTGAAACACCTTGTATACACTCTCTGTACATGGATGCACAACAAACACATACAGTCATGTAAAATTAGCCGCCGATAGATATAGCCAGTAGATAGAACACTGAACAATTCACAAGATGAAATGAAATAATCGTTACCAAATTAACGTATCTGTGAAATATTCGTCAAGTGCATAGTATGCATTTTAAATGAACAAGTTTTTCAAATTGATTTCCAGCTTTCTACTGGGCTGCGTTCTTAGTGATTCAAGTAATTTGTTATATATGTTGATTACTGACGAAGGAATATTTTTCTGTATATATGTGAAGGTGAGACTGTGGTTTCTGTCATAACATGAGTAGAGGGCCATATTTCCGCTTGTGAAGATGTCTGCTTCATATACCAATACACTAGTCGAAGTAAGTATAAGTATACCTACAACTGACTCCTTGTGGAATATTGAATATTTTTCAGACATCTCTTTTAAGTTTGGATATCTTCTCAATATCTGTGGATGCTCCCCAAAAAACATATCTAATGTAACTTTGTACATAGGCATAATAGGCACTGTGTTTAACATGCCTAAGAGAATGGTTGAAGATAGTCAGAATGATAGCGTAGTATTTCAAAGTAAAACAAACTATCAACAACCTATCGATATCACTGTATGATGCAAAAGATGTGAGTAAAACATGATATGTTACATTTATTTATTATATTCATATATTAAATGGAAACTGGCTCGTGCATTTCCTGATTTCTTCCCATACTGCATACCTTTTATCATAAGTATCACTACCATGACGTTTTTGGAACTCTTGTCTCTTGATTTCGAATCGCAGATATCTTCGTTATTCTATAATGTTCACAATTCTTTTTTTCGAATCATATCAACGGTGATCAAGGAGACCAGATAAGTTCATTTCCTTCATGAGTTTCTTGAATCCCATGAATAAAAAACCGAGCATCCACCAAATCCAATTCCAGCAATGACACTCTCTATCGGAAAATAATCCGTAACGTCGCTGTTATCATCCCCAGTGGTCTATTCCCCACGAGATCCCCAATTACCTTTGCTATTCGACTTCCTTCCCTCACCGCTACCCCCCTTCGCCGCCCTGCCCTTGCTATACAGTGGGCTTTGACTGACCTGTCTGCCGTCCTGGCTAAGCTCTTGATCAACGAGTTTTTTCGATTTTTATTTCGATCCCGAATTGTATTCTTGTTCTGCGTGGATGGTTTTATATTCGATTCGTGAAGGGGAGATTTCTGGGCCCCACTCAGACATATCATGAGCGATAGCAGTATCGATGGACTTTTCAGGTAAATATCGTGAAACATGCGGAACTTCATGAGAATTTATTGATTACATTCAGGATTCTTTTTCACTGCAGGAAGACGTTATGACGATATGTAAGATGGTGAGGTACTATTCTCCATTCCTGACTGCTAACTGTTATCCCAAATCGTTTCCGTTCTTGAGTAGATATCTTGAAATCGTCAGCTTGTGCATGGAAAATATTCGTTAACATTATTATGAGCGAAGTAGCCAAAGGATTTTATCAAACTCGACTTCGTTAGGAGAAGCATGTATTGGTCAATCAAATTATTTCAGTTGATGTCTGCAAGGGATTAATTCCATCATTTATTATTGAATTATTTTCGATTTGTGCTTGTGATATTCATCGGACCTGTCACAAACCTTTTCTTCAATTTGATAAACCATAAATGGAATCAGCTAGGACAGCTACGAATTGTGTATCATGTAATGAATTATTACTTCAGATGGACATATCGAGAAATTATGAAATTCCAATGAATAAGTTATGTTTAAGGCGATACGTATTCTAAAGAATAGTTTATAGGATCTAAATGATATTTTTCGTTCCGAAATATTAAGAAATGATTCCTGTTTCAGATCCAAAAAGAAAGACATTTCTCTATAAATGAATAATCAGAAACTGAAGATCCAAGTTGGTATTTTGAGGATGAAATTCAATTAGAAACCCTGCTGACCAATCAAAAAAGTTGCAACCCAAATTGAAAACATTCAACTCATCTTTCAAATTCATCGTCATTCTCCTTAGTCCGCTTCTGACGGAGTCAGAGGATTCTATCAGAGGAAAGGGACCGTTTAGACAAAAGCCGGATTGAATAATCCATGTTGGGGGGAAGAGTCGAGGAGAAAGATGAGTTTTACAGATTTCAGGCGGATAAAAGTTGATTCCGTTGGATCATGTTCATGTTGCCCTACGCAATGAAACAAAACAACTATGGATTGGAGTTCGCTGAGATACCTAACAATGGGTCATCGAAATATTTCAATTATTTATGGACGAAAGTTTGGAGAAATGGACGATTGTTCAATATATAAATGATCTGAATGATAATCATCGAATCCATCATCTGTCTGATACTATTAATACAAAATGGTTGAATGTATTGTGGAGTTGGTATGTACTCATTGAGATATCTCTTCGAATACTCTCATTTGGAAAAAAAAATATTTAATTTCTAACAGGAGAAAACCCAATTACAAGAGAATATGTTACTATAATAATTGACATTCTCGTCTATTTCATTCTCAACAAAATTATAGAGTTTATCAAAAAAATTATTAGAATACATAAATACATAATTAACCGACACAAAATTTAAATAAAGTTCTCAACTAAATTATGAAACTTCACAAAACTAATGAGAAGTACATGAATACACAGTTACCCAACACGATTTTGATTTTATTTTATATTTGAAATCACCCATACAGTCAGCATAAATATCTGTAAGGGAGCACATTTCATTGTATTTTTTACATACAGTATGGATTGGGGATTTGGTGCCTATATTTGTCCTGATTGAATGTAAATAGAAGCAAGACTCATTTCTGCTACTCTGGCGTGGAATATGAAAGTTGAGTTTGCACAGCAGATCAGGACAGTCCCCCAAACCATGTATGAGCTTATAAAGGAAATGCATGAATAATAAGCTATCCTTTTTTCCAAAGATAAGAAAGAAAATCTGTTATAGTAATCTGTTATAGTAATATTCCATCGCTACATCCCTGCTGAATTGAAAGGAATGAATTGAAAAGTTTGGCAAAGCATTCGATATTCTGAAAGTCATGGCAAGTGCGGAATATTAGGTCAAGCATACTTTTGGCTTGTGAAATAATTTTGTTCAAATGTATGCCAAAGTTGAGCTTAGGGTCAACCAGAAACCCAAGTCCTTTGTTTCCGAGCATCGAATTAGTTGGTGGTTATTTATTGCATAGAAATGTTGAATAGTATTCACTTTCAGACTAAAAGTCATGTATTTACATTTCTGTATGTTCAGTGGCAACTTATTGTCAGTGCACTAGTTGAATAGGTGATCAATGTCTTTTGGAAGAGTAAGGCAGTCATTCTTCGCATATATCGTTTATAAAAATAGAAAAAAATAATGTTCCATATATAATCTTCTATTGGTGGATAAGACTCAGAAAAGAGCAAGAGGAAAGTGTATAAACCGAATGTATCCAGTTTACTCAGTAGTATTCGGTGATTTATTTTATCTAAAACCTTCGAAAAGTCCGCATGAATAATGTCGACTTGTGCATGGTTCTCAAAACTGCTGTATACTGTTTGGATGAAACACATCAAGTTTTTGACTGTAGATCGTTCACTGATAAAACCATGTTGATTTGTGGTTATTGAGTTTCTTACATTTGAAGATATTCTATTATACAGGCACGTCTCAAAAGCCTTCGTGAAGTTTGACAAAAGGGCTATTGCTCTGTAGTTCAAAACATCATCTACTTTACCTGACTTGAATATGGGAAAGATTTTTGTAACTTTCCATTTGTCTGGAAAGTAGTTTGTTGATAGTGATAAATTAAAAATTATTGAAAATGGTTTAGCAAGTAAACAGGCACAGTCTTTTGCCAGGAAATTTGGGATTTGGTCGCTCCCATAGGTGAGTTTTGGTTTCAGTTTTTTCAGCGCCCTCTCTATCTCTGACCTAACCGAAATTGTAGTGTTGTTTATATTAGTTTTGTTACTTTGTAAGGGATCGTTATCAGATGTAACATATACAGTTTCGAAGAATGTTGCAAAGGCGTTAACTATTGCATGAGGATATTGTATTCTATATCGTTTAGATGTGAGACCCCTGGAATTCTGAAGGAACTTTTTTTGCTGTGGATATAAGACCAAAATGTCGAAATGTCAGATGTTATTGCATTTGCTCTATCTTTGAATTCTCTGTAGGCTTTAGATACCTGTGAATTTATTGATCTAGGTAATAACTATTTGGTTTATTAATACATCACTCGTTTTTGCTTCGAAAGTAGTACTGAATGAAGTAATACTGTATAATAAAAGAGGTTTATTATCCATAATATTTCCACAGAAAAAAACACCAATTTTCTCTTCAGATATTCTTCTATACCTCACAAATGTCTTTCCACTTATTGTCCCAAGTTTTAACAAGATCCAGCCGACGGTCTTTCGTAACTTTTTCAATCCGGCATAATTAAAATAGTTGCTCCAAGTGCGCCTCAGACATGTTGTTCAACTTTCTTTATCTTTCTCCCAGGAATGTTTACGGATAATGAAATCATATAACTAGGAGTAAGATTTCTCAGTTCAGACAACCCCTTAGAGTAATAAATACTAGTACTCATGATTTCTGTTATTCCTACTATTACTATCAAAGTAATTTTATAGACCATCCTACAACTATTAGCTTTTTTTGATTCTTGCATACTAAATAATAAATGATTACGATTTCTAATTGATGATTTGTGATGATTCCGATTGATTTTTCAGTCAGTCAATTAGAGTAGGTTAAAAGTGTGGTATTTATGAGCTACTACAAGTCATTATTCTGTGAATCCACTAGTCTGCGCCGCGGAATGTCAAGGTTTCCTGTCTAGATAACTCCTTGTTACAAGACCCCTGAGAAAATACAGGTCCTTTTTATATCGGTCAGATTGTGGTTTTTTCTCCATCCAGAAAATACTTAGCTCTGTGCTGACGTTTGCTCATCTTGGCAGAACTACTATATTATTATATTTGCCAGTGCTATCATTCACGTGAGTCAAGAATACTTCCTCAGAACGATGGTTGTGATTGTTCACTTTTTGTGAGTTAGCAAGGTACTTTTCTTTTCACAGTCGATGAAAATGTTTATAATGATGATTCTCGGTATTCGATATGATACTTGAAGCTGACACAAAGAGTTTTAATTCTCAGATGAAATATGTTCTGTTCAATCAATGTTGGAATGAGTATACCGTTGAAATAGCATAACAGCTATTCTAATCATAGACAGATCAAGAAGAGACTTGGATTCTACCATGTCGATTCCTCTCATACAACCACTTGATCATCTGAAATGTATTGCACTTGATTATATTGAATGACATTGAACTGTCTTTCAACAGTGCCCTTAGTGAAACACAAAATATTAGTGGTTTATTTTGCCGAAAGAACAAATTCATATTCTACAATTTCAATTGGGACCATTCGATCGCGTCATATGAACTTCACTTCAACCTCTATACGTACTAAATTTTAAGCATCCATCACGATCATATACACAGGTCTGGCAACTCGTATGGTGGTGGGTGGCCCAAACATTGAGGACATTTGTATGGTTCTCATGTTTCGCGACCTGTAGCGAAATCACAGATCAGATTAGATTTTGCGAGATATAATATTTCTGTCATTGATTTTATTTACCATTCAAGTCTCAACCGTTTGTTTTGTTTACAATACGAACTGTCAAATATCAATCACGTGATCATACCCCTTAATCCTCCAAGCGGATAATTATGGCAACTTTTTCTTCAAAAATGGTGCCACCCCCCATCACTCAAAAATGCCGTAGATTACAGACCTGTATATATGATCGTCGCATCCATGGTACATGACGTATTGCGATACCGGAAAATTGGTTCTCAGGCATTTGATAGAAATATCCTGCTTGCAGATATTGTTTGTCGGAAGGAAAGATTCACAGCAAGAATTGCATTTTCATCGCTCTAAAGCACCTCCTCTTTTGTAAAATTGATAGTCTCGTTCCCGACGGGTATTTTTCAGGCGGCGTCGATGAAATTTTCATTTATTAATAAAATTTCCCACCGAAGAAAATCGCTCACAGAAAATCGGAAGCGATGGGGGAAACGTGTGAAATGTAAGCGGCCGTACAAAGGTCGCATCGGGATTCCGAATATTAAGAATGTAGGTGGTACGGTCGAAATAAGGGATGCCATAAATAGAAAACGCGTTCAAATATATGTGATTTCTTTCCGAGAATGGCAGAAGGAAAACGAAAGAACATTGGTGGAAAACAGTGGCGCGCAATATGGTATTCGACTCGCTCAGGACTTTTGTTTGACATTGAAGGAAGATATTCTTCAAGTTTTGATACGTCCAAATATGGAATTGTAAGAAGGCATTGCAACAAAAATGAATTGCTGTTTTCTAAGTACAACAGAAATCGTAACCACAAAAATGTATGTGTTCAGAAATCGTAAGAGTATTCACTAGTGCATTGTTGCAACCCAACTCTTGAAAATTATGGTTTGTGAAGCGAAAACATACAAAAATATTCATATCATTTGAAATTCATGCAAACAAATAAAATCCATCAATTCAAGTAGTTAATCACATACAATTATAACTGATCAAGATAAAAATGATATCAAATGTACGGAAACTGTATTTTATTGACTGAACTCGATCAATTCCAGAGAAAAATTCACGAAATCATTCACTGAAATTGAAACTATTTGAATAGAAAAAAAAAACTGTCGAAAACTACATTTCACCAATTTTTATTGAGCACTGAATGAATTTACATCTCATTTTCTGTTTTAATTGCATAAAAACATTTCAATAGGTGGAGATTAACATTATTGCTACTCTAGATTTTTTGATTATGAATCATAATGTAATCGTCACTTAAAACGGTTTGTTCTACGACACTGGCAGATAACTGTTCAAAAGTGCGTTTCTGGGCGGCATCAGAACTATTGGAAGATGGTGTTCGAACCAGATATAATATACCTACCTATACATACGTGCCAAATTCGCATTTCAGACCTTATATAGGATCCAATATGGAGCTGTCCTTATCGTAGCCATATCCATTCATAGCGGACCGAACTGCTAGCAGAATCTCATAGAGACTTTATCAGCATTTAAAGGCATATCCTCAATTCTGGTCAAAATGAGTTTCCCAATACACCTTTTCGTATTGATATTTTTATTGCAGTAGTTAGAAACGACAGGACTTCATCAAATACAACATAATGTTCCAATAGAGTTTTGGGACAATACATTACATCGTTTTGAATAAAGAATAAATGAAACAAATCATTGCTTTGAATGGAAAGTAGAAAGAAGTTCAGAAATAATAATGATTCAGTTGAAAATTTTGAACACTCTGTATTCTTCACGTGATTTTCGGAACATGTAATCAATCACTCTATGTCTCAATCGATTTCTATTTGGAATAGTTATCAAATATCAAGAAACACATCTTCAAGAAGTTAACAATCTTTCAATGAGACATGAAATATCTCGAAAACATCGTTGGGAAATGATGAATATTCATAGAACTCATCCATAGATACCAAGATGTCCTAACAATGTATAATTTGAGCATTATCATGACCATTATGAGTTCAAGATACTTGGTATATTATGGAAATGATCCCAGCATTCATATAAACAATACACCTTTCTGTCTCACTCTGCCTATTGAAGCTTGATATTTCTATTTCACATCATGAACTACAGTTGATAATATGATTGGGGAGTATACCTGAATGAAATTGGAATCATTAGTCACTGCCACAATAATGGGTTGACGAAATCTTTGAATCTCACAGTCCTAGGATCACAGATTCTAATATGACAAGAGACGTGCTGATACTTTTCAAAATTATACCAATAGTTTTGCTTTTCATTTGTTTTGAAATTATTGAATCAGGTCAATCGGTGTAATTAAAGAAGATAATTCAATTGGTTCTCTGAAGACACATACGTACATCATATGTTATTACATATAAAATAAAAGTAGAGTGCTTCCAAGGTTATATTACTCCTCCATAAATATTCATATTTCGACTTGATGATAATGATATATGAATTAACCTTCAACAAATCAATCCACTTTGCAGATACTGTTGGTGGATTTCACTTGGCAGCTTTCAGCTAAAAGCAGAACAGGGAAAACCGAGACGGGTTGCAGAAGAACAAATGATGAAATTAATAATGAAACACGGCGCTAACGAGTGGCTACGAACAATCGAGCCCCTGTTCACCAAAAACGCCGAATCATTACATTAATTCAGTTCTTGATAAAGTCATTAGTTCGAACGGAATCGAGTCGGTCGACAATTGCCGTCATTATTCCGATGATTTCGAGAGACAGAAAATGAAAGTTGGACGTGGCGGAGGAGGCGCGTACACCCCTAGGCGTCATATTCGCGATTGTTTTCGAAAAATCGTGAGTTCTCGAGAACTTTGTAATTGGGAAACTTTTGGGGAACGTTGAGGGCCGAAGAGATGCAAAGAGAAGGTCTTGAATTTCTCTTGAGGCACGGTGTGAGTCCTAGTAGTTTTCAATATAACTATCTCAATAGAAATTCTCTATTGAGGCTGCTGAAAGCTGATATAAGAAAAATAAAACTAGTATAAATCAATGTTCAGTGCAGATAGTGATGTTGGAAGATTTAACATTTTCTGTGATTACTGATAGTAGTTGTATCTTTTCCGTTATACAAAAATTGGGAAACAAGAAGAACGAACGCTGGAATTATCGAATTTTGATCGATCCTCCAGAAAACAAAAAAAAATTGAGATATCATGATGGCAGAATTTTCATTTCTTCGATACTTTGGACTAGGAATCAGATATCGAGATAGGGTTAATACTAGATCATTTCCATAATGTTTCATTCACATGCTGCATTTTAATGAAAGAGATTCATAGTGTTGCTTCGATTTTCCAGATAATTTTGAGATTTTTTTATTATATCGAAAAATGCTCTTTAGTGGCATCACCCAACAACACATCACAAACGAGATGGATTAGATAGATTTATCAATGCTTTTTCTAACGATACATGGCCTGTTCAAATCGGTCATTTAGGAGTTACAGCTGATTATTTGAAATATCTTTGAACCTTTGATACGTCAAAAAGTGTATGACAAAAATCATTCTAAAAAAGGTCAACTTCAAGATGTATTCATGTGTACAGGGAGGTGTTTCCCGACGCATATGACCTTTAGAAATTTAAAAAGAACACCAATTCCTACCTCCTTTCCCTTGGTTCTCACGATGTTCTCTGAACATTACAGGATATCTCCTTTCGTGAGAAGCTTTATATATAAAAAAATACAATAAGTTCACGAGGTATATTTCGGTAAGAATCATTATGAAAATTCCAGAGGTCATCAATTCTCTTGGCTACTTTGATTTTAAAATTCACCGCAGGTCTTTACGACGAATAGGTCCCAAGATGCATCACTCACCATTCCTATCTGACCACCCGGTAGAAGTGAGAAGGAACAAATGTATTGTTGGAATATTCATTTTGGGTTTCATTTACAGAAATAGATATAAAAATCTCTTGATGTTCACTTCTGATGCTTTGATCTTGACACTGATACTTCACAACATGAATAGGGTTTCAAGCTATCAGCATTTCTTCAAAAATAAGAAAGAGTTGATGGAGAAAATGCATAGAAATATTGTGAATATAGCTTTACGTGATCTAGAAATATAGGGTGTGAAAATTCATCGAAAGTGCCAATTGTTGATATCTATATGATGATAGTTCCAATCGTTTACTCTTTTCTACACACTTATTTTTTTTTTCTTGGAGCTTTCTATGTATAGAATATCAGTTGATATTCAAATAATATTTATTTGAATTTCAAAAAAGTTCACCAAAACATTAGATAATTAGATCCATGTTCAAAATGTAAAACAAGTGGACTAATGCCTAATTAGTCTGGCGCTGCCTGATTCACGACTATTTGAGACAATTTTGTGATTTCGTTCATCAAACATGGCATTTAGACCATTTGGCACAATCCGCAATGCAGAATCGACCAGACATGTTCATGCATAGGCGTATCTGGCACCTTTCTTGGTACTTGATTTACAGAAAATATTCCACAGTTGCTCGGTATGTGAAGTTATGCTGCATTGTCGGCAGAAGGTGAATGTCTTCTGTGAACATAATATCACTCGTGAACTTGCACGTCTGACCGATAACAGAAATGCATTGTTTCATTAAATCATAAGAGTTTAGTTGAGTGACAAAATAATATTCTACACGGAAGACGAAATGGAACTTTTTGCGATATCATAAATTTTCGAAAAACTCTCTGAAAAGACACTGAGTATAAAATTGTTTCCTTGTTTCTCCCATCATAATATTCTTCATCTATTTTTCATTGGACTGGATATACAATCACCCTTTCATATCCATTGAATCCTTGAAAATGCCTCATAAAAAATATTTTCAAAATGACGTGTGAACTCGAATATATCTACTATATTCGTAAAACATTGATTGTTCATTTACTGTTGTAGAATTTTGACTGAAGAAAAACAAGGTTTCAGTTATTGTTGCTGTTTTAAAAAATGAGGTACTACTAGATAGATAATTGACCATGATGTATCACTTGACCTCAATTTTCATTCAAAGAAATTATTGAATATTATTCCGTAAATCACATAAGGTCACTTCAAATACAGAAATAGACGTATTCTCCTTCTTCGGTTCTCATAATGTAGGTAGGCAAAAACTAAAGAAAAAGAATATGACCCACAGAACTGGGCGGTAAGAACATTCCTCCAAATAATAATGATCCAATGAAATCATGACAATCCTGAAACTCATCTCTTCTATCTTTATATCTATAATTTACATGTTGGCTTCCATGAAGTTTTATCATTATTCCTTGAAAATTAAATTCGAGAAATATATTCTTCATAAAATCAAATGAATAATTGAGATATAGAATAAATGAAGATTATTCACTGATCGATGGTTTATATGTTGAGTTCAAAGTCAATGTTTGTGTACCACACTAGTTATTTCCTTATTCCACGATATCTTGAATATGTCAAGATCCTATCAACGATGCATGAGAGAGATGTCTAAGGTAATGAACTGAGTAGTAAAGGATGTCTACACATCATTGTCACGTCATCCGGAATGAGAAGGACCTTTCGTGTCAAGTCGATCGGAAAAATCTTTGACCATCCCTATTACAGATACGTCTCTGATTGAACACTTTGTTTGATGACCAATGGACGTCTGCCTATCCACCCTATATACTCCTTTGAGCGCCCTAGCTGTAGTCAAATTCGCAGAAATTGCATTAGCAATCGGTCATCTTTATTTGTCTTCCTGATTGCCTGATGGCGACAGGGTGTTTGCACGGACCGGGGCGGTTGGAACTCGTTAGGGAAGATTCAAATGGTCCAGTCGATTGATAATTGCATTTCAATTCTGAATTCTTCACTAGGTATCCCAGAGGTTATTGAAATTGGGAGGGGAAATTTATCAATTTGTGAATGAACTTTAAAATGGATGCACACCTGTTCAATTCGTTATTGTTCTGCATTGTTAATGAATTGCCTTACGATGACTAGAGTTTAAAGGTCCCCAATGCTCAGAAGATTACCTCCATATGGATGTAGATTGATAGCTGACCTAATTTAACTGATGAGACCTGGTGGGTAAATTAGTCTACTGTTTTATATTCGTAAATTACAAACTACAAATTTGATTTTTGGTAGTATACAGTCTGTATAATTTTTTATGTTTGAACCAGATATCTCAATGATTTCTCAAAATTGGCTGGTAACTAACATTAGGAAAATTTTTGTTTCGATTCCAAGGAAGTCATAAAATTGGTGATCGATTCCAATATTTTTTTACGCAAATCATCTTCGTTATTCTATGATGATTATCAAAAATGTGAAAGGCCCCTTTTTTCAGCTACGTAAAAGTGAATTCTACCATATTAGCATTCATATATATCAGAAATGTCATACTTTTCGAAATTTAATTCGTTTATTTTTTCTCACAGTACAGGAAGTGGATCGTTCCAAGGCGAGGCGCAAAAACAAAACACCATTCCACTATATCAACTGTGAAACATATAAGCAGGAAATTTTATGCCGTTGTTATCGCCTTTAGAACGATGTCGGAAAAAATTATACAGCTACGCAAAGATATTCAAAAAGAATAATAGCTACTATAACTCTACCGGGAAGAGATAGAGGATAGTGAGCGTGTGTTATAAAGTAGGCAAACAAAATATTGGATTATATTGAAATAGGCATATATTACATTCTCCGAAGAAGTAAGAATGAGATATGGAACTAATATTACTTCCGAAGAGTATCGAAATGTACCGATATCATCAGGAAATGACTACGAAAATTTTTCTGAATATGTAATTGGACATGATACTATTATGCTTATTGCTTAATTGATCAACGTAATTTTATTGTTTATTCCGAAAGAAAGAATGTCGATTTGATTATTATCAACTGATAACATTTCGACGAGTAATAACTACCCTGATATCTTGTTGTTAATGCAGAATACAGATGGTTCTGAGATGAGAATATAAATAAATATATAAATTAATATCATTTTATTAAGCACTAATATCTGAAACAGTACCACTATCTCAACCCAATATATATGCAATTGTAGCAGTAACAACACTATACATGTACATGTTTTACTTTTACATTTACTTCCACAGTAACTTTTGGAGTGCCACAGGGTTCAAACTTGGGACCATTACTGTTTGTGCTCATCATTAATGACATCTGCGATCATATACAATGTAACAAACTACTTTTCGCTGATGACATATCATATGGAATCCTTGCCATTAAAAATATATTGAGGCTATTGAAAAAGTGCAAAGAAAATTCCTCAAATTTGCATTCTCTAAAAAACATGACATTTATCCTCAGAGGCACTATGACTATGATTTAGTATTGAATGAATTCAATTCAGTTTCACTTAAAAATCAGCGTGATATGAGTGACTTGACTTTTATATATAAAATCATCCATAACTTTATTGATTCGTCCTCTTTACAACCTCTGATTTCAATTTATCTCGATCTGTATCACGATCTAGTATAACGTTTCACACTCTCAACATCATTTTCATTGTCCGCTCACAACTATGTGTCGCAGTTATAATAACCTGCGATGTATCGATATATTTTTTCTCTCTTCATCTGAGTTCAAACTGCAACTTGCTAGTGTCTTGCAGAATTACGCGATTACTACAATTAATCAATAGTGCAATAATCATATATACCCGGAAATGGGCATCAGTTTGCTGGATGTGTTATTGATAATCAAAAATAAAAAACAAAAAAGTGTTACCCTTAAGAAACGTTCGTGTGTGTGTCTTTGATATATCGATCCAGTCTATTATTATTACTAATACTTTTAGAAGATATAGACTTCTGACTTGCAGCTGATCTCACTTTTCGAGAAACAAATATAATATACTTATTTACGTTATATAGTGATAGCTCGCCAGAAAGTGCAGTGTTGCTTCTCTTTTTTTATGATACCCAGAAGAGTGAGTTGAAGTTCACCATTCGAATTGTGGATAACTGTTGAATATTTTTTTATATTCGTAAAGATTCAGACTAGAATAAACAAACTATATCATCGGATCGTATATTTCTCTCTGAATAAATTCCGTTTCATTTTGAAGGAAGCCACTGTGAAGTGTTGCCATAATTATTGATGCCTAAATACTCTATGCTATCGATTCACTTCTCAGAAATTCAATGGTTAGCTAGAAACTTTTTATTTCGCATTGATAGTATTGCAAAATAACCAAATCTGTCAGAACTATCTGCCTCAACTAGACTGATCACTGACTATAGCTTGCCTCATCCTTGCCAAGTGCCCATCAGTGACAGCAGTACGAGAAAGATATCTTGGAATCATTATTTTGTATGCTGAGAGTGTCAAAGACATGTCGATCAGAACATGTATCGAATAGCTTCTTCCCACACGAAATTAATTAAGTGCATTACGATGAAGGCCTACATTTCATGCGAGGTCTCGGAGATTTCACGATGCTTCACGTTCTGTCGTTCTTGTAGACAGCGCCTCAAAAAGCATTTCCAGTAAACACAAGCGACGTGTTCGATGAAAGAAACTGATAAAAGTAAAATAAAAGGGACCAAACTGTTCGCATCGTGGCGCTGGGTTAGACGGAGGCCTCTCTCTGACTTTGTTTAAAACTATACGAACAATCTTTCGCAATCTGAGTTGGGAAAAAGTTTGATGGGAACGAGAAGAAGAATGGTTGTAGGGTCTGGGCTCCGGAAACTGCCGGGTCACTGGATTGTCGCGTCACGTACTCGAAGTTTCCTCGAGTAGTTTACTTTGCGTCAGAATATGTATTTTTGATTCGTTTATCATTCTGCGAGCAATGGACTTATCGTGGATTCAATAGTCTGTTTATTCAAGAAAAATAATGTTGATGAATTTTATATTCATATCAACATTTCTTGAATATACAAACAACTGGAAGTGTTAAGGCCCAATCGAATTTGGAGATGATATAGCTAATATCAGAATCAAAACTTCCACAGTATACTTTTTACTTTTCATTCACGAACTGTGTTGGATAAACAACCTCTCCAGTTTCGCCTGTTCATACATGGATCTCGGGTCCAGTTATAGCTTTGGCAGAGATTGAAAGTTTTGAAAGAAACCCAGTGCTTCAGATTTATGATTGGTTGATTTATTCGCGAAAAATCAACAAGAAACAACAACAATTTCTCTGGTGTCACCCGAAACAACTGACCAGTTGAGAAGTTATTATTAATTTTCCATTCCATCGAGAGTCCAATGATGAATTCAAGGTATTCAAATTCAACTCCATGAAGTGTAATTCATCTTAGAATTTTTCAAATTCATGTTCTTGTGAGACATCACAAAAATACAGATTTGAAGCTCTCATTATAAGAAAAAAAAACATTAGAACGCCTCTATAAAGAAAGGAACTGGAATATAGTGGATTTTCCAATACATTCGATAGCATTTGAGAATAATGTGGAATATCTCTTTCTGAATGTCATATTTGTGCATGAAAACTACCATACAATAAATCCGATTGTACCAGGTCTGTAGAAATATGGTGGGTGTGCATTGAAGTGTAGAATTAATTGGAAGTTTTCACACACAAGCCTTGCTATATGAACTCCCAAAGCATTGAAAAAATGAACGGTTCAACCTAATATTATAAAGGTGAAACATTGGATGCATTCACCAAATTCTATTATTTGGCGGGAGTGCAAATAATCTTTTATTTGGTGACTGAAACGGTATCATTTTGGACAGTTTCATTGTCCCTGATTCATATATGTTGTAATATGTTCCCTAGGTGTGAGAGAAAAACCGAATCATTCCATAGATATATTCTCTATATAAAACCAATTCAGATAACGTGTTCATCTCCCTTCTATATTACATTTATTTCAAATTATCTTTCACTGTGCAGTTTTATCGTATCTTCGTCTCATAACAATATACATTATTCAATCAACTCCAAATACTATTGGATAGCGGCTTCGTTATCCTCGGATGTCCTCTTCAGGCTCCTATAGATCGATAATAGAAACGCCGTATCGCCGAATAAAACGAATGGGGTAGATAAGGAGTATATTCCCTGAGGAAGGCTAGATATACCTACTGCCAATTTCCGATCATCTTTTCGAGGCAACTGACCGATCGTCACATGCAAAGCAGAGGCGGAGAAGAGAAATGGAAAATCCATCGGAAATTTCTCAATCTATTTGTTGGATATTCTATATACAGAATGTCAAACAAAAGGAGTTTAGAATTTCAATTTGTGGGTACTAATTGAGTTTTCAACACCATTGTCAAATTCATTTCGACGTGATTTATTTTCTACCTTCTGACAGTATAACCATTTATCTTCAAGTGACTGAGTAAAAGTGTATAGTGCAAGAAGTTATGTCAATTTTTCGATTAGCAGTGAACATAAGAATCAAATTCGTTAGAATGTTTTATAATTTATAATTCAGAAATCTCCCATTCACAATATTAAATGGACGCATGAAATAACATTGAAGTATTTTTCACCCATATCATATTCCATGGAGAATACGTTTGGTCGGAAATGAATACATGATGATTTGATGGAATGCAGTTTTGTGGTGATCAATGAATGTTGATCTTGTTCATAATATTCTTTCGATTATGTTAAAGTACTTTATTTCCGCTGGAATATCAAACATCTATGTGATATTTCATGGTGAAGGAATAATGATTCTGAAATGAAAATTGATCGATTAAAAATCGAATAATTTTAGCAATGCAACATTGTCGCTTCCATCAGAATGCAGCACCATTTATTAAATACTACAACCGTATTATCGTGTTCCGAATTATATTGAAAAATTTCATTCGGAACACGAGTTTAGCATTGCAGAGGCCTATGTATCAGTTCTGTATAGAGAAATTTGTTCTATATTATACAGGGTCGCTGACACAGGAAAAAAAAAACTCGTTTCTTTCGGGTAGGATGCCCTGCATATTATTTGACTAACTAAAGATCAAATGGTTTTATATCCGAACAGTAAGACTTATGCAGCTTAAACCAAATTTCTGTTTAACGTGAAAATAACATATTACTATTCCAGGTCTACTCTAGGTCAAACAATGAATTAAACTCTAAGGATCATGCTTGTAACATTGCACTTCGATGCAATATAAGAGAGGGCGATCAATCCGTCTTCACCCAGTGTGTAGACATCCTCATAATTGTTTTCCTATGACTAAATCGACACCTAAACAAATCACTTCGCATACCCTATAGCGCCTAGTACGCGTTACCCTTTTGTTTTGTAATTATCTGGAGGTTTGCTCTAATCCGAGGCATTTTCTCTTTGAAGCGACTGCCCTCGGGTCCAACTATAGTGGCGCGGGTCTGTTGATATTGCGGTACAGAGGTCGCTGGTTCCGCTCCACCGACGGAGTGTGTACGCAAGGCATTATAGGGGATCTCTTTGGTTGGAGAGATTATGATTTCGTTTTGTGATGTAGATGAATTTTACCCCCGCACATAGCAAATTCAAAGATGGTAATATTCGGAAATAAAGGAGAAGCCTATCTTCTTTTCACAACTCTCAAAATAAAAATGAATGTATATTGAAAATCGGAATGAATTCACAAGTACATATAATGGTTCAACCATGTGTCTATTGACGGTTGGAATAGTGAAATAAGTTTGATACTATGGAATGTTTTCAGATGGTAGAAGCACAGAGTATACAAAGGACGCACTCTCCGTATTTATGAATGAGATAGTAAAATAGTAAAGATGGCCCCTAAATGGCAGGTACTCCACCCCATTCATAAAAATCATTTCTGAGGAGTCCCCAATCAGATTGCTTATTTCGGTCACGTGATTCATTCCATATAGAATGACATCCTCAATTAGGCATGGCTAGATTACACCGTAATCTGTCGTTTGTCAAACTTCAATTTCCCGGATTCGGATTGGTTGTTTCATAGTTGTCTGTCATGCCAACCAATTTTCAGCCAATCACAAGTATCTATCTATGTGTCATGTACAAGTCCAGCTTTATGATATTGTTTACAAAACAAGATAGGAAATCAATGTTGGAAAATTTAGATATTTCACTCAACTTCTACATGGCAGTTGCAGAACTCATCAAATGTAGAAATTTCGATAGTTTTCCGTAGTTTAGACAACTTTGATGAATTTTCAAACACTCTTGAACCCCATTCACATAGTTGATCCATGTATTGTTGAGCAAACTTAAATTGGAAGTATATCATGAACTGGATATTCACTATCCTGTTTAGGAACACAGCTCAAGCGAAGAATTATAGATGGAAATATACAATACTTTATTTCACAATTTATAGGTGAGGTAGGAAACAGATAGGAATAATTATTAAAATCATTAGAAAATTAAATATTCAAATATCTACACAATCACATGTAAGAAAATAAGGAATAACAATAATTGTATGAATTAAGTAGTGTGCTATTGATAAGATGTCACTATCAGTTTCACAGTTGAATCATTTCAGCAAATCTAAGCCGTTGAACTTCTTGACAGCATCTATAAACTGCACATTTCTGAGTCTAAATTTTATAGTGTAGTGTGTGAGTTCAGTATATTTTCCAATACCTTCAATACCATGCCCATAAAAATTATTATTGTATTAAATAAGTTACTGTGTTAAACATATTACAGGAATTATTCTAACCAAAATCCTGGAAACCAATATAATCACACATAACACATAATTTCACAGAAAATATGTCATCAAATGGCTTTTTAGTGTCTTGAAATCTCTTTTTTCGTTCGAAATATTGCAGTTGAATAGTTTTGTTATGAATTTGTACCAGAGCATTTGTCAACAAATTGTAGTAAAATATCAATGTCAATTAGAGATATCCCGCCATTTTGAGAATGAACCCTCTGGTTCTCTTATACTCTGTGGTAGAACCACATTTGCTCATTCGAGTCACGAAATTGGGTGATGATCACTGTCAATAACCGCCGTTTGTCACTCCTGGAGTGAGTTTCACAGTATGTCTCTTTTCTCCATTTTCTGGGTGACTAAAACTTGTGAGTAGCTTGAAAGAATTACTAACCTATCACATAAAATGTTCCATAAATACAGACCATGATTTATATCCATTTTATACAAATTCTGAAAACCAAGACCTGAATATCTAGGGATGAAATGGGGTGCGGAATCTTTTTTTTGTTCGGCCCCGATACTTTTTGTCATTCAGCCAGACACAAATTGGGCATACTGGGATTTACTTTTATAAACCATATGTATACGCCAATTCAGTACATTTCTGAAAGTTTTTTTTTTTTTTTTGGGAAATGAAGTGATCAGCTTTGCCAGTTTTCCAAATATTGATTCCACAAATTATAAACGGCAATGGTTTCAAAATGGAGCCTAAAGAAATACATGGAATGAATATTGAAAGATGCATCACCTTCAATTTCATTTTTTTATCTTTTCATGTCGAAGATTCTCTGTTCGATATTCCAAATAAATACAATTTATTCACTAATTAGAAATGATACATTTTTAATTCGATTGATCATCACTTTGTGAAATTATAACGTTTTGAGTGAACAAACAATATTGTAGTCTAGTGGTGTTACGGTCGAATTGAAATTTTTGTCGGCATATTTTTAGGGATTATCAAAAACCTTATAATTATTGCAGCAACTGTGTGATTCTGGATAATAATAAATTCGAGCGTGAAAGGATTTTATGGAAGCCAATGAAAAATGGGAGAAAGAAATTCCTAGAATGTCCTAATCCTATTATTGAAATTTAAGGTTAAATTTATAATCTTAGAGACTTATAGTATGTATTTTGTTATGGATGAATAAATGTTCAGATGAAATTGAGATATTCAGGTTTTTATGATAAGTAGGTAATATCTTATGTTATTCATAGAAAATTTTCAGAATATTAAACTGATAGATACACCATTTCGAAGCTAGATGGCTAGAAACACTGGAAATAATGTTGATGGAACTAAAAAATGATCGAAAGAGGAATATTTTCACGTTACGAAACTGGTGTTTGTTACTGGCCATGAACACCAAAAAAATTCATGAAAAAGTCATTATTATATTTATCTGATGGCATGTCATACTGACAACGTTATGTCACTCAATTTTGATGACATAAGGAAGCTCATTATGGGACTAAGTACCATAATGAATTCATTATGGTACTAAGTACCATAATGAAATTCTATAAGGAAAACATGTAATGGTTTGTCAAGGAAATGGAAAAGCACAGCTCACTCACCTACTAATATTTGAAACTACACAATACTTACTCCTTTAAAAATAGTTGTCATTGTGACATGTCGAAAATGCAGTTTTTAATTTTTCGAAAATGTATTGATATAAATGCCATCAGATAAAATGTTGTATGTAATACGAATCATAAACAATCATTATGGCACACGCCGTGTTAACATTCACGACTTGTACCATAATGATCGTCTTTATGATCCTTATTACATAAATAACTATTACATTAAACTTGCCTGAAAAATGAATCAAAGTTTTTTGTTTACTAAGATCATCCCAGTCAACCAAAAAAGTAACAGTAAGTCGCAGGGAATACCAAATAATATCACATTGAAGATCATCTTGGAAACCTCTCTGGGTTTTACATGGGACTTCGCTTTGTGGATATCAACATCCACATATTGTTATCGTTGCGAAGTCCCCATGTTAACTTTCTTAATGATTGAGTGGAACATTTAATCGAGAGATTCAGATGAAGTGCACATTGCTATTACTTTGCGACTTATCCCTGTTCATATATTTCGAACATAGAATTGGCGCTTGCGCAGGGCATAGCAACAACACGTGCACACGAATGAAAGTCAAGGAACAAAGGAAAGATGAAAATAATATATTATGATCTGTGTGGTGCATATTTAATGGTTGGTTGAATTGTTGGTTTTGTGTGCAGTATTTTGAGAAGTTTTTTAAGAAGAATATAAGACAGCTCTAGGTGCATGCGGTAAGTATACATTTCCAATGGCAAAATGATGCTCATAAATGTGCAATTGGGAAGGTGATGCCCATTGAAAAGCAATGCTTTTTAACAAGATGGACTCCTCAACCGTTTTGTCGTATCATTATCGGAATTTAGTATCAGAATATTGAATGATATTCTATAATGTCAAACATGTATACACTGTTTTCAATACTCAGAAACATCTTTCTCTACAATAAAAGCTGAATTTAGAATTTTTCAATAATTTGATTAGAAATAAAACATGATAACATCAACATAAGTGTACCTAACGTGTTCAGGAACAGTATTAAACTATAAAAAAAAACGAAATAATTTCTATTAATATTATTTTCAGTTGACAGTGGCAATCCATTATTTGGATCATCATAGTATAATAATCTGATATGGTAACAATCAATGTTTTTGTTGTTTCCTTTGATTTTATTTTGTCTGTACAGCATACTATTTTTGTTTTGTAAATAATACTATTTTTATTTCATTATGTTTCGAAAATAATGTTATTGTTTTTATATTCTATGATATTACAATGTGAGTTGAAGTTTTTATAAAGTATTTCGGGTGAGTCAAGCTGAATGCATTGGACTAATATATTATATATCTGATGATTCTGTTCAGCCATATGCCTGGCTAGAAATGCGTACAGCTCGACTCAACCTGTGTTATATTCAAAATATACAGATCAGTATTTTATAATAGTTGTTTAATTATTTCCCCTTAAGAATGAAAAATAGATTCAATATGAAGAGCAGGCATACGATGTGTTTTATTGCTGGTCCTGATTATACCTACTGGTATACCACCCTGTATATAAATCTCATAGACTTAACCTATGCACATTTCTTAGGCATTATAAAATGGTTGAAATATAAAGGCAGCTGAGATATATTTATTCTGCTTTCCAGGTATGTACTAATTCCATGGATGTTTCAGAATTAACATTATTTCAATTAAATTAGAAGATGCTTATAGAGAGCAAATTTAGTGCCACGATGGTAATTACCAAATTACATATGAATATAACTCCAACAGAAGACGTAATTTGAAAGCTCATTTGGTTCAATAATCTTTCCAATAAGTGCTAAAATGCGAAGTCGCAATGTTGCTATTCATGGTACCTTCCACACATCCACATTGTGATGTATTAGGTAATTACCAGTGATATACAATGTTGCGGACATTAAGCACTCCCCAGTAAGTACTGGTTGCAGTTTTTTATATCAACATTGTGAAGTCGCATTTCCACGATGTTAACTCCCTACAACTTCCCTGCAACCAAAACTGGTTGACTGGGATCTTTCACGTAGTTGAAGCGGGCATCTGTAACGTTAATACGAATAAAGCATCAGAATATAAAATTTTACAGCTTTAATGAAACCATAGACGTGGCAAACATGCCACATCAAAAGGGTGCTTCGTTCCGATTAAACTTTTGGCCCGAACAGAATCATTGGTATGTAGGCAGAATTAGTTGGCAGGAATCCATCCATTACAAAGGCGTACTAGTACTGAATTCAATGGCGGATCCAGGAGTTGGGTAAGGGTGGCGTCTATAACTGAAATTCATTGAAAAATTCAAGGTGTAGCCAAGAGGTGAAGGATCTTGGTTTTTTATTATCCATACCCATATTGAACTTACCGATGACGAAATTCTAGAGAAATTTTTCAAAAATCCTCGATAAAACATTAGTTTTCGAGATAGCCTGTTCTTCAGTTTATTATCGAATAATGATAATGAATTGAAATATTGAACTTTAAAAATTATGATATTAAATGTTTTGGTCCCGTTACTAAATTTGTGAATTAGAAGCCAATAACATCTTGTTGTTATGTGATATAAATACGTCTTGGTAAAAATTTTGCATTTTTGGAACAAGACATAATTTAAATGAAATGAATATGGAAAATATGTATATTTGTATTGACAATCAAAGTTTGGTGCATGAAAAGGAAGTAAAATACTCAGGTGTCATTTTTGACTCTAATCTAACGTTCCATGCACATGTCGTTTCATAGCTCTCTCGATTCAAAGAATGCATTGAAATGATAACTACTATTTGAAAATGCCAATATCTTGAAAACTATTCAAGCTAGGTATAGGGAACTTCAATATGAAATGAAAGATAATCGAATTTTGTATTGTTCAGATTGAAAAAATACAGGGTGTTCTATTTGAAATAACAACGTTATCTGCGTTTGAAATTATAAAAAAGTGACAATGAATTTTGAATGTCCTGTATAATATTGGGAAACGGGTTCTATCGGAAACGATAGCCTGAAACCTCTTTGATGCTTAGTCAGAATTGGAAGGGATGGTTTCTATACATTTCGATGTTATTCAGTCTCCAATTGAACCCTGCATTTTCAAAAAGAAAACAATAACTCGAAAACGGTTATAGTTAGGTACATGGTACCTTCCATGAAATCGTATTATTTTTCCCTGAACTATCCAAGACTGTAACGAAATACGGGGTGTTCCATTTGAAAAAAACACAACTTTGATATGTCACACTTTTTTGAGCCACCCTGTTTACTCCAAAATAATTTCTATTTGCACCCCAATGAATATACAGAAAATGAAAAGGAGAATTTACCGAAATATTCAATGGTTTGGTTCACAGAGACCGTGTCGTATGTGGTGCCCCACCCTGTATATGTATTTATGTATTTCCTCCTTTCATTATTGTATTCCTCTGTAGCAAATTAGCTAAATAAAGATTATCATTATTATCATTGAATATAACAAATATATTTTTTAGATTGGGGGGAGGTTGGACCAAAAATTCCCTCGTGGACCCGCCACTGATTAGTGCTCCTCGTTCCTCGGTAGGCATGGAAAACATGTACTATGAAATGAAATTCGATATTTTTGCAAGATTGTTATGTCAGTTATTTTCAGTGATTTTCAATTCGACATCATACAGTTTTGGTCGCTATTTGTAAATATAGGAATTAGTGGAAAAATCACACAGTTCATTTTGATGATCTAGGCATTAGAACAATTCCATAGACATTTGATATAAGTGCAAATATTCAAACCGATCAGTTGAATTGATAGAAATTGTCTTAAATACTCACCATTAATGTGTTAAAGATACCGTTACGTCCCTGTGGTAGAAAGTAAGGCTTACTGCTGCGCCGCAGTCGCTCGTGTCAGATTCTCCGAACTAATATGCACCTTGACGGATTCTATAAGATCATCGGGATACGTCACATGTAGACCTTAATCATGTCGATGTCACCCGCAGTTCCAAAGCACGCTGTATAGGTTAGAATTGTCGCTTGTTGCCTCGTCAGCCGATATTGCAGATTGTCGATTCACCCATATCTCGACGGAATGAAAATTAGAGCGGAAATTGCAAAGACCGAGTTGATTTCGAGTAACGATCGACAGAGACGTATCTGAATCTTTTCCAGACCCCTGTTTTATCCGGTATCGAAATATTCAACGGACATCAACTAATATTGCGCCTAAAATGATAATTTTATGTACCGAGTACAGCCAATCTATCATAATATTCAGTTATTCTGAATTGTTAGTAGAGACATGGTTGGGGTCAATAATTATGGCAACACCTCACAGTAACTTCACAACGATGTCAAATTCGATTGAAGAGAAATATTTGTTTCGCTAATTTAGTTTCATAAAATTTTGTAAATATTGAAGTGAATGTTCAAAAATCCACAGTCCATAGTTATCCAATTTCGTGATATATGTATTTTCTAAATCGAAAAAATTTTCCAATTTGAGTTGAATGATAAACTCAACCTATTTTTTTCTTTTCGAGTATCGTTGAAAAAATACAAGTAACAACGTCGCACTTTCTGGCTAGCTGTCAATCTCAAATGTAGTCAAATTAGTAGATCATACAATATCCGCATGTCGTATTAAACTGACTCGATGCCAGAATTCAGAAAAAAACATTTATGTTTCTTTAACAAAACAAACTGATCGAAGTCAATAATTGTGACAATACTGAGATATCTGTAAACTAAACCTGAATTGTCTGTTTTGAATCCAGACTCGAGGTGTCAGTGTATCCTAATCATTTTCAAGATGACTAAAGCCCTCTTGAGAAGCTGAGCGCCTATAGTAAGCCTGTACTCGAGAGTACTTCATGAGGTTTTAGTATTGTATTCGTTTATCACTGAGAAGGAAGAACTGTGGTACCTTTGAGAATATATTATTATTGAATCTTCAGCCTTATTGTGGAAGCAGTGGGTAATGCTGATCTATTGATGCCCTAGGTTCCGAAGTACGACCCAAGTGCTATAAAATATGATTCTCGCTTACTCTTTCCGCCACAATATACAATTTTTTCGTTATCCGTGAATGTCACTTCTGACAGTTGTTCCTACTGTGAACATTTCCTGATTAGGATTATAAAGAACACTAATGGTGATTAGATGGTGTTAGATGAGATTGGTTGTCCAATGTGCAAATACCTTCGAAATGTACAAATTGGACACTTTTGAAGGAAGGGTTCTGTTTTTAAACTAGATAGATGAAAACTGATGGCAGTGTCTGAGGATTTTTATGACAAACTTCATGGTGAGAACTGCATCGATATCTATAACCGTTTCTGAGTGTGCATTTTCGAAAAGTTGCTGTAACTTATTTCCTGTTGAGAATTCTGGTTTCTATTGAAACATTTTCAAACCACTTTCCACGTAGAATTTAATGGTTTAACCTATTAATTTTTTCAAGTCATACAGGGTGGGGCACCACATACGACACGGTCTCAGTAAACCAAACCATTGAATATTTCGGAAATTTCTTCTCTTCATTACCTGTATATTCATCGAGGCTGCAAGAGGAAATTTTTTTAAAGTATACAGGGTGGCTCATAAAAGTGTGACATCAAAGTTGGTTTTTTTTTCGAAAAGGACACCCGGTATTTTGTTGCAGTTTTGGATAGTTCAGGGTGAAATAATACGATTTCATATGAGGTACCATGTACCTAACTATAACCGTTTTCGAGTTATGGTTTTCTTTTTGAAAATGCAGGGTACAATTGGAGACTAAATAACATCGAAATGTATGGAAACCATCCTTTCCAATTTTGACCAAGCATTAAAGAGGTTTCAGGCTATTGATTCCGATAGAACCCGTTTTCCAATATTATACAGGACGTTCAAAATTCATTGTCCCTTTTTTATAATTTCAAACGCAGATAACTTTGTTATTTTGAATAGAACTCCCTTTATTTTTTCGATCTGAACAAATTCGATTATCTTTCATTTTATATTGAGGTTTCCTATACCTAGCTTGAATAGTTTTCAAGATATTGGCATTTTCAAATAGTAGTTATCATTTCAATGCATTCTTTGAACCAAGAAAGCTGTGAAACGACATGTATTTGATTTGGTAACAGAATTCTCATCGACATTTGATATACTTCAGTTGATCGAACATTTTACTGTTATTCAGATCCATATTCATTTCAAATTCACTGTCCGACAGTTTTTGAATATGTGCTTTCCGTAAAAGTGGATTGGTAGGGAAGGACCAGCGAGATCGCCTGATTTGACTTGCCTTGATTTTTTTCATGGAGATATTTGAAAAATGGGATTGACACCACTCCTCCAACCACATTGGAAAATATGAAGGAGAGAATAAGGGCTGCTTTTCGAAGAGTGTCGCCTCAAATGTTATTGAATGTTAGGCAGTTTTTCATGGAAAGAGTAACTCTTTGTAGTAATCATTTCGAGCACATAGTTTGAATTGATTACATTTGTATTTCATGTTTTGTTGAAGTTTCTCAGTTGAATAATGAAAAAATTGTCCGTTAAATGTCGGAGTATGGATCTGAATAAAAACTTTATTTCAGTGATCAGTAAAAGTTCGACGAAGTGAAGTATAATAATTTTCAATGAGAATTCTGTTACCAAATCAAATGAATGTCGTTTCACAGATCTCTCGATTCAAAGAATGCATTGAAAATATAACTACTATTTGAAAATGCCAATATCTTGAAAACTATTCAAGCTAGGTATAGGGAACCCTAATATAAAATGCAAGATAATCGGATTTTGTATCGTTCGGATTGAAGAAATACAAAGTGTTCCATTCAAAATAACAAAGATATTTGCGTTTGAAATTATAAAAAAGTGATAATGAATTTTGAACGTCCTGTATAATATTGGAAAACGGGTTCTATCGAAATCAATAGCCTGAAACCTCCATAATGCTTGGTCAAAATTGGAAAGGATGGTTTCCATACATTTCGATGTTATTCAGTCTCCAATTGTACCCTGCATTTTCAAAAAGAAAACAATAACTCGAAAACGGTTATAGTTAGGTACATGGTACCTCTCATGAAATCGTATTATTTTTCCCTGAACTATCCAAAACTGCAACAAAATACCGGGTGTTTCATTTAACAAAACCCAACTTTGATATGTAACACTTTTTTGAACCACCCTGTATACTTCAAAATAATTTCCTCTCGCAGACTCAATGAATATACAAATAATGAGAAGAAGAAATTTCCGAAATATTCAACGGTTTGGTTCACAGAGACTGTGTCGTATGTGGTGCCTCACCCTGTATATCAATAGTTATTGCTAGAAAAATCATTTTTCCGAATGAAACAACCTGTATATTCCTTCATATTTCAAGAGAAGTTGAAATTACCATTCCAAAAATATAGCACACTCAATAATTTGAATGACATCTTTGAAGTACAGAGCTTTCAGGTTTTTTTATTTGTATAGGTAGAGATAAAACGCAAACTTCGGACAAGTAGGCTTTGGACAATTCGGCAATAAAACAGAAAGTCAAAGTTCACTAGTAGTTGTCAGTTTAAGTTTTCAAAACTGAACTCAAAAATAACATCTCATCCCATATTTACTAATAAAAAATCCCATCTCCAATAATCATAGTAATCAAAAACAATCAAGAACAAATTTCGTTAGAGGTGTTCGAAATGTCCATCAGCTTCTCTCAAACACAGGCGGCCCTTTTTTGAATATTTCTCACCGAATCAATCAATTCAACGGTACTTCTAAATCGTGTCTGGAGTTGGTCGGCATAGGCGTTAGGTCCGGTGATCTGGCCGTCCAACGTTTGGGTACTTGGTTGGCTACCCAATTATTGCCAAAATTTGCAACCATTTCAAAGAAACAAAGAATTTTCAACAGGAAAGAATTCACAGCAACTTTTCGAAAATGCACATTTTCGGAAAACATGATGTAACTCAGAAACGGTTATAGATATCGATATGTAGTTTTCACCATGAAGTTTGTCATAAAAATTGACCGTCAGATATTGTCATCAGTTTCCATCTATTTGGTTTGAAAACAGGAATTTCCCTTCAAAAGTGTCCAATTTGGCCCATCCTGTACAGTTAAGACATGCTATATTGAATGGATCCTTCATCATAATGAATTATAAATATTGAACAATACTTCAATAATAACTAGTTCACTAGATTACTGTTTTTCCTACCTACCAAAAGATAACATTTTTGTTTTCTCCAAATTGTTATGATTTGAAAAAGAAAAGTTCCCTTTACCTACCAGTTACAATATCTATATGAATATTTTTTCTATGAAGACTTATAAGAAGTGAAATGACACAGTTAGTGTAGAGTGAATTGTAAACGGAACACTAACTGAAAAAACGTGCTGGAATTAGATAGAGTTTAGATACTTCGAAGTACGAAAACACGCAACAATTCCCCCTGAGAATGAGATCGGTCTGCTTCAAAGGGCGAGGTGGGACAGTCCTGGACAAATATTTGCAAATTGGTGCCATTTGATGAAAAGCCGATTGGAGAGGATAACTCGAACTAATTTGAAATCAAAACATTGGCCAGAGTGTGTTGACGAATGTTTGTCTTTGCTGGCTACTTGGTCCTGGCCAGAGATGGGTGTCGTAGTAACTGGAAAATTGGGAAATCGACAAGGTACAATGCAAAGGAGTATCACTTACAATCAGTGATAGAATAGAAATTACACATCTTTTCATAGAACGTTATTTTTCCATTTTTATATCATTCTTGACAATAGATTCGAACATTATTGCAAACTATGTGAGTTTTCTTTGAATAATCATAAATGAACTGAGAATTCCATTCGAATAGATATAATTGGTAACTTTTTTTCGAACCAGACATCATAGAAAATGGAAATCTAAGAATGCATGTATCTATAAACAACAAGTATCCAGAAAGTTCCATTGAATCTTTGAATTCCACAACATACTCATGTAATCCTATTTATGAAACGTTGTCGATCGAACTTTCAAAAAAAAAGTATGTTAGAGGTGTTTCCGCGGAAAAATTTTTATCACTGGGTGTTTGTATCAGTGTTCCGAAGCTTCTGTGAAAATTTCATCAAAATCGGAGTTGCTTACCTATACTGTAGGTTTACCGACCAAAAGATCAAGATCTCTTGTAGTAACGGAATATTTGAGCGTTTACAGAAAATATGCAGCCTCCAGACCCTCGAATTTAAATAATCGGCGTGTCTTCTATAAGTATGCGAACGGTGAAGCACATCATCAATTCATTGGCATTCACAAATTCGGTAAAATGCCAGAAGAAATTGCTACTTTTCTGAGACTATCCCATGCGAAAGAGTATACCGGGCACTGCTTTCGCAGAACTTCGGCCACGTTGCTGGTGCATTCTGTTGAAGCAGCATGGAGGATGGAAGTCTTCCGCTGTCGCGGATGGCTATATTGAGGACTCGCTAGCCAATAAGTCGAACATCGGCAATACAATATTTTCAGGCGTTTCCGGAGTATCAAGTGTGGATACTAAAGTTGTTAATTTTACTGGAAAGGAGGGAAGTGGACAGAGTTCAATTCTAGTAAATAACTGTTCACGATTCACCATAAATATATCTAATAAATGAAAATTTCCTGTTGCAGTTTGTAGTTTTAATGAAATACAACCAATTCATTATCATCAGCATCATTTTGAGTTTTCCAAATGTCATTTTCAATTTTAATAACCAGTTTGATTCAAATTATTACTTGGAACTTTTTCTGCCTAGGCATTAAAAGTATATTTATTGAAGTTGTATGGAATATAAACACCAAAATTGAAAAGCTATTGACTATGAATAACCATTGAGGAGTTTTTCGATACTTCTGGAAATTAATGAATTTCACAAGCTTCAACTATATTATATATAATATTATATATATAACTATATAAGTTATTGTGAAGTGTTGTCATAATAATTGATGCTTCAACGTTCCGAGCTTCCTATCAATCAATCTAAGTTGAGTGGTTAGCTAGATACTTTTAATTCTGCACTATTCGCATTGAAAGATAATCAAATCTGTCAGATCTATCTAACTCAAATGAATGGAGTATAGTTATAATTATAAGGAGATAATTATTTGAATAAATCGATTGTGGTGCCAATTTGGAGTATTTTTCAGAAGGAATCAATTGAAGTTTAATACACCTTTGAAATGAGTAAGGGACCGGGGGATCTTTGGCTACTAAGTGGTCATATAACTGTTTAACCTGAGAATAATTAGAAGTTAATGAATAAGTCCCTTTCGATGAATCCATGACTGAAAGAAAAAAAATGATCGCCTTTTGATGCTGGTAATTCGCACAAACATAAATTCCTAACTATGAAGTAGTTCCCTACTCCGAACGACGAGATAGAATGATCATTAAGGAAGATGGGATTCGGTCGAGCCGCATTTCATCCAACAGTGATTCATCTATATAGCAAGGAAGCGGAGAGGTTCGTTACGGAAACTTCTTTGAGAGTTAGTAGACTCTTTCAAGTGGAATTAGTCAGTAAATCATGACGTTTCTTTTGCAGAAATAATTATAGCTAAGAACATCTGAACAGTAACTTCGTGATTGACATACACAAGTTGAGAAATTCACACTCTCAACTCTTTTTTCGTTTCTAGTGGTCATTAGGATTCATACTATGAATTAGTCATTATTCTCCCATTTTTCAGTCACACTCAACCAGAAATACGTATCAATCTATTGTCTTTCAACAATTATATTCTTCAAGTTCCATATTTATGTTAAGTGAGGGAGTCATAACTCACAATTCTTCAAAGGATGGGTCCTTATTTGTCTCTTTATATCTCATTACAACTGTTACAATGGTATAGTCTTTCCAATAACAATTGCAGAATATAAAAACTCATTTTGTTTGATCTGTCATAGGCGGGGATACCTTATTTTACGAATTCATTATTTTTATAAATACGTTTAAAATCATATGCGAGAAAGTTTTCCTTAGCTTGCCTGATTCACTGTTTTCATTGGTCGAAAGGGATGTTGACACATATAACTCGAGTCCACGTTGACCCTGACGGCTTCTTTGACTTCGTACGAGTACTAATCATAGTTTTTGTTTCTTGATATTGGTGTGAGTGCCATGCGTTTATATAGGGCGTATATTAAATATTGATTACTCCTCGCATAACTGTGTTCTGCAATTGATATTGGGAAGACTATAACAGCCCAATTCGTTCCATTGCATTGCGAAAATAATAAAAACCATTTTGAGTTCGAATGTCGTGAAAAAATCACGACAATGTTACATCAAAACTATACCCGATTGTGATATAACATATGAATCAATTACTACCCAAAGAAAAGATAACCTATTGAAGGTACTCCACAGTAACCTAATTACTTCGCAAACTGAATTTGCCTACCCTGTTCGTTTCCTATCGTTTTCTACTTTGACAATATTTGATGGCGGTATAGATGAGATAATAACAATTGAATTCGAAGTGAAATGGAGACATATTTGATATTGATAGTCCTTGACGTACGAGTTCCTATAGTCATGTGCATGTAGCGATGATGGTATGTTGTTAAGGTTATGGCGAGACTATCGAAGCAATATGACAGTAATATAATTGAATCCATATTGGCTTTGCGTATTTACACCATCGAGCCAGATATAGAACGAGCTAAGCTACAAACAGGGAATATATTGGGATCGGTATAATTCAATTCGAAGCTTTTGACGGTTTCTAATTAAACTAGATGGAAAGTGCATCCTCGTATAATCGAGAGATTCTAAAGTGCTTTCGCAACGTCTTCGAAATATCGATGCGACTATCCTAGCGGAACTGATAGTCCTACTATTTATTGCTGACGCTCAGAAAATTGAACCTGTCGGAAAATATCTGCAGCAGGACATCTATCATGAAGAATCTTGCCTCGACTGCAGGTACCAGGGTTGGATTGGCTGCACAAACGTGTATGCAGTAGGGTGACCGGAAAATATAGATGTTGGATAGCTGCGCTACTCTAACGACCTTCTTCGAAAACTACTTTATCGAAAGCTTTCGAACTAAGAGAAAGTATTAACTCATGAAGATACTGTTTTTTATGTATCATTTATCTGATTTTCACATTTTGGAACAAAAAATATCATTCAACTTACCAGTATTACTCGTTCTTTTATTATAATTCTACATTGAACTCATAAAGATACCTGAAAGATCAAAATGGATCACTTCATAACAAAATATAAGAAGTTTGCTCCTAGTGTCACATTTTTGGGGCTCGGTTTGACAATTATGTATGGTTCATGATTTTCGAAGAATAACATTAACTTTCTTTTGAGATATCGAGCGTATTTCTATCATTCACCGTTCTGGAGATACGAGTCCATATGTCAGCTTTTCGATCAGAAATTTGGATATTTTCAAACTTGGTGCGACGAACAGCACGAGTTAACGTTGTTGAATCGAACCTGTTGTTGAGGAAGAAGTACTCGCGGCGGTGAGATCTTTGAAGGACACCAGTGCCACAGATATCTTTGGAATAAATACAAAAATTTAAAAAAATACCATACAATACAAAATTGGTGATTGTAATCTTCCAGATAATTTCAGACCTATTTCTCTTTTTCTTTTTTTAGGAAAAATATTCGAGATAATTTTGAAAAATCGGTTATCCATGTTCTTCGAGAAATTCAAACTACTGCATGAAAATCAGTTTGGATTTCGGAAAAGCACCTCCACCATAAAAGCTATAGCCAAGGCAGTTGAAAACATAGTAGAAGAATTTGAAGACGGCAGGAAATCTGCATTGACTCTATTTGACTTAACGAAAGCATTTGATTGCGTAAACCACGATTTGTTATTGGAAAAATTGAATCTATACGGTGTAAGAGGTATAGCCTTAGCTGTTTTCGATTCATATCTTAAAGATAGAAGACAGTCAGTGTGCTTCAATGGTATCACTTCAGAAACAGTAGCAATGAAATATGGGGTACCGCAAGGGTCTGTGCTAGGACCCCTTCTATTTATCATTTACGTAAACGATTTATTCTATCATCTAGTTAACTCAACCTGTATCTTGTTCGCACATGACACCACTATCTTTCATCAAAATATAAATGAGAAAATAATAAATGAAGCTGATGAAAAAAATGCTGAATATTGGTTTGCAGCAAACTGTTTGAAACTCAACACAAACAAAACGAATCATATAACATTTCCTTCACAGGCAACAGCAACCAATGAACCCACAAAACTTTCAGAAATTTTTTTAGATCCCTCTCTAAATTGGTCGTTTCACATCGAGAAGCTCTGCTATAAACTTTCAAGCTCGATTTTTATACTGAGACAACTGAAAAATGTAATAGGTTCTGACACAATGATGAATATCTATTATGCTTTTTTCCACTCGCATATTTCTTATGGGGTCATTTCATGCGGAAATACATCTGACTCTCTCAAAGTATTTGAACTTCAAAAAAAAGCTATCCGAATTATTGCAAATGTTGCTTTCAGAGATCATTGTAAACCTTTATTTCAGAAATTCAAAGTCATGACACTACCTGCTCTTTATATTTTCCACCAAATACTAGAAATTCATGAAAGAAATAATGAACTAAGTAGAAATTCAAATTTTCATGAATATAATACTCGCGGTGCTGGGCATCTCAGACCACAGAGATTCAGATTGAATAAATCTGCAAATAATTCCCTAGATATCGCTGTCTATAATAAATTTTCATCTAGTTGGAAGATTCTAGACAAGCCTTGCTTCAAAAAAATATCAAAAAGATTTCTTCCAGAAAATGGGTTCTATTCAATTCGGGAGTATATGGACACACCTGTCAGTGATATGCGTAGCAGTAGTAATACCTGAAATAGTAGGAATACTAGTTTATGTGGAATTCTATACCTACTACAGGACCTTTTAAATGTTCATTTTCCTGGACCTGCTACAATACATTGTATTGTATTTTCGTAGTCAAATAAAGTTATCTATCTATCTATCTATCTATCACAATATTCAAATGTAGGAAAAACAAGGTGATTGAGAGCTATCAATAATTTCACTTCCGAAAAATAAAAAAAGGCGATGTTGATTATACAGTATGTGCAATTGAACATCTCGACTTCTCATTTATACACCTGTATATTTTCAATTATCTATTTTTCTTAATCTCCTGATCATACAGAATATATATATATATATATATATATATATATATCCGTTATATGATTATTCGTTTTCATTTCTTTCACCATTCAGATTCGCTAACATTCAAAATGATAATTCACTGTATAAATTCTAATCATAGCTTCCTGAGAGATATGCAATCTTGAATCAGTTTCCGCTTCAAAATTACGCTTGGAGAATATATTAATATGTCAATGTTATTTCAGTGATATATTGATGCATAGTTGAGAAGAACATCCTGTCAAATTTCATATCATGAATCTCTTATCCGTTGGAGAGAATTTGTAGATGAATTTCATGATGTAAACGAATGACAAACAATTCAATTTCATCATAACCATTTTCGTTCATTCATAATGAAAAATTTTCAAAATGGAAGCTTTCCGATTGGTGAAAAGTAATACTATTTTATATCGTTACGATCATTGCGATGAAAAATGAAATATTAATGATGATAGTAAAAATGTTGGTTTCAAGATTTTCATCTGTAAGACATTCAACTTCGTTCAATATCTCACCTTTTCGTTTCACACCTGAAGATATACTTGCTCCAATACTCTCTGGAAATCTTCCACTAGTTGAAGAGTTATATAATCGCGAGAATATCTTCATATATGTAGGGGAAGTTCTCTTTTTATCATCCCCATTAGGAGAACTTTTATTACGTTCAATCTCTCCTCGACTGCTACGATATCCCAAGAGGACGGATCAAGGAACCTACAGGAGTATATTTTTATTTTTATAATTATAATCCTAAACCGATTGAGACATCCATTTTTCCAGGAGAGAAAACTCGTTTCGACCTGGAGATAAAGGGGCCTCTCTAAATTGGGACTCGCACGTACAAATTGGAGCTGGGATTCGAGAGAGAATTGTTTTTGCTCCAGCACCTCGGATAATACCGGAGAAAGTGCAATAAGTCTTTGAGGAACTGCCGAAACGGCTTCGGCAGAGCCGAAATTGGAGTTTTCATGGCGGCATCAAATACTCGTTGTTTGAACACACTTCAAGTAACACAAAAAACGAATTCCTTTTCCACCACTAGTGTAGCATTAGATGTTTCAGTTTATACAAAGAAAGCTCCAATGGTTGAACAGAAGAAGATTTTCCATCGAGGATTCTCTTCCGATTATAAAAATAATGGTTTATTAGTAAGTATAATCTTTTAGATAATAATTAATATGGATTCATGATTGTGACAAAGCTTTTGAAGAATCAATCCAGTCAAGGTAACTGAACTGTTATATTTATCGGGTCACCAAGTAACGAAAACGGACTTAGAGACAGTAATCTGCTCCAGGCATAAGAAGTCATACCATGACCAGTCCACACGAGTTAAGAGCAAACATACTATGCATAGTATGCAAATATGAAAATATTGTGAACAGACGTGCAAAGGCCGAGGATGATATGTTTACTAGGATTCGTTTCATCACGCAACACAAAAGTCACATATCGTCACTACTACTCAAAACATGAGCTTATGGAGTAAATTTTCTCCAAGTCTTCGGATACGAAATACCCCAACAGGAATCATTTGAAGTATAGCTAACTTTCGTCATAGGATAGAAAGAACAAGTGTTTTTTTTTTGCTTCACCTAATAGTGAGAGATCAGAACATTGTGTTCCTTGGTAGCTACAGTTATCATATTTATTGACTACAAGGCATGACAATTAATGTTGTGAATAGCAAGATTTTTTTTCGATTCGATCCTACAGTAAGAAAATTTAATATATAATACTATCGAAAAAATGTAGTTAGTCTATCATAAGCATTTTCGAAGAGTTAATAATGAAGCAACCGATATCTTTTATGAATATAACTTGTTCTTAATGGTGTGTTATTTAGTAACATACCATTATTTCCCGTTCATCTGTCTCGTACATGGAATGCTATCGATATCTTGCGGGGTATAAATCAAATATAATATTCATTTCTCAATGAATGAGATACATTACCCATGTTATACATTCGTGTTTGAGATCCTACCCCTCGTCAGACTATTAATAATATCAGTTCATGAGCGTACCAAAGTCTCTCTATGGCAATGTTGATGTGAATAAGAAATATACACCAATATATCTTCATTGTTATGGTATACCAATTAATAAATAAATATCGAATCAATATAATTTTCTTGGTTTTCTGTGTTCAGTGGTGAAAATAAATGATTCAATATTGGAATTGGTTTTTATATGAAGAAATGTACTCTCTGAACAATAGTTGAACTTGGATGGTTAATTGATGCGAGGTTATCAAAATAAATGAAAAGGATTAAATAAAAATTTATTTTCATGTTTTTGCCTCTTCAAGTATTGAGAACAGAGGTGAGTCCTTATGTGATAACGATACATTTTTTTTGTTCGTTTTCTTGTCGAAAAATCAGTTGACTATTGAAAGGTACAATGAAGAAATACAATCATTCTGAAATATCACCAGGAACTTAGCATTTCAGATCGAAACAGAAGTAAACAAAAACAACCCCATTCAGATCGCAAATAATTGGGAACTACTATGTTCGAATATCATTATATATTTCTTGAGAAAAAAAATTTAAATTGATTCAAAGGAAATATTCCATTTGAAATGAAGAAGTTCATGTCCACTTCCGATTTCACCGGATAAGCTTCGCTTCAAATAAATTGTTTTTGTGAATTTAAGTTGAACTGATTTAGAGTGAAAGAATATTATTCTTTAAGGTTTCGATCTGTTCGTATGCATATTGATGTCTACTCATTAGAAATAGACAAATCACCACTCCAAGGATACGCCACTGGCAGCCACTACTCAAATTCCACGCGTCAACCAGAAGAAAAAAAAAACACCCCATATGTAGATGGATCTCGGCTCCACCCAATATTTCATCCTTCTACGACATAATGCACAATATTGCCTCGAATTTGCAACGTAATGACAGTCCGATCTGCCACTCGGCGTCCATTGTCGAGCTATTGTTCGACGTGCCGTATTCATCACCGGATTTGTGCTACGCCATTTGACAGGAGAACTGACTTTATGGACAAGGTGGGTCCACTGAACTCATACATAGACTATTGTTAACGGAAATTGGCTGAGCCCCTTTCTCCCTAATTTATTTATCACCATCTGGAATCATAAGATTCTGATTTAAAAAATGGAAATTTTCATTATATTCGTTCCAGATGTTTTTCGCATCTAGGTAAAACTTTCGAAATTGCTGATTTTCGGTATACTTAGTTTTTTTTTGAGTAATCTGATTCATCACACTTTCAACTTGAGGAATAATTGAATTCTGCCACATTATTGAACATGGAGAAATTATCATTATGATATCAGACTGACCTCAATTGAATGGCATGTATTATTAATATGAGGATACTTTTGAGGGGATAACAATCTTATGGATAGTGATATTTTCGTCTATACTCCAATATTCGTGGAATATTGATATAAAAATTTCAGACTCTCTTTGCTAAATAGTTCTTGACTCATACAGAATCAACCAAGTACAAATAATAAAATTCGTCCAGCGTATAATTGAAAGACAGGCGTCAAACAACCTGGTTGTTTTTCAATGAACGATAACTCTTGATTTCCTATTTATTATATTTGACAAAATAACACAGCCTAGGTAATACAGAGTTCTCCTACCCTGTAACCATATCAAACTTGGAAACTTCCACCAACTAATGAATGATAAAGTTACGATAACTAGTCCAGTATCTGGAACGTGAGCCATCAATGTATATGATGCGAGTAATATGGCTGCGGGATGTATCAAAAGTTTTCCCATAATCTAATCTAACGCTCACTTTTAGCATCTCGAGTTTATTTTCCATCCTTTGATCACATTGAACAGCAAACTTCTCGTCTCCGTTGGATGCTTACCTAACTTTATATTTTGCATGATTATTTGAACTGTCGAAGATGATGTCCGATTTGGATGATTTGGCTATTTATGAAGTAACAAGATGTGAAGGGAGTGGATTTTAATATCATTAATTGATGTTTCAGAGTTCATATAGGTATTTGATTAGACAAAAACTGAAGTAAAAACATTGGTTTAACATTTGCTCAGTTCTTGAGATAAAGGATTTTTGTACTTGATTGAAACCTGCTGTATTTTTTTCATTGAAATTTCATTGAGAGAGTTATTATAAACAGTTCATTGAGTGGCACCAGTAGAGAATCGAATTTTGCGTATCATTCAACAGATATTTCCTCACAATGCCCGAAAGGTAGTCATCCTTGAACAGATTGGTTCAAAGAGGAAAATAACTTCATTTTACCTGGGTTCCTTCCCATATGAGAATTCCAGGCAATGAATAACCCCTTAACGTCCATACAACACCATTTCATACGAATATATGAGACACCACTTCAAAAATATCATCATGAGTCTGTGACAGACCGAGTGGAAAACCTTACCAAAGTTGCAAGAAATTGGTCACACTCACCAACAATGCCAGAATATTGTATAGCGTGCGAAGTGAAGCATGTTTTAAGAGTGCCCAGTGTTTGAAGTGGAAAGACTGAATATGAACTGAAAAACTTCATTGAGTAAGAACATAAAAAACATGATGCTATACCTTGAACCCATCAACCGTTTGAATTTGAAAATCCATGTACTGATATTGCTAATAGCTCTGTACGTTGATGCAACAACTTTTGCAAAAAATGGCAAACATACATAGGTTACAATCCTCGAATATTGAGAAATTAATGAAAAAATTAAAGACTATTCAATTTCGGAAATTGAAAGTAATGATGAAATACTCCAATTCTGAGATTAGTGTCGAATGAATATATTTTCATGAAAGAAAATCAGCTTTTAACACGTATAAAATGTAAATCTACACCAGCGTTTGAAAAGTAATGAATTATATCAGTAACATTTGGATATCGAAGTACGGAATTGCAAATCTAGAGAAAACTCTTTCTGAGATTACAAACTGTCAACGGTGGAACAACAAACTAACTTTTTGTCATACCCTGAGGGACGTCATCCCAAGGGCACCCTTGATCTCGCGGCAATAAGTTTCCTGTTTTATCGACTATCAGCCAATAGGTAATATCTTAACTTTTAATAAAGTCCAAGTTTCTCCGTAAGTTTTCCCATTAAATCAATGACTTATGCTGAAAAGGCATCGCGAGAGCTCGATGGTTTCTTCTTTGGTTTATACGCTGCGCTTGTAGAAACATATAAATGATAGAAGGGCGATGGTATCCGAGAATTAGTAAATCCAAATCAATAAAGAGATTGGAACTGTTCTCATTCGATAATTTCAACTATAATAATATATGATTACAAACATGAATAATGAATATTGGTGAAAGAAACTGGAAACGACATATCTCCTGCTGTCCCATTTCAAACATAAACGTATGTGTTAATTATTGAGTGAATTTTCCACTAAGTGATTCAAAAGTGAGAACCTAAACCTCTAGATCAGATATATCGATATACCTCAGGGATTGAGAAAAGTTTGTACGCTGATGATTTGAAATTTGGTAATGAGATTATTGGGTGCATCATTCACAATATTTCATTGAAGTGTATAATATGAAAAAAACATCATAAAAAATTGAATATTTCAATTACAACTGTTTCAAGATAATGAGCGTTAAATCATTGATTCATCAATATCAGAATTATTCGAATTGATGAATACATTCAGCACAATTTAAAATAGTACCCCCTTCACCGTTTTATGTAAACTTTTCTGATCCCAATAAGAAGTTGATTCACACCTCAAGATGATTATAAATATATTCGTATAATTGAGATTTCAAATTGACTTGATATCTCTCAGCTTCCAATTCTTAAAACCGATTTTATTTCGCGGAATTTATATTTTGTATAATATGATGCGAAATTTGCTGGCGTACGTTTTCAAAGTATATTCATTACAGTATACATCTTGGCGTAGTCTACTTCCTTTTTTATTTCTGGGTACTTCGAAAAGAACTTTTGCGCGCGATGAAAGTCAAATAGACGTCTGATGTATTTTATTTATCTCAAAGCAAGGCAGGAGATAGTTCATAAACATTTTTCTGTGACAAATCTGCTCGGGACTATTACATTCTAGGAAATAGTACGATGCTGTAATGATACCCTTATTCTCATGAGGCCAAAGCAGTGTGTTGTTTTGTGGTGAATTATGGAATTGTTGAAAGAACTTGAGCGAATACATGTATTTGTATCAACTTAGAAATATTACTAGATGTTGAATGAAATATCAATATTATTCAAGAATGAAAGATCCCATTTACTTTATAAACTGAAGAACAAACCAACAAACTGAATGCAAACACAATGTTTTGTCATGAAATCTAAAACATTACTTATATCAAATTGCATGCGAGTGATATACGAAGAACGTCATACGAACAAAAATTAGGGCAATCAAGAGAGTCAAATAGATCTTTGAGTCAAGAATTGAATATAGAAACTGTTTCCAACAAATATAAAATGATTAGACAACTACTTATCTAATATGGACATTCAATTAACCAGCCATGGAAGATCATCTAAGAAGAACCTGAAGAAACATGAATTTGTCGCAGAATCTTAACTTCCTCATCCATGATACAATGAAAATTCAACCTTTTGTCACAACATTTGAATTTATTCATGATTCAAATCTCTCATCTCACAGAGTTCCCATTCAACATAATTCTTCTTTCACCACAACATTTTTGTTTTTGATCAATATTTATAAATCATTGAGTACTCACGTGTATCCTACAAACATCTGAGGTTAGGGGTTAGAATGGAATAGGACTGATCTATTTCTCAAGGCCACCAAATGATCGGTGACGAATGTGATGCTTCCACCATTATTTTTGGTGATTCAGTCTTTTGTCCAGCCGCGTAATAAAGTCATCACGTGATAAATGAGGCAAAAAACGGAAATTCGAAATCATAAATTGATGACAATTTGTTCTTTACAGTCGAGTACCCACCCCATGCTCCATAAATAGATCTACCCTATAAGGGGCATATTACAATAGCCGCAGGAAGAATTATGTAGGACTGAGGTCGGGTGGTGTTTTCCTGATCGTCGCTTTCTCAATATTGGGATGATAGAACTTTTCACGATACCAAAAACTGAATATATATCTTCGATATATTTACAATGATGAAGATCGTTTTTCATTTTGACCACCTAAAACAAAAGATTGAGGATTTCCATTAAACTTCCAGTAAAATTTTCCTCACATCGAAAAATATCTATAGATTGTGATGAAATCTCAAAAGTAAATCGCGTATGAAGGAAGCATGATACGATATTTTTGTTGAATATTCCTAGGATTTTTATGAATTCCATCTTTAGAATTTCAGTTCTGACTAATGCTTCAGTATTATTGACTAATAATAATCTTTGATTGAGATCATTGGCGTAACTAGAGTTGACTGATGGGGGTTCGACCCCCACCAGTCAACCACACTTTAATATTACTCCCTTCAAAAAAAATATTTTTCATGAAATAGACATAATATACAGGGTCACTCATGGTTGATGGTAGGTTAGACGTACATGGAGGATTATTCTGAAAATTCGGTTCGATCTAAAATATTTTCAGCGTTGCAGCATTGCTGCTTCTATCGAAAAGTAGCAACAACTTTGTTATTTCAAATCCAATTTTTATACATATGTATGAACTCGATTTTTTTTTCGAAAACCTGACTATATAGGTATCATTTCGAAGGAACTTCAATTGTCTTTCAGGATATTGAATGATATACAGTGTATTCCTTTTGAAAAATGTACTTTTTACCATTTTTGTATCTATCGTCAAAGTCATCAAATTAGAACGGCCCTGTACATTGGAAAACGAATTTCCTCAGATATAGTTAATACACAGGACATTTATAAACTACACCCAAAATTTCAGCATACCACGAACCCAAATACCGCAGTAATGAACATTTAATGGAAGCCTTTCGAGATAGGTATGGGGAAGTATCATACGAATATAATTGGAGAGTATTAGAGAAACGAAAAATGAAATAAAATACAAGGTGTTCTATTTGAGATAACAAAGTTGTTGCTACTTTTCGGCAACGCTTAAAATATTTTAGATCGATAGAACAAAACTGATCGAGAAACCAAATTTTCAGAATAATCCTACGCCCCGTTCTTCATATACGTCTAACCTACCATCGTCCGTTCTTGTAGCTTCAAATTATATAAATATATTATTTTTTTCTATAAATGTTATTTTAAAAGTTATAAATGTTATTTTGGTTATGAATGTTATTTTTGGCAGGGCAATAAAGAAATGGCTTTTAAGTAGTAACCCTATCTTGTGTTTCTGGCATTATTTTCCCTTCCCACAAATTAAATTTGGAAAAACAAAATCTCTAGAATTTTTATTTTAGAAATGGTTACTTGAATTTTCATTCATTTCTTTCAAGCAATGAGGGAGGGTTTCATCCCCAATAACCCCCCTCGTTACGCATATGATTGATATAATATTGCATGAGATGAATATAATTAAATAAGATTCCAGACAATGAGGAAGTTTCCAATATTGAGATTTTATTTTTTCCATAAAATATATGAAAAATTATTACTCCAGAATTTCGTTTTGAAAAACTAGTTTTGGCTCCTCCACCATTCTGATGACGTACCAAGTGAAAAACCGGGTTCACACAGGAACAAATTGAGATTTTGCGTGCGGAAGTACAGTGTTGCCCTGCTTCTAATTTATTCTAAATATTCGGAAAAACTGACCAGAATATCTTGGTAAAATATGTCGTGGATTTTGCAATACCAAATCATGGATTGTTTACCTTGCGTGATATAATAATATCATATATGTCTTATGAAATATAACTAGCACATAACATGCGAAAATATATGAATGCGATGATATAATCGAGGGCTATGGCTGAATAGAAAATAAATGAATGAATCGAAATTGTTCTTGAAGTGAATTAGTTCAATATAATTTTGTGTTTGAATATTCGGAACAGCTTTCAATTTATTTTCATGAAAATAGAAAGGTAGATCTGGCAATTGCGCAAATGCATTCGTAGATTTCGTCCGCGATCATCCGGATTACACCATAACATAACTTACGATAGCTATATTCACTCTAAACTCACTAAGTACGTCACAGTTTTCCGCCTCAAAATTTATGAATTTGGTTTATTTTGAAAATAGAATGGAGTTGAATGATTTCTATTGTCATTCTAGAAAGTAGAGATATCAAACTAAATAGTTGAGTACTTTGATGAGAATTCGTCATAAGGAAACTTCCTCATTGAAGAAGGCGTCTACTTCTCGTATATCCAAATGTTATTTGGAGTCATCAATATTATAATTCATGATTTCTGAAAATGTAGAGGAGTAACTCCATAAAATTTTCAACTCCCCAAGTCATAACGATTTCCTTATATTTTTAATGACTGCTCGTAGCGAATGAACGTGTACATACTTTTTCTAAATGACAACACGGTCTCTTTCCATCAAACGACATCATTTTCACAAGAAAGAACTGAATCTAGAAAATAACTGTGCCCATTATAAACGGTAAACACACATTTCCTACAAGAGAGGCATGGAATCACTTCAGACGTGATCAGTAAAATAAACATTGATTCCCTCCTTGGAACAATTATGGAACTTTTTCACTCGAAATAAATGAAACTGCCTTCGATAAAAATAATATTTAATGGGTGGGAAATATGGCGAATCCTGAGTGCTTGAGTTTTATAGCGCAACGGTATTAAAGGATATTCGAATTGAATAATAAATTGAAGGTGACTTTCAAAATGATGTGAGGTGGAGAGAATAATATATTTTACTCTTGATTTTTGTAAACAAATATGGATGATTTTATATTGCTGGAAATTTTTTCTGTACAACTTGTCACACGATCTCTTTCGCTTCCGAAATTCTTGAGAGTTTCATCATTGATATTTCCAAACTTTGATGAAAATCGACCTATCAAAATTTTTTCGCAGATAAGAATAATTTCATTATACTGTTCATCATTGAGGTATCCTCCTTTGAACCAGAATTCAATATTCCTCGAAGTGTGAAAAAAATGTGATAATTGAGAAATCATACTAATTGTGAACTCCTTCTGATATTTGTTTTCAAGGTGAAGTTGAAAACAGGTTCATTTGTAGATCATCATGACAACTTCATAACGGGTACGGTAGAATATATTTTACCACGAACAAATTGTTAATCAGAAAATAACTAACCGAAATCAAATGATGTTATAACCTTATTTGTTTCTTGAGGAATAGTGTGCTGTTGGTAATGATGAATGAACGATGAAAAAGCTCAGCAGAACCCAGAAATATTGTTGATTTCTGGCTCATTCGACGTAAGGAACAAATAACCTAACAAAAGGCCTTGTCTGAGCCAGCTTCCATTCAGAAGCTGAATTTTTAGATGAATGATTCCCCGGATGTGCTGAGGGTTAGCGATGTAATGAATATTCGCCATCGATATGAATTGCATGGCGGTTGAGTCAAAAGCGACGGGGTGTGAAATTGGGGTTAGATAATGCCATAGCGACTTCAGGGTAGCAAACTGATACTGCAATATCCATGTTTCAATATCTCAATAATATACAGGGTTGGTTTATAGGAATAAAGTCATGAGTGGAATCAAATTTGAAAGCAAAGAAAATAAATAGTTCATAAATATTATAATATCACGATCATGATGTGATAGTACATATACGAGATACAGACGAAGAATCGTCAGATACGAATGGATTCATAATAATTGAGAATGATGTAATATGTTATTCCATCACAAAAACATCAATGTCATTCTCTGTGAGCTACTTGGGTTGACCTGAAACTGATCTTCAAGTGTCTGTTTATCTGAAAACTTACTTCAATAATTAAATATTCGATTAAAATGAAAAAATATCAGAACCTACAACAGTATTTTGCATTTCGAAATCGATATATTTTTATAAGGTTAACAATAACTAACTTGAAAGTTGAAAACACTGTCACCTCTTTCTCCTACGAAATAAAACACTTCCACAGGACAATCACACTTATAATAACAATATAACGATATCATCTGATATTCGTAAGTTAATCTTCCTTTTCATATCGATGATTATCTTTAATGTGAATGAACATAACATAAAAATCACATAACAGATAAGAATGGATGTAATTATTATTCATCTCTTGATGCATCAAAAACAAACAGCAATATGATAAGTTGCCGATTGGAATAAGTAATTGCAGAATACATAAAATGCTATGGATGAATTATTAATATGTTCTTGAAAATTTGAAAAGGCAGTAACGATTTTGATGATTGATGAGAAATGCACGTTCATATGCATCAGTGAATAATTTATGAATGAGTTGATGGAGGTTTATTGTTCAGATAAAACATATTATGATGGTAACTGTATTTCAAACATCAACAATGCTTGTGAAATACATATAAATGTAGTTTCATCATTATAAAACCAGGGTTCATTGATTGATCACTATAGTTGATGTATGATTAGAAGATTCCCTACTTGGTTGACAGATTAATTTTGAAAAATCTTTCTTGATGGTACAGTAGTTTTATTTCACATTTGATCAGATGCAATAATAGACATAGTATAAATTCCTTTGGAGTAACTCATTTGAAAAAATGATTCACCAGAAGTATAGCTATATATGTTACTCTGAAGAGCATTCCAGAAGTGAAGCATGAATATGGATAGATATTTAACTTTGTAATTCATGTAAGAATATTCATCCCACTGAAGAATTTTCCTGTATTTTCGAATAAGTGCATTTTCTGAGGAGCAATAATTTTGACTTTAAAACGAATCATTGCATGTCTGAGTAAAATAATTTACCAATGTAAGTTCCACTGCTATCTTCAAGATCTCGCACAATTCATCAAAGAAAATCACCAGGTACACTTGAAGGTGCGTGGGAATGGTGCATTTTTATGGAAAACCACTTGGAATGACGTAGGCTTCGACTTTAATGAGAGCGTTTTGCGAATCGAAATGAAAACTGCAACTACAGGTCGAATATTTCATGGCCATTTAACGAAAGAACTAATGGTAATTTGATCATAATCATAAATGGGTCATTTCATGTCGATGCATTATCTTATAAATATGGAGTATAGTTCTTTTTAGGGACCTCTTTGAATAATCTGGGAGATGAAATCCAATCACTTCAATCAGGTGGAATCATTACACACCATTTCAATATCATATCAGCATTTACTTCAACTTTCAAAATGAGACCACCAAATGAGATGACCAAATTTCACAAATAAACAGACATGTCTCTCACACATGGTTCAAGTTTAACGTTCAATATTGTGCAATATTGGAAATCACAACAAAAGTGAGTCGGATCAAGTAAAGCAGCACAGCAATCCACAAAAATTTTGTCCTTCAAGTCGGATCAAATACAGTTCACATCACACAACACATTTTTGGTCCAATCGAACATTATTCTTGGTCCATTCGAACCGGATAGTTTCAGCACACGCAATTATCTTTTTTTTTGTGAAATCGATCAGGGGCGCTATTCTTGACATCGTTCGCAACTGCGCGTATACGCTTTTTGCGAATGGCCTATTTGCGAAAACTTACACGATATCGTATTCTCGACCACCGTTCGCAAAGGCATACGAACGACATCGTTCGTATGTACGAATTAGTTTGGCAACATCGCTATTTAGCCACTAAACTACATCAAAATATGAAATGTGAAGTTAACTTCGACGCCATTTTTGATATTTGTTGATATACCAAATTAATAATTATTTATTATCAATCCAAAAATGGATTCAGTGAAGAATACCCGAAGAACAAATACCTCTATGGAACAAAAAAGAATCATGTTAGAGTTCATGAAAAAAAATTCTAAGTTGTCGTCAGGGAAATTCACGATTTTACGCAGCTAGTTGTCAGAAATTTGTGGCAAGAACTATCGAATGTTTTGAATGGCTGTGGTGGCGGTACATACAAGGATTGGAAATACTGGAGAAAGGTGAATTACATCAAAAAGTCGATTTAGTGTTGAGCTTATTCTACATTTATTTCAGACATGGCATGATATTCGATCACGGACGAAAACAAAATCTTGTGTTAACAAAGTTTACTAAAGGGGAACAGGTGGTGGACCCCATAAAGAGAATTGCACTACTGAACTTGAGAATGAGGTACTAGATACTATAAATTTTGTGACTCTTAAAGGGAATCCAAATGTTGAGGAATCATTCTCAGAGTTCTTGTTCGATAATCCTCAAGAGACCCCTGATGCTGGGTACATAATGGGAAAAATATCAACCCAAACACCAAATCCATTCATTCACCAATATGTGAATTGAATTAACCAAAAAATCCCATAAAGAGATTTCCAGGAGCACCAAAGAAAAAGTTGATTTATGCTTCAGAGGCTGCAGAAAGTTATAGAGTGAATTAAAAAAAAATGATATAAAATCATCATATTATATAAAGAATATTGAGATGTTGGAAATATTGTCTATAGCAAAAGAGAAATCTGCAGATGCCAAAGAGCGAATGGCAGATGCCAAAGAAAGAATGGCAGATGCACTAGTAGTAATCTCAGATACTTTGAAAGAATTCATTGGAACAATTCAATAAGTTACTATCTTTTAGTTTTTTTTTTCAACTAATATGTGATATTTTGTATTGGATGATTAATTTAGATTTATTTATTTTTCTCATATATGGTGATTTTCGTGTGTTTCTAATTTTTTCAGAGTGTTATTCTTATTTTAGTTCTTTTGTTATTTGTTTTCATGTTATTTTTTGAATTTGCAATAAAAATATCTCAGAACAGATGTTATTATTATTGCAAATATTTTTGCTGTTTAATAAAGTATACACAAATTCAGAATTATATAAAACATATAATTAATAAATAAATTTAATGAACAGAATATACATTCTATGAATATATCAAATGAAAAGCAATAAGTATACAAAATGTCATAAAATATTTTCTACATTGCCATTCACCAGAAACTTCAAAATTTTCCAAAAGGGCTATATACTGTAGATCATCATTGGTTTTTCGTATCCTTTACTATACTCGTATACTCTACTATACTATAGTAGAAATCGTGATAGAAATAATGACTCGATAACATATACATTGTGACATAACCTTGCGAAAAGAAACAAATCGGTGTTCTAAGACGTCCTAAAACCAGTCGCAAGTAAGTTACGGACGCCCAACACCACTTGTTGTAAAATGCGCACGTTCACAAAATCGCGAATAGTCAAGAATAACCTAAGTCAAATATCATTCGCAAATTCATGACATGCGAACGATCCTCATAGATGCGAATGGTCAAGAATAGCGCCCCAGATTAGTTACTTCACTAAGTAAACACACGAAGGAAGAAGCTCGTCTCAACATAGAAATTCCTTGGCCAGCCAGCTCGTAATGGTACGTTCTGTTTCCCCGAAGTGGTTCGGATTCCACTATGAACTGTAGGGCCTGCACAAGTTTCGACTAATGGGGAGTTGGTTGAAAAACAATCTTCGAAGAGGTAATTGAAAATGAAAACATTCATTATTCGGAAATAACATAGGTTTCCAGTCACATTCAACAGAGGTTTTAGTTCTGTGAGTCGGATTGACTAAAGCAGCATAGCAATATACATAATTTCGAATGAAATGCAGTTCAAATCAACTATCCTTGGTTTGAATGATCTTTGTATCGAGTATTTTCATATGAGAAATCGAGTTGACTTGATAATTCTAGACAACTCAATTCTCAATCTCACCCATTCCTCATGAGTGATCATTGTGATTACAAATGGATTTTCTCTACTGTTCATCGAGCATTTTTCGAAAGAAATCTAAAGCTCTACGTTATGAGAACTAAAATTGATGATGTACTTTCTGATTGATATTTTTATTTGCTTTCGTAATCGTGATGTCCGAATCTTTTTATAGTTGTGATGACCTAATTTTTGGTGTACTAAGCTAACGTAAATCTGTCCGAGAAATATAAACATTGCAACGATTTATCCTTCATGCCCCCAATCGAGGATTTCTAGTGTCGCCGGCCCACGCATAGATACACCTAGCGGCACGCTAATGAACCCTGTCTACTTCTAACCGGTTACTAATTGTTATTTATGGAGGCGTTAATTAATTTCCCGGCGATATAATTCAGCATTTTATCACGAAAGTGAGCCGTCGGATGAGAGCGTGTTTTACATATAATTTGTTGTGCGGGAATTCCTGGTATGCTCCAGGGGATGATACACCTCCGGGGTGCAAGTGGACATTTGGGCGGCAGTTTGGGTGGTGAGTTTACCAGGAGGTGATTTATTCGGGTTCATTATAATTTTGAGTAGGGAAAGGGACAGTTTTGCTAGTACGAAGGTTGATGTACAGAGAGTCTCGTTCTCGATGTTACTACTCATTTTTGAGTATACAGACAAGATCTTGTATTTTTCCTTGTCTTTTTGTAATTTTGCAAAATTCATAGAGCGTATGCTCAGAAGAATTGTTTGAATGTCTCAAAAACTGAAATAAAACTAGAAAACATACCTCATGAATGTAACCATGAAAGTGTTTTTCGTAAATTATTAAGTATGTATTGATGTTATTTATTCTATTGTAATCTTGTTCTAACATTCAAATGAAAAATTTTTGTGATTGGGTGATCTATTTCCTAATTTATAACAGGAGTTTTGTGATGGAAAGCAGTTATATTCAATTGAAAATTGTGACTAGATCCAAATTATATACAGTGAGAAGTGTGAAATATTACATCAACCAATCAGTAGAGGATTGTACTCTTAACATGAAATGTACGTTATAAAACACTCAACCTCCATGTCAACAACTCATTAGTGTTCATATTCAAGCTATAATCTACCATTTATGATGAATCTTTAATTATTTGACGAACGATTACAATGGCGATAACAGTCTGAATACAACCTAAACAATTGATGAACATGATATTCCACATATAATGAATAAAAAATAATTTTCATCCACTTCACTGAAGATATGACAGATATTTACTCATTTTGTTGATTCAATTCTTCGAAAATAAAATTCATAATAATTCATTGTCAACTAGAATTCTGATGATTCTAAGTAGTAGACCTGAGGGTCGGATGAACAAATAAATATTGAAATATTGAAAAGTACTGAGAATAACACATTAATTACACTTGAAAAGTACAGGTAGTCAGATTGATATTGAGAGGGAATACATTGAAAGACGAGTCAAAGAACTACAAAGAATAGCCTGGGATAACACACCAGGACAATAATATAGTAAACTTGTTATTCAGATAACAGGTGAAAAACGAACTGATGAGATACTTAGATTAAGAAGATATTACATAAGACTAGTAACAGGTCTCCTTACAGGACATGCTCCTGTTAGAACACACCTACAAAAGATTGGGCTATATCAAGGTGACCAGACTTGTAGATTGTGTGGCGTAGAACCTGAGACTATTGAACAAAATTTGTGCTATTGTGAGGCACTAAACTATAGAATAGTAGTACAACTAGGGGAACATAATTTAAACCTAGAGAATGTGGGAACCCTGAAACCTGGGGACCTTTGCAAAATAATCGAAGGGGCCAATATCTTTTAAGGTATCGGAATTATAGGGGAAATACAATAAGCCTCCGGCTGCAGTATATCCTTTGGACCCCTGTAGTAATAAAAAAAAAGGAATATTCGTTATGCTATCTTGGCAATTGAGGTCAAGTGATACAGAATTTTGAGGTATCTTCAATCAACCTGTATGATATTCCAGGACGTCTTCATCGACTTGTGATCGATCCTCATGTAGTTTTCATTGTAGCGAGATTATCAACAGATCCACATCGTCCTGATATAATTTTGATGTGTAGGGTTTCATCGATCAACAGTTCAACACCATGCTAGACTTGTTGAAATGACACTAATATGATATCATTGATTCAACTCTACACTCAATATGGTTCAATCTTTCAACTGACTTCCAAACATGTATTACTCGCCCCCTATTTTCTATTCAAAATTCAAGAGATTGCTCAAAGGGCAAAGTAAGAATTACGTGAGTAGGACAACGAAACGTTCTCTTCTAAATTAACATCGGACTGACCTAGCGTTTATGCACCAGTCCCATTCCCAGTTATCGAAGATCTGTTGAATAACTCTCAAATTAACCCCATCCATGGTCTTGACAGCGGCTTGTTGTCTAGTCGAAAATGGCGTCATCGAGGCGACGTCACTGAAGCGTTCCGAGCGTCGGTGTCCAGCCTGATTGTGGCAGTTTCCCCTGCCATGTTTGCACGTCTCCTATGAGCCCGGTAAAGTTGACTTCGGTGATGAGTGCGTGCTTTAGACGAAAGCCGACGTAATGCACCCCCTATATGCTCGACCTCGACGGGTTGTTTATTTTTGACAAGGCCGCATGTGAGGGGGGTCTGAGGTTTTGAATTTGCCTCATGGTCTTGCTATTTTTAGACACCAACCACGATATGTATTTTTTTTTTCAATAGGACGAGGAATTGAATTCTCACCTGGAAAAAGAACTCATAATTTCTAACACAGACATCAAAAGATAAAAATTTGGTACGGAAGCCTTGGATAGTTGAGTAGATTGCATTATTTCATCAATTTTTCTTTAAATCATTGTCCAGGCGTCCCACCATCATGATTTTTTTCTCAGATGTGATCCTAGATCATACTCGTCCAGGAATACATTCTGAAAATTCACTCCTGAGCAAAATCATCCTAGATTTACTTTTACATTTCTCGCAATTTCTGGGATATTTAGCTCAAATTCGAAACATAGGTCACGCTGCAAATTTCTGTGCTATTTATTCCTCATATCTTAGTTCTTAACAGAATTTTTATCTCTTGTAGTTCTTCCGTATCTGTGGTTATTTTTGAGAAGAAAAAAGATATTAGCTTGACTACAGTTCCCAAATGGTCTAGTAAGATCTTGATTCATTCATTTTCGATAGCTTAGTCAGTTTACCCAGTACCATTCAGGAAGGAATTAAGGTAGGAATCCGTCAGCTTCACAGGATCTATAGGGAAAAATAAGCATTTTCGAATTTCAACAGTCTGTAGATTGATGAAGAAGCCTCTGCAAACCTATACAGGGTTATGATAAAGTAATGCACAAAATTCATAAAACGTACAACGATCACTTTTGAAAAAAATGCAAAAACACGTCAAACTGTTCTTTTAATTCCGCATCTTTTGACATAAGTTACAAAAATAACACGTCAAAGTTGTCAAAGTTATGACGTCATCAACAATTTTTTTTAATGGGAAGCTAAGTTTTTTTATCACATTATGTGATAGAGCTTGTGTTTTTACACACGGGAAAAATTGTTCCACCTACTATCATTAGAATTTCTATCCTTTCTCTTTCGGTTAAACGATCCATAATAATAAAACTGTGGTGACACGAATTGTACGACTGATACTGACAATCTGTTGTTTTAGTAAAACAATTGGAAAAATTCATAAGAATAAATGTTTTTACTAGGTAAGTGTAAATTTGACCTCTTTTCATGATTAGTTATGTTATTTAGTTTTTTATTCCTTTTCTCGTTTTTTTTCCTATGTGAGCCCTACTGCAACTATTTTTCCCGTGTGTAAAAACACAAGCTCTGTCACATGATGTGATAAAAATCTTAGCTTCCCATTAAAAAAAATTGTTGATGACGTCACAACTTTGACGTGTTATTTTTGTAACTTATGTCAAAAGATGCGGAATAAAAAGAACAGTTTGACGTGTTTTTGCATTTCTCTCAAAAGTGATCGTTGTACGTTTTATGAATTTTGTGCATTACTTTATCATAACCCTGTATAACTGAGAAGATGTGCCGACTCCTAATATGATTCACACATCTACATTGGGAGATATTCAATGTTGATGAATTATATTCATGAATCATTGTTGAATTATACATATCCGATTTCGACCTTGGGCATTTCCTTCGTTACAGATATAATCAACATATAACTTGTACAATCCGGCTGACGCAAATTTTGTAACTGTATACTCAAGTGGCATCATTCATGTGGATTATCAAATATTTTTTTGTCAGCGGCAGTCGACCCTTACTAAAAGTTATTCCTCATTGTCGATACAATAACGACCCTTGTCATCGAAGGAATCTAACATCAGTCTAATGAAGGGTAAGCACCCCTAATTTTTTCACCACGACAGTTGTTTGTCAAAGGGTAAACACCTTTCTCAAAAAAAACGACAAATAATAATATCTCAATTTGTAGTCTACACATGACATTTCCGAAGGGGTTCGATTGTATACTCGACTGGATATAGAGTTGTGTTCAGGATGGGAGTGTACCTAACCTAATTCGTTTTAGTCAAACCCTAGCCCTCAGGGCAGCCACATGTCATCTATCTTTTTTAATGACCCGTAAAGCATTGTAAAGTTCGACTGTTACTTTTGACTAACAGTAGTTTATGGGTGTAGATCAACCACGGGGAGTCAGAAAAAGGGTTACATTAATTTTATGCACATTTTTGCGGTAGAGTTGATGCCCTTGGATTGTTTCAATTTTCCAAAACAAAAATTTCACACTCACTTAATGGAATTACCATCGATGATTATGAAGATCAACTCAAAATTTTTATGAGAACAAGTTTCAATATATTGGGTTGTGCCGATTTCTGGCGAGTAGCACGAGAGACCTGATTGAATAGACTGACTAAACGCGAAATGGATAATTTGTGAAAATGTTCAGTGTGAAAAGTACTGAGAAAAACGTGATGAACCACATGTCACCCCAAAAGCCGGTCTTCATGCGAAGAAGGGAATGCTCTATCTGGTTGAATTGAAAAGGATTCTTGTATCATGAGCTCTCGCCAAATAATTCAACGAATAGTATTGTTCTCCACTAGATGAATTGAAGACGGTGGTTGAACAAAAACGTCCAGAAATCGCGAATCGGAATTGTTCTAAAATATCAACACGAACTTTCTGAACATCCAAAAAAAAACATTATTCCTCTGAAAAATCTTCACATTGCATTGATGTTTTATCTCTTGCAATATTGAATTTATCAACTATTGTGCAATCGTAAGTACATACAACTGAGGAAGACACATTTCAACCCCATTCAATGCTTTTCATTGAAGAAAACAAAATAATATAATACTTTGCTGAATAGATTCTATTATTCGGATCACTCGATTGGTCTCTGATCATCTGGTCATCTGGAATGTGTTACGGAAATCCCAAGATCACCTTACTTGTCAATTTTGAACAGAGATTCATTTGAGAATTTATCAAGAGATCCCATTCCGAAACACATTTTCAAAAACACCAATTAAAATTCAGTTTGAATAGAAATAAAAAAGGAGCTGATTATATCCAATCTCGACCAAGAAAAATTGTATATTCACTGAAAGAAAAACATACAAATTTCAAGGTAGTTGCGAGGTTTCCGAAAAAGATTTTTGCTCAATAGTCAGACCAAGAGGGAGTTTCCGTATCCGGCTTGTATTTTCTCACAAAACATTTCGCTTACGTATTCTGCAAGTTTTACGTTCTGCATACGCCAATCAGGAAAATTAAACTTGATTTGCCTGCGAATTCGAGTCGAAATCGAATTGTCCCTCTTCGGAGGGAAACGAACACAAAATAAAAATACAAGCGAACTACAACGTGAGGAAAAACTCGGAAAAGTGCATGTGGGAGACGGCAATATCGAACATAACGGAACTTTTTTATCGTCCTCGGGATGACGGGGAATCTGAAACGCCGATTTCCTTCTTTCCGAGCTGTCGAAAATGAAACAGGCATCTTTCTGAAACTTTTTCATCACTAACAAAGAGACCTGAGATTATTAATATATTTTTTATGACGTTGATTATTTTGGAGATAAATCTTCGTCAGACAACCTTATTAGTGAATGACGAAAACATGAGAAACAAGCAATATTATCATTCTCATGTAGGTTACCTTATTTCTCTTATGTGAATTAGGTCTTGATTATTATATCTGAATAAAAACTTATGACCAATATATCTGTTATAGTTTTCACAGTTCAATTTGTTCGAAGAATTTTCGGTAATGTTATGCGATTCAAATTCTTACTCGAAGTGAAGTATTCAAACCTTCTGATGTTCCTTCCATAATGAAAAAACACACTTCTTCACTATCAGATTGCAGTGCTGGACCAACTGTTGATTCTTTCTAACAAGTGTTTCGAATGAGAAATTCACAAATTCACACGTGTATTCAGTTTTCGATATAGCTGTAGATAGGTTAGTTGAAAAAGAAACAACAAAATCCAACTTGAGCATTAGTGAGTCAGATCAGTTATCAGTTGATACTAATGTCAAGGACAGAGAAATTGCGGATGACTTACTGCTCAAAGTGGATGCGGCGCGGCGCGAGATGTGGACGGAAACTGTTGAAGGTTTAGATTTCAAAATATCTAGTAGAAAGGCCTGGTCACTTTTAAGAAAACTGGGCGGTGATCATAAAACAACGAATACTGACAAAAAATTATCAGCGAATAAAATAGCAACACATATTGTATCCGTCTCCAGAACACCAAAGGACAGAGACCACGCCACTCAAGTTAAACATAAGCTCACGAAACTAAAGACCTCTTGCGAAGAGTTGACCGATTTCTCTGGCCCATTCACTATTGACGACATAAAAGAGGCCCTTAAGGATGTTAAGTCTGGAAAAGCCCCAGGACCCGACGGGATCCACTCAGAGTTCCTTCTAAATTGCGGAAAATACACTAAGAAATGGCTGGCCATGTTCTTTACAGATATCATGGAGAAGGGTAAAATTCCTCACGCAATGAAGCAATCAAAAATCATTGCTATTTTGAAGCCTGGGAAACCGGATGACGACCCAAAAAGCTATCGCCCCATAGCACTGCTGAGCATGATATATAAACTCCTGGAAAGAGTACTTCTTAATAGAATAGGGACTAAAATTCTTGAGCGAGTCCCGATTGAGCAGGCTGGATTTCGACCAAAGAGAAGCTGTACAGACCAGGTTATGTCATTAACAACGCATATAGAAGCAGGATTCCAAAAAAAGTTAAAAACATCGGCCGCTTTTATTGACTTGTCAGCAGCCTATGATACAGTGTGGAGACACGGTCTCCTATATAAGCTCATACAAATAATTCCATGTGCAAGAACAATTAGACTTGTTGATAATATGCTCGCAAATAGAACTTTCCAGGTTATGCTCCACAACCAAATAAGCTCTTCAAAGATACTAAACGAAGGGCTACCACAAGGATCTGTTTTGGCCCCACTGCTCTTCAGCCTATACTTATCTGATATGCCGGAGACTAAATCGAGAAAATTTGGCTATGCAGACGACTGGGTCATAGCTACCAGACATCAATCCTTTGAGGAAACTGAAGAAACGTTAACAGTTGACCTAAGAACACTAGGAACTTACTTTCGCAAGTGGAGATTGAGGCCCAATCCCACCAAGACAGAGACGTCCTGTTTCCACCTCTGCAACAGAAACGCAGCCAGAGAACTCCAAGTTTACTTCGAGGGAAGACTCCTCCACCACAACATTCACCCAAAATATCTCGGAGTTACTTTAGACAGAACGCTGTCCTACAGAAAACATTTAGAAAACACAGCCGCCAAACTGCGAACGAGAAATAACATCCTCCACAAACTCTGTGGCACAACATGGGGCTCCTCTGCTAACACCTTACGCACCTCAGCAATTGGACTTGTTTATTCGGCTGCAGAATACAGTGCTCCTGTTTGGATTAACAGTGCACACACACATAGAGTTGATGTCCAATTAAATAACACCATGAGGATTGTATCTGGTACCCTGAAATCCACTCCCATACACTGGCTTCCTGTGCTAAGCCACATAACCCCACCAGATCTCCGACGTAAAACTGCCCTTCTTCGTGAGTATGGAAAAATTCAAGACAATCCGTTACTGCCTATACATGCCGACGTAAACGACCTGGAGAGGAACAGGCTGCGTTCCAGAATACCCCCCATGAGAATCGCCAAAGAGCTGGATGCCTTGGAGTTTAATCCTGCACTCTTTTGGGAACGAGAATGGAGAGACGCCTGTCCAGTCCACTGTAGAGATCTTCCTTGTTTAACAGAGAAGCCACCTGCTTATGAGCAACCACGGAAGATATGGACCTCCATTAACCGAATACGCACTGGCCATGGTAGGTGCGGGGATTCACTCTACAAGTGGGGAAAAACACCATCTCCAGCATGTGACTGCGGTGTGGCTAATCAAACAGTTCACCACATCGTTACAGAGTGCCAGAAAAGAGCCTACAACGGCAATTTCAACGACTTCCTGATGGCTACCAAAGAAGCGATTGATTATATTTGTAAACTAGATGTTTGTCTGTAACTTAATACGTGTGTCGTATACCTATATATCTGTATTTATATTTTATGTTCTTATTGAATTAATTAATGTCATGTGTTTCTGTGCCATACGATAAATAAATACTAATGTCAACACTACATTCAGCTGGTTTTTCAACAAGAAAAGAATCTTTTTTTTTTATTCCATCATAATATTTTGAAAAATTTTGAATTTTATATTTCTAGTATATTCCCAGTATATCTCTAGTATTTTCCGATAATTCTTCCCATATATGTCCCCAATGAATCAAACCTACATCAATACTAAAATCATTAAACACCTTAAAGATATAATGAGCAAACCATTGACTGACCTGTTCAATCACTGTATCCGTGCAAGCTCTCTGTTCTCAAACTAGCAAAGGTTATACCTATTTTCAAGAATAAAGGGGATCCCGAAGATCAAACAAACTACAGGCCCATATCTCTATTACCCATAATCTCAAAGATCTACGAATCTCTATTGAAAGATCAAATGAATAATTATTTTGAGACATATTTACCTCAAACCAATTGGCTTCCGGAACAAAAGAAGCACTACCCTAGCTATTAATCGTCTAACCGAATTTGTTGCAGAGGGTTTTGAAAACAAGCTCAACACATATGCCACATTCCTAGACTTGACTAAAGCTTTCGATTGCATATCCTTTCAAATTTTCTATGAAAAGCTATATTACTACAACTTCGACATGAGCAGCGTATCCCTTATCAAGTCCTATCTTGAGGGGAGGGAACAATATGTTCTTTTTGGGAATCAACAGTAAGGAACGGGGGGGATTCGGCATGGCGTCCCTCAGGACTCAGTGCTGGGACCCTTGTTGTTCCTCATATTCATAAATGACTTACCAAATTCCAATAATATCATGAATTTACTCATAATCCTGTTTGCCGATGATACTACGTCATTGTTGCGTTACCATCCTTCTGACCTAATTCTGCAGCTGATTCAAAACAAGCAGGTCCAAATTGAGAACTGGTTTCTAGCCAATAGGCTCAGTCTCAATAACAGTAAAACTCAATCTATCAATTTCACCTTGCAAACTTCTCCACCGAACCTAGAAAGCGATGCATCTGTCAAGTTTCTGGGGGTCCACTTGGATCCTGGGATGTCCTGGGAAGCCCATATCACTCATCTTAGCTCAAAACTTTCGAAAATAACCTTCTTGATCAGGAGTCTGTCAAGAAGTGTATCTAGGACTACATTATTGGCGGCATATCATGCTTATTTTAGTTCCATCATGACCTATGCAATTTTGAACTGGGGTCACTCCCCAAACTCTGCTCAGATTTTTAAGTTACAACGACGATGTGTTAGAATCATCGCAGGTATGAAGTATCGCGAATGCTGTAGAGATGGCTACATTAGGCTGAAGCTGCTCACCCTTCCGTGCGCTTTTGTCTATCACTGTCTAGTCTACGTGAAACAAAACCGAGACAACTTCAGAACACACAGTGATTATCATTCCTATTCGACTAGGGGGGGAGGGAATATGGTGCCCAGCTACCACAGACTGCAACGCACTAGAAGGGGCACTGATTATTATGGCATACATTTTTTTAATGCTTTACCAACGGATATTAAACAGCTGAATTTGAAAAGCTTTGAACTAAGAGTCAAAAAATCTCCTAAGAAACGCCTTCTTTTCCCTCGAGGAGTACCTAGAGAGTGATTCAATGACATTTTAACCTGTTAACTCTTTCAATTTGTAAAATGTTTACCGTTCAATGTACTTTGTTGTGTCCTTTTTTTTCTTTTACTTTCCAAGTATTAATTTAATGTGTCATTATTCTATTGTCACTTTAAACAAGTTTTATACTTTCACATATTGACTTGTAAAAACACTTTGTGTTACACCTTACCAATAAATATACTAATACTACTATAGAACCTAGAATGTGCTATGGACGTCCCAAAGATCCACTATTTTTGAGGCGGTAATTTTGTTAGAACTACTAGGTCCATTTCTAGAACGTAATGAGGGATGTACCTAGGCCGTCCCGACAAAGAATTTCTAATAAATGATGGACGTCCATATGATTTTCACAGAACATAATTGTGTTGTTATGGTATAGACTGAAGTGAAGTAAAGTAATTTATCCAGGTTAAATGCACAAGGTTACAGTATCAATTGTTTTGTTATGCCAGGCTGAGCTACGTAATCAAAGATTGATTTGCGTCAACATCCTGGGTAGGGTTGTTGAAATGATTACATCGGCTATTGTTCCCATACATTGAGAATCAAAAAAAGGTTAATGAATGAACTGAAAATTGAAGAATGAACTAAAATTAGCAGAGAAAAAGATTATTATGGTCACCATCGACCTATATGAGAGCACGATGGTGAGAGAGAGAGAGAGAGATGCTCAAGGTTACGCGTTTATGATAATGTTCTAGTAAAACATCAGTCATTATCAAATATTTTTTAAGTTTATATCATATCATTAATCGAAAAATTTTCCATTTTGGTTTTCATTATATGTTTATTGGATGAGAGTATAATCTCCAGTAGCACTTGTATCTAGTTTCTTGGAATGACTTCGGTTCCACCTCTTGTCATGAAATTTTCATCATAAGGAATTGCAACAGACCATTTTATGGATACGAAACACTCTGTCTATGATATAAATTAGGAATAGTTCATCCTGTTATCGACTGTCTACATCCACAGTAAGTTCAGAACATTCGATACAATAAAACAACGCCGCCGAAAAAATCGACCTCCAGACCGCCGTTTCTTTTCTATCACACGGGAGCTAGCGTGATACTCGAATAGGGATTTAATTACATCCTAGATTAGCACGTACAGTCTATAATAGGCTTACGTGATTGTGATATGTGTGTATGGGGGTGCGAGTGGAGATGGCGCTACCAGTCAGGTTATGGGGGCTATGAGAGCTGTAAGCCCTCCGACGGCTAGACAGTAATGAATAGCCCCACGTTGATGAGTTCGAATTGGCGTCTCTCGGAACGATGCACATTAATCAGTACAGCCTTGACTCTCTTGACTTTGCAGAGAAGTGCGCATAGTTGGCTGCAAATTATATCAAGGAATGGAAGTGAGATAGCAGTGAAAAATTATAGCGAGATATAGCCTTGGTTCAGTTGAGAGCTGATGTCTTTAAATCCGAAGAGATAGACGAATTAATGGAAAGCGTAACGTGATAGCGAAAGTCCACTCGAAATTATTATTTTTTCGATATTAATGGTTTGCCTAGATTTCCAAAATAGATGAAATCATCTTCATTTCCTGATGATTTGAATATTGAAATGCTTCAGATTGGTAGTTTTCTCTCCTCAGAATTTTCTGATCGATTTAGTTTGGGTAATTGTATTCAATGTTGAAGGACATAAATAATAATAATAATAATATTGAAAAATTGTAAGTTTCAATGGAGAATCATGTTTTATAGTTATTCGATTTTTTTCCTTATCAATTAGAATATCCATTTTTGTTTGTTATTGAATTCACGAGAATATAATAGACAGGATGAGAGTAACATATGCAGGATAGTCAATTCAGTTGACATGAGTGAGGAAGCGTCTACACCTAGAATCATAATACAATACAAATTCCACACAACTTTTTGTCCTTCGATTATTTGACACAGAATCGAAATCGGAACCTGTTCCAAAGTTTCTGTGTTGACTTCAACAGCTTTCTACAGCGCTCAAAGATGTCTTTGAAGGGTCACTGGGACTCTTATTCCTACCTCCAGGCTAGAAGTCTTTTTGCAGTAAACAAGATTAAATTTTTAGTTAAGATCCTAAAACCTCCATAAATCAAATGCTGTATTATGAGTTCCTGAATCTTGTTGCTCCAATTTATAAATGAGCTTCATTCCGAATTTCAAAAGTTCATCCGAATATAACCCCTTCGTGCGAAACTAGGACTATTTGCTGTACAACGTGAAAAACTACAATCATTTGAAATTCTAAACTCGAGCATACAACTCGGCTCCCAAATTAACACTGACAAATTCGCTTTTTCAGCGACTAAACGAGAATGAACAGGGCAAATCCAATCTTCTTTTTCACATGGCCGAAATGCAGCCAACGCGTAACACAAAAATCGCTTATTAGATCCCGTTCGTTCAAACAGAGATACAGGACGAAATAATTTCACGAACTGAACTCCATGGGTATTCAGAGAGCGAACTTTATGCATTGTCGATAGTCAAACAATGAAGCAGACTTTGTTCCAACATAGATAGATAGTAGAAAACCGTTATTTCTTATTTTAATTTGGGAATAAAATGATACATACATGTCATTTTATACTTTTTTTTATATAAAACTTCTCACGAAAGGAGACATCCTGTAATGTTCAGAGAACATCGTGAAAAGCTAGGGAAAGGAGGTAGGAATTGGTGTTCTTTTCGAATTTCTGAAGGTCATATGCCTCGGGGAACACCTCCCTGGGCAATGTGTTCCAGAGCCTCGCTGTTCGTTGAATGAACGAGTCTTTGAAAAGAGATGTTCTGCAGGTCACCAAATTAACCACAAAGGGGTGTGAGGACTGGACTTGATGGGTTAACCTCGAAGAGACCGCCAAAGGAGGAGAGATTGTTGATATCTCAGAAGAGCACCGCCCATGAAAATATCTATAGAATAGAACCCTTCTACGGTATTCCAGAGAAGTAAGCGAGTTAGTAAGCGAAGCATCACCGACGAGACGAATTGCCCTTTTTTGGACAGAATCCAACAGCTTCAGGATATGTTTAGGTGCTGCACTCCAAATATGGGAACAGTATACTTGAGGTTATTCCTTATTGTTCCTACTTTCTGTAAAAAACATACCAAAGGCGATCTGTGATATGAAATGGTGTACCACAAGGAATAGTTCTTGTTGTGAAGATGATATTTTTGAAAAAGGCACTTCGAATAATTTTGGTACGGATGCTGCCAAATTGGGTAACGTTAAGTTGTGTAACTATATATATCAGAAAAAAATTATATAATTTCGGAAATTGTCCTGGAGGTGTAATTGCTTCATGGAAAATATGTTTCATTCAGTCTTCCATTGAAATTATTTTACCCATTCTTCTGGAAACCATTATGGAGAAAGTTATTGTAGGAAACTAGTATCTATAGTGAATGTATGCATGCACTTATGAGTATAGGTATACTTGGAATGTTATGATCTCGTTATTTCTGTATCTATATTTTCTAAACATCGAAGAACTATTACTCCTCGTGAACGTTGATACACAACTGTATACACGCTCTAGTACTCTCAGTGTTCAGGAATAGTGTTTATATATAATGATCAACACGAAAAATGGCTTTGAGAAATGATCACTCGAAAAATTATAAATTAGTGATATTATACAGATTCAATCTAAGTAGATTGGATATTAGACTTTCCTGGAGAACTGAATAATATATGTTAACTTGTACGGGGTTTGCTTTATCAATTAGACACAAAATAATATAATACCCTCCAGTGACTAGCGTTCACAAGAGTACGAATGAGACTCTGGTCTTTTGGCTTAGCTCTCAAGCACAACTGCCTCGAGCGTTTCGTCAAGAAATTTGCGCATTTCTGCAGGCCTCGCTTACCCCTACTTTGCACATGCGCTCGGTACCCTGACTTATATGGGGTTGTTTGGGGAATAACCTAACACATATATCACTGAAGGTTTGGTGGAAAGGAGTTTCACTGCATAACTGGGATATTTCAGATAACTTGATATTTCGAATGAAATACTCCGGTTCTCCAGAAATGTCTCTGGGGTTAATAAAATGAATTGATACTAAAAAATGGTAGTACAATTATATCTGGAAAAGATTGAAGATGTGAAATAGACAAAAATATAACCAAAAACGAAAAACGAACTTCCGAGGTAATCAAACCAAGTAGAGATCAGATGAAATAAGTCACAAGTCTCCTTTCAGTGCATGCCTCTGTGAGAGACATTTATTTACAAAAGATTGGACTTTATGAATATAACCAATCTAGTAGATTGTGTGGCTTAGAATCTGAGACCAGGTACTGAACACATTCTGTGCAATTGTGAGGCACTTAACTACAGAAGAGTAATGCTACTAAGGGGATCTGATTCAAACCTAGAGAACATGGGATTCTTGAAACCTAGTGACCTTTGTGAAATACTCAGAGGGACTAATATCTCTCAAGGTATCAGAGTGATAGGGGATGAACAAATAAGCCTCTAGTTGCAGTACATTATTCGGACTCCTTTAGCAAAATATGAATGAAGATACTGAAATAACCCAAATATGTGGATTGCTCCCAAAAATTCAACATCGAAATCACATGTTTTTTCATTCAGAGAGAGCAGATGACTCAATATTTTATGTTTCTGTATACATGCTCTGATTGTACGCCTATCAATCTATTAGAAACCTAATCCATCATGGGTGGCTGTCTCATTTTGGCAATTAGCTAATCTAAATCTTTCGAGATGTTTTTCTCGAGTACGATGAGGCTATGAAAAAGCTAATTCTCCATTAATTCGATCTGCTACATGCATCGATGAAAAAGTGGATAGGAAGCGAATGATATTAGCATTTGATGGAAAATTAACGCTAATGATATATTTTCTTTGTTAACAAACTAACAAGACTCTCTAGATATATGGTAGGGATGAAAATGTCATGAGAGAAAAATGTATTTCTTTTCATCCTCAATGATCCACGTATAATTCTTCATAAAAGTAGCAAATTACTCAGGATAAAATCAATCAAGTATTGTCATATTTTGATGTGAGACTTCAAGTAAGATCCATACAGTAATTCAGATCTTTATAGTTCGTTTTTCAAAAATGAACATTCAAGTAACGAACAAAGAAAAAAATTAATAAATCAGAAGTATCTGTTTTGGAATAGTTATTTGAACGATCCATGATATAAATGGCTTCTGCTAAGCCTATGTGAATTTGGTCGTTTCTCAGAAATATTGATTTCTTAGAGGGTAGGAAAGGGGCTCTAAGTCATTTTCACAAATATGATTAAAAGTTTATTTTAAATCAATGACATGTTTCGAACCCTGCAGGGTTCATCTTCAGTTAAGGACTGAAAAATGAAGCAGAAGTTGTAGGAAATGTGTTACAATTTTTGATGGGAACGAAAGGTGGTCGAGTTTCGTTCAGTCCTTAACTGAAGATGAACCCTGCAGGGTTCGAAACATATCTTTAATTTAAAATATACTTTTCATATTTTTGGAGATGACTTGGAGCCCCTTTCCTATCCTCTAATATCTGCTACTCCACTTCGAGCATGGACTACTTTCTTCAATTGGTTTCTTATTTCACATTCTCATTCAAGATTAAGTTTATGAGTATGTTATTTCATCATGCTTATCCAACCTATGAAAATATTATTTTACATTGTCTCAGATAAAGAGTTTTTCCATTACACAAATCGAAACAGATAATAAAAACTTTGATGGATATTTCATCATTTGAATTGATTTATGTAAGTTATGTGATTTGCGTTCCTAGAAAGTCAGTGGTGAGAACCTTCAATATATTTTTCAGCGATTCAGATTCATTTCGTTCTGATGAATCACTGATAAAATGATTGAATATTCTTGGCATCTTGGTTATTCTCAACATAAACTGAGGAGTACGAATCGATCGTGAAATAATTAAAAGAACTTGACAGTGAGTAAACGAGGCAGCTGTTTCTTGGCGAGAGCAGGAGACGATCGGTGGAGTTACGAAGTTAGAGAGTTTATATGCAAATGAACGTCGAGCAGTCGTTTAATACGGTTGCATATATACGGCAGGTTGGAAGATATTCGGAAGTAAGTCAAACAAAAACGTTCGAGCAGATTAGCCGTCTGGAGTAACTAATGAAAACATCTACTGTTCAAGCGAATTTCATCCTAATGTATATCTGCTATTTCAATTTCATTAGGATTATATTATCATCACAATTTTCGTTTGAAGCTGATTCTGTTGCTATAAACAAAGATTCAGCAACCTTGAGAATATAAATAAACTGCAGATTTGATGATTCACCATCAATCACCATCTATCAATTAGATTATTAATGACTATAGGAGCACACAAATTGTTGAGGTTAGTTATTCTAACTTATACAACTGAGTGATTGAAAATGGGGTACCTTGTCAGGCTGTTGAAATATCTCGAATTTCTTAGAAAGTCTTTCAAAGCATAGCATAATCTTTAAATTTAGCTTGCATGTTCTATTTCAACTGAATATATATGAAAATCTTTGGTAGTACTGAACATCATTTCTCAATGTTATTACGTCCTCTTTCGAACTCACGATCTAGCTGGTCAGTCATAGGACCAATTTCTTCAAATTTTCAATCCAAAATCAGTCTGAGTATAACTTTGAAGCGACTCAGTTTTAAATATTGAAAGGCCTCTTCTAATGTTGGAGATTTGGTCAAATTAAACTTCTTCAATATTTTATATTATATATCGATTATATATCGAATAAGATTTGATTTAATTTTTATACAGAGTCCCTGTTTTTTTTTTCATATGGCTGACACGTACTTAGAAAATCATGGTATTGTCAGTTTGTTGATCAATTGACTTAAACTATCCTGGATTATTTTCTATCAAATGTATTCGAGAAATAGTTTTTAAATTTCACGATTTTCCTCAGATAACTACAAATTACTTTCGTGATTTTGAAATTATACTAATTGTGAGATCCAATTCTCCTGAATTTTCACAGGATTCTAAAACTGAAGTGAAATGCAGTAATCATTATCAAGGAGATAGGGTGGTGTCATCTGTCACCTATTATTTAGTATTCTGACTTTTCCACCAATAACACGAAATCCATTTTGAGATTTCATCTCCAATATGGATTTTACAGATAATCTGACGTTGAAACTCTTATCATTCCCTATATTCATGCTATGGAATGGAATCTTAACGAAACCTGAGTCTTTCCGAGGCTTATTTCAATCCAGACACACATTTGAAATTATTGTAACGATTCATTCGATAGCATTCCACAATCTTATTCTTCACGTTCCAACGAAACAATTGGTATTTTAAAATATTATTTCCACAATAACAGTATTTCAAGATTTGACGTGCCGTCGTCAGAGCACCGGCTATTCTCCTATCCTTGAGCGTCCTGAGCATCGCTACTATCGGCTTCTAACGGCGCCCGCCAGAGGGCATCCAATCAGGCGGCGCGGGCACGCAGTTTTCGCGCATCGATTCCGACGACGACGTCTCCCGCCGACTTTTCGCCAGTTCAATCTCCGACAGTATTCTGCGAGCCATCGAAGGCGTTGCACATGTCATCTCGATTCCCAAACAAACATCTCATGTGAATGAGAAGAATTTTCTTCTGAGAAAAATCCACCGGTCGCGCTACTCTGACATAATTTCCATTCGAAGTAGTATGGTTGAGGAGTTTTGGGTCTGATGATCTGTGACTTGTGACTCTTGTGGTTTGGATCTAGGTGGTTGGTGTCGGTACTGACTTTGCTAAAAGGGGTCGGTTGTCTTGTAGGCTTCACCGTGGCTGGTGAGTTGACAAGTAGATAGGGAGAACGTATTTTTGCATGCACTGAAGCCACAATCATGAATGTTTACAATCATTGACAGTTGCCAAGTTAGGCAGCGACCACCAATACGACCATGCCATGATGTGAATGAATATTTCTATGACTGAATTGAGTTATATTATTTGAATTATTGATAATCAATAAATGCATCGTTGATATTCGCTTTAGTTTATTTCCTTGAATACAGAAACGTCTTGTTCATATTTACAGGAATTCCATTTACCGAGATCAGTTGTAGATGAAAAACATGATTGAAATCATCGAGATGGGTTGAGGCTGATAACAGACCTCTGGGAGATTATTCTTGACTCAAGATACTGAGATATATCGATATTGAAAAGAATATGAATCCATGGATTATTTCTGTTTTGAATCTGTCACGTGATCTTGTTTCTTATGAATTTAAAAATTTATTGTATGAAAATACATATGAACTACTTTCCTTAATGATAAACAACTATTCAGAAATCTTAAAATGAAAGAAAAACCATGTGATATCTTGGTACTTTCCAGTTTATCGATTTTGTTGCATCATACAAGATAAAACGTAATTCGAAATATTGAATGGATCGATTTTGTCCAACCACGTGAAACCTTCGTATGGCTGCGTAGAACCTCTGATTTGAATTTTCAAATTCATTCCTCTCGATTGTTTATTTCCAAAAACTAGACAAGGACCTATAACAAACTACTTAATCACAAAATGTTCAACGACAATACAATACAAGATTACAGTACTTCTGCTCAGTACCAAAATGTGTTCTATTCAGAATGGCTATTGTCAAATGTGAATGCACCAAATAATTCGAAAGCAACACACAATGAGAGGTGTTTCCCTCAATTTGTGATTTGTCAAATCTATATTAGGAATTGGGTGGATTTTTCAAGGGTCCACAAAATGTTCAACGAGAATTTCAAGATAACGGACTTTTTTGGGTACCAGAATGTGTTTTATACATAATCAATATTGTCAATAGAAACTGCACTGAATGCAACAATATATTGCTGAATGGAGAATAATACCTTCCTAACGCAACATCTGATGCAAAATTTTTGAGTCGCTGCTCATAATTAGGAAGGAGTACAATTAGTCAATAACTGTCATATCTACACAAGGAATCATTATCAATAAGGTAAAAAAAAATCATTTCATTTCTTTCCAGGTGAAGAAGCACCAGTGATATAATGTCGGTGTTCGTTTTTATTGGAGTTTTAGTCGTTTCCCCATAAAAAATAACGCAGCATAATCGAACACTTGCTTTTCATTCATAGAGGTCATTATCTACGACACACTCAATTGCCTAATAGGGTTTTTACGTGCCGAGAATCACCTAATTACGACTCTCAACAAAAAACCGTTTGACCGCCACCTAGCCGAGGGTAGTTTTTCCTCTTTCCCCGATCCTTTGGACCCTTTCTACGATTGGGCCGTCCCGGAATTATTCAAATCAGGGTAGCGGGGGGTGAACGGGAATCACCTAGTGCAGTCGTTTCTACAGCAGAAGTATACCCTCGAGAAGGTAGAGTGAAGATAAATTTGCTAGTTTAGGGGTGTTTTCGCATCCCCGAGCTATTACGTGTACGACGGTTTATCTAACAAGGGGGTGATTGTTTGGAACAGAGTTCTATCTCAACGTTCGAAAGAGGAGACATATCATTAAACTAGGATTTATTTCTGAAATGAAATTCAGAATTGAAGGTGCTTATCCACTGTTGATCATGAATTTCTTATACTAACAATGACTAAATGTTATACATGATAGTTCGAAATCTCCAATGAAGCTTTCTGAATTGTATGACACTCAAGTAATCTTTATTTCTGATCTCATACCTGTCAAAAACAATAAGAGTAAATTTCGAAGATAGGTCGCATTTTTCAGATTTTATCTTGCTAACTCAACTTGACATCCATCAGCTGAATTTTTCAGATTGCATTCATGTAAGATTCATTTGATCACAATGTCCTTTTTCAATCATGAGAGTTATACTTTCAAGAATACGATACAATAGATAAGAAAGAGGATACATTTTCATTTACTTTCAAAAATATATGCAAAAAAAATCTGAAAAATCCATAGATTATAATTCCTTCAATAATAACTATTGAATTTCATAAATTCATCAGCAATTCAAAAAAAAAAACGAGGGAACACTCTGAGAATTTTTTGCCTTCAACCCTTCTTGAAATTTTTCAACAAGTAATAAAACAATGTTCGCTCTCCTTCAGTAAGTAACACGTAGAAAAAAGTATGTATATCTTTACATGATGGGAATCTAGGGATTTCATTATTTGACGCAGGTAAATGAATCGCTTACTAGTTATTACTGGTTGAAAATTGTTATCTATTCCCAAGTTAATCGAACAAGATGAAATACCTTATTACATCGGAGATTTGAAATGATATTTTCCAATCAATGCAATGCAATCATTTCGAAATATCATCGATATGTTCACGATCAGAATTAAGACTGTCTAGTACTAAAACAAATGTAACACGTTTATTTTCAAGGTGGTACTTCGAATATTTTTCCATGTGAAGTGCTGAAAGGATGAATTTTCCATAACTTATAAACATTTTTTTTGGTAGTTTTAGGAGATGTTACTTTTTCTTTCATCAAATCATATTGATTAAATTATATTCTTCAGATTTTTTTGTTACCTATCAGCTTATGAAACTCGATGATGTGTCAAGTACTTTTTTCGTGTAGTCTGTATTTGCGTGCTTTCTGTACTACTTGATGCAAGTTTCATTTAACTACTATAATTTTCTTGTTACGTGGGCCCCTGTATGTTGCTTTCTGCGTATGTGCCCTGTGATATAATTCACCTATGAAATAACCTCGGAAATAACATTATGCGACAGATTCGTCGACAAATACGTATTCTTTTGGCACAATTCCTATGAATAAACTGTGAGCACATCATCAACTCTAATAAAGAATTTACTATTCGTTCTTCATACAACGTAGTATCTGCTGTTCTCGTGAATGCACTTCCAATCACTTCACAATTGCATATTATTCACTGTGATTATTACAGCAGGCTGTGAAAAATACATCAATCTCTTTTATATATACCGGATGTCCACCTAGGAGATTTATTGTTTCACTGTAGCACTTCATTTTATGAAACTGGTTTATGGACTGTTAAATCTTTAGTAATGAATAGAAGCAATGAAATTTTCAGAATTCAAAAATTTAATCCAAGGAAACTGATATCATTAACAATATGTTTTTTGTAGTATTGATAATTTATAATGTAGTCAAATGAATAGTAATAATTTGTATGTGATGATCATAACCCTTTAATAACAATTCAATTGAATAGAGAAAGTGTCACATGTATACGAAATATACAGTCAAGATACGCTGTTTATAGATAAAAACCTATTCAAACTGTAGGCATTAATTTCAAACTAGTATCTCAAAAATATCATTCATATTCATATCGAAGTATTTTTTACGATTAGTAGACGATCACTATCGGAAAACTGATGGTATTTCAAATTCCCAAAAACAACCGATCTCGCTTTTAACGGGAGTTTATATTCATTGGCAGCCGCATGTGCTATTTGTGGCAATACGACACTTTGCGTTGAATCAGAATGTTTATAAATATTGTGAAGGCTATATCAATCAAGAAGTAATGCCTAAACGCAAATAACGTTCATTTTCGCGTATTTTAAGAGAGTTTGTTGTGAAGATGTTTACGTCTCTGTTATAAACTGCAGCTGGGTTATGATGAAAGCGTTTTGTCGGAAAAAGCTTTGAAGATCATAAAAACATCAGATCAGAGTGTTGGGTATATAAATTTGGGATGATGTCTGTGATTACAACAGATTGTCAATTAGTGTCGAAGCTTGGATAATAATTTAGGTTCACGCCTCCTCATTCACATTACTGAAAAACTATTGAAACTATCAGAGCTGCAGCTGCAGTTTCGAAAGTTTCTTGGATATTTCCAGAAATGAAATTTCTTGGATATTTGCAGAAATGAAATTTCTTGATATGTTCAGCATACCCCATGATATTGTGGTTTTTTAGTCTTCGAGTGCCACAATAGTGATATATCTCGCTTATTTTGAAACATAGGGAGGGAGAAACCGTTGTCTACAGTAATTTCGGGATGATTCAAAATGTGGCAACATTTGAAAACATTTCGAATCGGTCATATTTGTAAATTTATGGAAAATGCACATCACTATATCATGACACCTTGCTGAATGTAAAATCCATTTTATACAATACATATATTCAATTGGGTATGAAGGAGTTTATAATTTTTGCATTACGGTCCTGCCTGATGAGTTTCCCATCATGCAACCGCATAATTGCATTCATCCTAGTATGTGAAACTTCCAACGCCTGGCTTTGCCGTCGTTGTTTTAGATGTGGTCCGGAAATCTCACCCTCCACTCCGAAGCGGCAGAAATATGACGCCATAAAAGGGGTAATTAATTTCATAGTTATTCGCAGTTATTCGGTTTCTTCTACGATATTAATTTCTGATAGAACCCCGTTCAGGAGGAATACGGGGTGCATAAATTCTTACTATGTGAGGAGGGGATTTAGCGATCGTCTAGGGAATAAAAGTTTTGAGCAGTCGTAATAAGAAAAAATCCTGATCCTAAATCATCGTATCATTTTCATATAATATGGAAAAATTTCGTGCAAACTGTTTCGATATCACAAATAAGTACTTTTGATATACAGTGTATTTCATTAATATGGTGAAAAAATTAAACTGGGAGAAGAGGGTTAAAAAGATATAGTGCGTTCAAAGTTCAAATTTTATTTGAAAATTTCTCAATAGCTTTGACAGTTTTTATGATATCGGTGTCTCTGACACTAGAAAACTAACCATTTGCTTATATGACAGCAACCTACTCGTTTTTTTTATCTTGATAAAATTAATTGAATTTATTTGTGACTTCAATACTGAAAATCGGGTTTATCGTAAAAACGGTAGGGTTTCTCGACTTCTACCAAGCATAGTTTTTCGTTCAAAAGATAACATAGTTGAATGAATGTTCGATCGAAAATGTTGATTTTTAACGGACAAAAAGTTGTGCGTATTTTGAAATAATTGTAAGCGGGTAAGTGGCGCCCTCTAAGGACTACGTTGATACTGATAAAATATTCTTATTCGCTCTCCTAAAAACCCTCAATGTACCAATTTTTTAACCGATATCATGAAAACTGTCGAAGCTATTAAGAAATTTGCAGATAAAATTTCAACTCTGAACGCACTGTATCTTTTTAACCATCAACATTCGTATGAGCGAGGTTGCGCTCAATCGTCATTTTTTGGCCCTCTCTACTCTCAGTCAGATTTTTTTCACCATATCAATGAAACACCCTGTATATTACCGGATAAAAAAACAGAACTGATTCACTATTGAACTGAACTTGACATCCCAAGTTGTCAAATTGATTAAACAGGTTATGCAGATTCATTTTTTTCAGAAAGTCTCACCACAATGGATGTTGAATTCATGAATTTTCACAGAATTTTTCCACACAATTTAGTGAAAAAAATCCACAAGACGAACATTTCTATAGGATACAGGGTCACTCAGATATAGTGTTGATGTTTTCTGTCAATAAAGAAAATAGACTCTATGGTTTCTCACCTCTGACATTTTTGATTCATTTTAACAAAGAGTGCAGTTTTTGGTACAAGTTTTCACTGATTTCTAGAATCTTAAAGTTTTGTTTGTAATCGACCGAACCTTTCAGATCTACTTCATCATCTTTCGAAATTCACATTCAACACGAAAGTACTAACTGAAACAATCACAGGATGCAAAAACAAAGAAAACGTCTTGATATAAACATCGAATCTTTTCACACCGATCAGGAACAAAAATGCACCCAGCTCATTTATGTATACTTGAATCCAGTAAAGGTCATAATATATGTATCGCATATCGTTTTAATTGATCGATGGATAACATGGACAAAATATGGTTACCATGTATTGGTGTATAAGAATTTATTATAATTTGGTATGAATCTTGCAGTAAATACCCAAGAACATATTCATAGTTAACAAGAGTTCAATTCTTCAGGATATTCAGCCATTTTAGTAGTTTTTTTTTCTTGTAGCTAAGAGGCTGTGTAGGTCAACTGAACCTCAGATGGAGATTCAGTGCTTCAGAGAACAGAACCCAAGGCGAATCTAGTCAAATATAAATGCAACTTTTTCATTTTGTCGGCCGGTATCATATGGATTTGGTCTCTCATTGTATTTGTTTCAGAATCATGATAAAAATGTACACTCACGAATTCAATTCTTGAATTGATTGAGAGCCTTCAGTCACTATTCGATGACAAGTGGTCAATTCTATCGTGATATAGTGGAAATACACTGTTTGTTAGCTACCGATATATGCATATTATCAGCATGTCAATCTGTACAGGAATTTCATCGGAATCACAAGCGAATTCCATTGAAATATCAGTGGCTACCCAATGCATATCAGAATGTTTATGGTTCGCATAAATGAGACCTGAAATCTGCTCCACTATAATATAGGAGATTATATCATTCTGTTCAATGATATGAAACAAGAATTTGTATAAAATCAGTTTAATCAATCCATAAATCATACATCTTAGAAGAAGGGTAACACTTATACAAAAAACGTTACAAAAAGTGGTCCCAACATAAAATAAGGAAAATCTATTGTGGCGATGTTTCGGAGAGCTTCACTTAGGAACTGCCCAAAGAAACATTTGTCCACCACCTTTGTTGACCCATGAACAATCACCGTCCTTCACTTTATATCCAAAATCAAACACTTTGCCCATTTTAACATTTGAATGATATGAAATATCCACATAGATGTCCTGGTCAACACTTGAGAAGCACCAAAACTGCTATTACTATAAAATCCACTCATTCATCAAATATCTGAAGTTTTTCACTACTCGAGATTCTATAAAGTAGCGGCCAGCAATAATATATTATTCACATTCCCCTAGTTGACATGAAATAGATATGGTGTTGGACCACGGTCGTACTGACAGGTTTGAAAGCTTTTGAGTGCTAAATGGGTGTCACCATAGTCTAGGGGTATGGTCACGTGATTAATCTCTGACAGTTCGTGTTGTAAACAAAACAAACAGCTAGGACTTGAATGATGAATAGAATCAATGACAGAAATATTATATCACAAAATTCTCTTAAACGAATTGAAAAACATTCGCATTACAACTAACATTTTTTATCTGTGAATAGCAAACAAAGTCAGAAAGAGAGGGCAGCGTTATAGGTGGCGAAACAAGAGAACCACCAAAATTTTCACAATATTTGGGCAACCTCCTACCGTACCAATTTCCAGACCTGTTTGTAGGACCGTGTGTTGGACCAAACAATTGGCAGGGGATACTCATCCTGTTGGGATATTTCATCTATGATTTAACCACAAAATTACTTCCTGGACTGGCATTCACATAACTAAATTGGTTGTACCATCTTTTTTGAAGATAGTAACGAGCTTCATAGATCTCTGAACAGTCTTATGGTTGGAGAATTATGTATTGTTCGTATATAGGTTCTGGTTCAAGACAGACTATTTCTGATCAAGCCCACAGTACGATGCTTCCTGATATTCTTGATACGACATATATTCAACAAAATACGAGAACAAAACAATAGATGCAAGGATATTTTTAGAAAAAAGGGAAATATATTTGCAGACACTTCGTAATTCCCTTCTTAAACTTCGAATGCTTCATAATTAAGGATATTTACATATACAGGATGAGTCAGAATAAGACCGACAAACTCCGAATAAAAATTCCTTACCTCATTTCTAGATGAAGTGTCTATAAAGGTATGCCCTAAAATGCCCCCCTCTCTTTGATACAAGGTGTAATCGAGAAGTTATGTCCTGATATCACGATAATGTCATGTGTGCAATAATCACCTAATGCAAATTTCCTACAACATACAAGAATAATTGTCAACTTGCTTTCATGTTAATAGTATTCAAAACATTGTACAGGTAATTCAGAATAAGACCAATAAACTCCGTTTTTTCATTCGACATCTCATCGAATAGATATCCTGAATTCACCGATATGTGACCATACTATTCATGATAAGACTAAATATTATTTGACCTCAAATTAATTCACCAAAAGTATAAGTACGTTCAGAACACGCGTCTTCGAGGAGCGACATATCTTTCGGCATATGAAATATTTTGACTTTTAGGTTGAGAATTGATCAGTCTAACTAATATCATTCACTCATTCACTCACTCACATATCACCGTAACTACACCAATCCGCTATTACGCCACGTTTACGAATATTAAAAATTTCAAATTGAAACATCGCCTTGAATTTTATAGCAAAAAATTGTCTGAAATTCCTTGTACTGTTGTATCTTAGAGGGACTGCATCTTAGGATATACTTTTATATAAACTTTTCACCTCGAAATGAGGGGAGGAACCTGCATTCCGAATTGGTCTTATTCTGTCTCACCTTGTATCACCCCACATTGAGTTGAAATCCGATAATTACTTCGAATGTGAATGTCTTTCAATATCAGAGCTCTTTCACACCGGAACCAAGAATTTTGCACAAAAATCGATCGGCCAATATATACATACATACATACAGAGTTGGCTGTGAGTTTTGGCCAGCGGCCAAACGTTCTCACGTCCGATATCAACCGAAATCGATTTTGTCGGGCACGACACCAAAGAGAGGACGAAGTGCGCGGCTCGACAAACGAATATCACGAACAATTGAAAGAGTTGGAGAGACGAATGTGGGCCATCAGGATGGTCGCGAGGAGATTTATGGAAGGTTCGGGCCGTAAGAGGGATGATAAGAATGCGCGGTGGTCCAGACGAGATGTTGGAGTTCATTGTTTTCTGTACGGGACGTCCTGTTCAATAGACTATAGAATTGCTAGGTTTTCACTACTGGATCATCGAAAACTAGTTTCAATTCCATTGGAGATTGGGTAGTAATAGTTCCAAGATTATACACGGTAAGCAATGAATTTGATTCACTGAATGACATAAAAAGCACAACAGCTGAGGATTATTCTTAGGAGTATCACTCTGTATATACCAACTCTTTATCTGACTATCATAAATCACGCTTCAACAATGAATGGCGCTTGTCTGGACCCAGCAGCTTCCACGTTTATCACCAAGAACCGAACTCTTGTTCCAGACCAACCACCTATCTATCTCTGGTCGTAGGCGGAGAGGTGGCGTTATTCCCAACCCCACGCGAGGAGCAAGACCAAAACTGTCCATTGATCGGTATTCATTTTGGAGGAATGACGTTGAAGATGAGTTTGCGTTTTGGAAAGCTGTCTAATGTTGAAGTGGATGAAGAGGCATTACTTTATTCGATATTTGTTCAAATATCCCCACCAATGAACATCTGTGGAAATTATATGAATATGAATGTGTCGATAGTGTCTGCAAACTTGGTTTATCCCGAAAAATCGTCGCAATAATCAAAATTAGGGTTCTTTATGTTCATTGACACTGTATTCATTTTTGATGAAACATAAGGACAATATTCAAATCAATCAAATCTCTTATTATATTAATAGTATTAAGGTCACTTCGATATCCAAAAATATAAAAACAAACATATAGTTTTATGAAGTTGTTAACAAAGTCAAGGATTCACAAGGTCGTGATTGGCTGAAAACAAAATTGAGGTTGTTGATTACAGATAATAATGCATTAATATTGATCATAATATTGAATATATCTTGGATTTTATTTTTCATCAAGTAAATATCAACGAATCATTGATATATTCCTCTTGACATGAAAATGAAATTTCTTGAATCAAAACTGACTCAACAGGTTGCAGATATTTTTTATGTATTGTAGTATTCACAAATCATGAAAGTATGTTCCCATTTGCACCGAATATTCTCGAAACAAAACCTCAACAGACACATGTTTATTGGGCCATGATCAATTAGTGTATGTGAAATGAGCTCGTTATTTTCTGTCTGATATTTTTGGAATATTCTGATGTAACTGAGGTTTCGAAAGTTGAATGAAATATTCAGCCTTGTTTTTCTCCCATGCATTCAATGAATCTCAAGAGCTCTGCTTTTATTTTCAATCTACGAAAATTAAAAAACACAACATATTCACATGATATAATGAAACATGCTAATATCATTTCGTTTCCCGATGAATATTCTCATCTGAGCCTGAATAAAAAATGGTTGATTTGTGGAGAAGTTTTCTAAAAAAAAGTTGACAGAATCCCAAGAGTAAAGTAAACTGCTTTATCAGCTAATAAAAACAACATTTCGCTATCTCTCACCCGGTCCATCTCCATTCAACAATTCCGGAATACTGTTCTCAATCCTATATTTTATTGCCCCATTTTTCCATAAAAGTGCTATTCGTTGGGCAAAACAAAAATATAAACAGTCACATTTACGTCTGGTGGCATTTGTTCGAAAATAATTTATGAATACATTAACTTGTGTCGAGCAGAAAAATGAAATGTAACTTCTGCCTGACGACACAATCTCTGGTGTGCTCCGTGTTTTCAGACACCCCATCAAAAATGAGCAGATGAATTTCATCAAAATAAATGGATGAGCTCTTGTGTAACGGTTCTAGAGAACGAATTTCACAAGTTGTTGATTTGATATCAGAAGACAAATTCTCCTTTTTAATACAGTTGATTGATAGAGGATAAATTGTTTCTATATGTCTACTTTATCGAAAGTATTATTTTAGTTTTTTACAGATATATCGGGTAGGTGAAAGAAACTTTCAGTCGTACTCCAGCAAATACAATAAATACAGAGTGACAACACGTGCATGGTCACAATTTTATTATTTGACACTATTTCTCACCTGATCTAACCACAACCCCTAACACCAGGGTACCCGCCAAAATTATTTTTTGCGGTTAGATTCCTCTTGGTCTTTTTGATATTTTTACATATATTTTAAGTTAAAAATTTTCCCACCACATTGGTCCTTTTTCTGGCTGAAGATGAAGGATTATTCCTTCGAAACATGTCCCTTTTGACACGCTATCAATAAAATTTGTATTTGGTGGAGTACGACTGAAAGTTTTTTTCACCTACCCGATATCATCTCACCTCCACTGTAAGTTATGGATCATCTCCGTCGGATTTCACAGATATGTTGACGAATATGAAAATTAGAAGAAATAGATAAGAATTCAAATGATATTCCATCATCAATGCTTGTTTTCTGAATACTCAGTGAGCGGTTATAAAAAAGAATGTACCAATTATAACTATAAGGTATATGATACTAACTCTCGAGAGAAACACTGTTCGTCAGAGCATTTCGAATATAGATGATTATATTACATGTAACGATTTTCACATAATATCGATTTTGAGTATAAAGGAATAAAATAATCCATTCAATTGGGATGGGAGCATAATGCAGGAAGAGAAAGAGTGAGATGGCAATCTATTAAATTTCAGTCGAATATTTCAGCAGTTACAAGCGATAATAGGGTTTACAGTCATCATCATTCTTGTTCCACCAATTTGAATATTTATACATATCTCAGAATTCAATGATTTCGACTGAACATATTGCGTTAGTAATCGCTACATTGAACTGAAGATGTCATTCAGTTGAGTAATATTTAGTTGTTCCTTTATGAAGAAAATTGAAAGAGCACCAATTGTAACAATGAAACTTCTTAACAATATACTTTTCATATTCATTCACTCACACCAAGAATTAAATGTAATCAAATCAAAGATAAGCGCCCAACTGATACATTCGTCTAAACAAAAATAGGTTAACATTGTTGGACGTTGTGACATATTCGAGTATTCCTGTTTACATTACACTGTGGAGTTTTTGAAATGAAGGAAAATCGAAGAATCTTGGACACGATCGTAATATGGTAATCTGAAATTGGTAAAGAGCACGTTACATTTCAGGAGAAACTTTTATTCTCGCTAATACGGAGTTTGCTGAAACCCCTATTTCATTCCATCCAATTATCGAATAAGAATACTCCTTTCAGCCGAGCCCAACCCCAAGGAAATCATTAAAAAGTCTCCAAACAAACTCGGAGATTTTCCGCAATTTTTCGCGATCGATTGCGAGCCTCAGAATGTTTTCGCTGTATAATAAACCACTAGAGCCTCCGAGCCAGTCCTCATAATTCGAGAGCGCGATAAATATCGAAATTCTTTTGTTACAAGAGCGAAGTACTAGAGAGATTGTCCTGTAACTTCAACCTCATCTAGAGTATCCGTCTCGAGTGCAGCCTGCCCGTCTAGTTGTTCGTTGCATATGCATGGAAGTTCATCTCATTATCTGGGAAATCAATACCGCTCTGAGAGAATGTGAAATATTCGGATCCTCAATTCAATATGCCTTTATTCAAAATTTTCAATACGAAGAAAAAAAAATCATATATTCATAGAAGAGTTTGCTTCGAGATGGAGTTGAAGAAATCATTCATCACAGTTTATCAAAATTGGCGAAGAAGAGATCTTATCAAAAAAATTTTATTGCATGCTGAAAAAAATGTAATGGATATCTAGTTATGTTTTCTAGTGATGGTGATGAAAAAAGCATCGTCATCGGTATTATCATGGTATGGATTGGGCATTGTACAACAAATTGACTATCGACAAAATATTTTTATGAATAGTGAGAAGACATTTTTCTCAAATCTAGACAAGATATTGGGGCAAGTCTGGATTATTTTGTGTTCGAACGGAGTTGGGTCTACCTTTTCTACCCGTATCGTATGAGCGATTATGGTGGTTTCACATAAAAATTTCATGCTCGTTATCGAGCATTTTATTTCACTAACATTGTGCAAAGCGTCAAACACAGTATATGTATCATATGTTCATTATCATGCTGAACTATTTAATTTTTGTTATTGATCATGATAAAATTACATGAACGGAATCAAATTTATTCTATCGAGGAAACAGAATTCTATAATAAACCACAAAAGAAACTATGTAGAAACAAATACAATCTAATAATTCATCTCTCCCGTCAATTCTGAAGATTTTTTTCGGGAGGTTACCTAGCGCGTGTTGCCATATTGATCTGTAAGAGTCCGAAGGATATTACAGGGGTCCGAAGGATATACTGCAGCCGGAGGCATATTGTATTCATCTGTATGGGATCTATAAACATTTTGGTGACGTTTGATAACAATTCTACTGAATTGGAAGACATAACTTCCTAAAATCTAACCACAAAATTCATCACCCAGTGCTCATTAGCCTTATCACTTATAATGCATTGACTAGAGATCATTTATACACTGTGACAATTTTAAAACTTACAATGGGATATATGTCACAAGCGAAAAATTGTATAAAAAATGCTCGAAACCATTTTTAGGATAGAAAAGGAGAACTAAAATGGCATTAAAGATAACTCGGCCCATCAACCCCCTAGTAGGGTTCCAATGTTTTTTTTCCACAATTTTCAGATATCAATTTGGTAATCATTGAAACACCCTGTACAATTATTATTCATACCATCGGATAGCATTTTTTATGAGCTTTTCAATGATGTACCACGAGTAGGGGTCTGCCATTCGAACTCTTTTGGTTGAGGTCGGTGGGGCCTAGAGGGTTGATGGGGGCGAGTTATCTTTTATGCCATTTCAGTTTCCCCTTTCTATCCTAGCAACGGGTTTGAGCCCATAGTAAGTTTTCAAATTGTCACAGTGTATGCTTCGAACTTGATTGACTCAAATCTTATTTCTTCTCTTCTCAGATATTTTGAGGTCTCTTATTTCATCACTGTTCTTCAGTTATAGGAATCCCAACAAGAAAAAAGAAACCACAGAGAAATTATCTTCGAAGAGGAAATGCTGAAAAATGTCTAGAAGATTTGTCTTTTTCACGGTGTTCCGTCAAATTCATCACAACTGTCATTTTCGATCAAGACTACCAGATTTCTTGTTCAAGGTTGATAATATCTACTCAATTCCCAAATTCAACATCATGAACCTTATTGTTATGGATTGTTGAACTGTGCTTTCCAAATACAACGACAACAATTTATCTGGAATTTTTCCATTATCGCTTTCATTAACGCCTAGTTCTCCCACTTATCCGGCCGTATATCTCCGAACGGCCGCAAACCAAACAAAAATTAATTAAATCCTGAAGTGAAATATAGCCCACAAATACACTTAGCGCGATTGGTTTCCTACAAAGGCATGTTTTCTATTGTTTTAAGAATTGTCGGCTTTTAGTCATTGAATACTAGATGAATTATCACTTTCACCTTCATTATACATCATGATTTACCAGCTTCTGTCCGATTAAAGTATATGCCTACCTTCAATAGGTACTAAAAAACACCGATGTGGCTGGATGAGTTCATGTTCAACTTCTTCCTGAATTCATTCTGATAATATTATGTCTTTGGGGGTCATTCCTGTCGATTGGTCGTACTCAGAAAATGTAATTATAATAATCTCAATCATTAAATGGAATACAGTTGAAACATATAACTCAATAATTGAAGCTGGAGTTGGAGGGGAAGGTGGTGAGTTTTGCCGACGATACAGCAATTATATTGTAACGTTTTTCGTGGGTTCCAGTAAAGAACAGACTGATTTCTAACTGATGAACTATTTATTTTCATGTATAAACACTAACGAACTATTTATTTCAACTATTTATATTGACCACGATGTAACTACGTCGCGTTCTATTCTTCAACTCTCTAACGTTGTTTGGAAGCTCGATATTTATATGTTCTGGAATGTTCTAGAACTGTCAGTCTTCTGTCACATATTCTTATCTCTCTTCCCCAGACTGCTCCCAGGATCTTCCATCTTCTTCTATTCCAGAATATTCGAGAGCTTCCAAACATGAGATGAAGGGTGATTATTCAAGTTCTCCTGAATTCCATTACATTGCCCCCTCCTTAAGAGACATTACTCCTGGAATGCATTTTGCTCGTTATGATGGAGAAAGGAGCAGTTGGTTCCGTTTCGGCAGTGTGAAGTCTGATTGAAGTAGCATGGTACCGTTTTCTGTCTCGGATTTGCCCTAGGATTCCAGCAACATATCAGAATTTCAACTCCGGGAAATCTGAATATGATTTCCAACATATTCCTGAAAATTCTCCAATCCAGGCCATCCAAACCGCAAGCCAGCTTTGGTACAGCTATTTTCTGTATTCCTTTTTCTAGTGAGGTGTTTCTAGCATCAACTAATGCGTCCCATAAGTCTTTGTAACATGGTTTGTGAAAATGTCTTTCTTTGATTGTCAGATAAAAGATTGATCTGACTTCTTCAGGACTGCTATCTTCGATTTCCAATGTTCGACCGATAGATGGGCATTGTTCTGGGCTTTTACCAAACTCTTTCCGGAACACATTGCCTATCCCTCGGAACATCTGAAGGAATCTTAGCTTGGGGAGCGGCAACAAACAACTATATAAAAAATTTGCAAACAATTCAGAAATGGATCATCAAAATCATATATAAGAAATCATAAACCTATCCTACTGATGAACTATTCTGCGAATCAAACATATGTGATGTCCGACAATTATATTTTTCATCAGCGGTAACCTATGCAGTTCGTGAAAGTAATAATCTATACAAGATGCAAATTCGAACAAAAGCTACAAGTGTTATTGTAACGAGTACAGGAAACCTGAAAGTATGGCATGAACGTTTAGGCCATATAAACATGAAATCCCTGAAAGAATTAGTTTCAAAGGAACTTGTCACTGGTGTCAAATTTAGTGACGCTGAAAAATTCTCTTGTGAATCCTGTGCCTATGGAAAGCAGCACAAACTTCTATTCAAGAGAAATCATCATGAAAAGATTAAGCCAGGAGAATATATCTCCAGTGATCTATGTGGACCAATGGATGCAGCATCAGTTCAGGGTTCCAGATACTGTCTCGTTTTCAAAGATGATTGCTCTGGATACAGGGTTGCCTATTTTTTGAAAGACAAATCAGATGTCCTGGAATGTTTCAAGGATTACAACAACAAAATTAAAAATGAATTTAGACAGGCAGTGAAGGTTCTACACACAGACAATGGCACAGAATACTGCAATTTTGATCTAAAAGAATACATGCCTAGTGAAGGCATCGAGCCCGAAACCACGGCTTCATACACACCTCAACAAAATGGAAGAGTGGAAAGAGATAACAGAACCATAATCGAAAGTGCACGAACAATGCTTCATGGTGTGGGTGCACCAAAGTTCTTGTGGGCTGAAGCAGTTAACACAGCCATTTACATTTTAAATCGCACACCAACAAAAATTCCACACCTTTTAAACTTTGGTATGGTAAGAAACTAAGCCTGCAACATGTTAGACGTTTTGGTTGTGAAGCTTTTGTGCATATACCAAATGAGAAGAGGAGAAAGTTAGACCCAAAGAGTCAAAGACTCATTCTGGATATGACAAAAATTCAACAAACTATAGATTGTACAATTCAAATAACAAGAAGATCACTATATCCAGAAATGTATTGTTCAATGAAAGCATCAGAGGCTTTACAGATGAAGAAAATATAGATATTATATCACTTGACATTCCAACTGATGCAGAAGATCAAGTTTCAGAATCTGAAGAACAAAAAGAAGAGGAAGCTGAAAATGTACCGAATCTACGATCACAAAGGAATATAAGGTTACTCCAGAGATTTGGAGAATATGAACTGAACCTTGTAGAAGTCGACATACCAAATTCTCATGAAGAATCCCTGAATTCAGCTGATGCGGATCAATGGAGAACAGCAATTAATGAAGAAATTGAAGCACTAAAGAAAAACAATACATGGGAACTCGTTGTACCACCACACAACTAGAAATTTATTGAGTCAAAATGGGTTTTCAGAGTTGAACGCAGCCCAGATGGTACAATATCAAGATACAAAGCTCGCCTTTGTGCCAAGGGCTTCGCCCAAGTAAAGGGTATTGATTACAATGAAACATTCTCTCCAACAAGTAGGTATGACTCCATGAGAGTACTCCTCAGTATTGCTGCAATGGAAAAATATGAAATAACACAGATTGATGTCAAAACAGCATTCTTACATGGAACCCTACAAGAAGAACTATATATGAACCTACCAAAAGGTTTTGAAAGCACGAAAAATGTTGTTTGCAAACTAAATAAATCCTTATATGGTTTAAAACAAGCACCACGTTGCTGGAACAAGAAATTCTACAGTTTTCTTGAAAACTTTGGCTTCAAACAAGCCCAAGCAGATAAATGCATATATAAAAGAAATTTTTATAATACAAAAATTCTCCTGATGTTGATGATGGACTCGTTATTTGAGAGAATAAATGTGCCATCGATAGAGTTATGATGGAACCCAAGAGAGCATTTGAAATTACCATCAGCAAAGCAGATTACTTTGTTGGACTTGAAATACAGCAGAGTGTTGATGGATCTATCTTTTTAAGTCAGAAGAACTATATAAAGCAAATAATTGAAAGATTTAATTAAACGAAGAGATGCTAAACCAGCCAGTGTACCTGCAGACCCTCACTGTAATCTTACTACAGAGAATGGTCCTTTTCTTTGTGAAGGTGAAGTACCCTACATACAAGCAGTTCGGTCACTCATGTTTGCATGTGAGTCGTCCAGACATTGCATATTCAGTGGGAGTAGTTAGCAAATGCACTGGAACGCAATCAGAAGAATAATAAGATATCTATCTGAGTGGAACTATAAATTATGGAATTCACTACAAATCCAGTGGTGAAAAATCTTAAATTGGATTTTCAGACTCAGATTATGCAAGTGACTGCAAAACAAGACGTTCAATAAGTGGTTACACTTTCAAAATTGGAAATGGTCCTATTACATGGACAAGTAGAAAACAGCAGAGTGTATCTTTATCAACCACAGAGTCTGAATATATTGCTGCTTCAAATGCAGCTAAGGAAGCAACTTGGCTACAACAGCTTCTAACAGACATTGACGAACCAGTGGAAAAGCCAGTGAAATTGTTCATTGACAATCAAACTGCAATAAAGTTAATTAGAAATCCAGAATTTCACAACCGCACCAAACATATAGATGTGAGATATCATTTCATCAGAGAAAGACACTGACAATCAGGAAGCTGACATCTTTACAAAAGCCCTACCAAGAAGCTCATTTGAAAAACTAAGAAGAAAACTGGTCGATTGTGTTGACATTCTTCTGCTTCTGTGTATGAGGGCGGGTGTTACGCGGCCATTGGACAGTTGTTGATTGACTTTTGGCATCTGCCATCTTTGATGTTGTATTGAGTTTCAGTGAAGACCTTTTACAGGAATAGATAATACAGTTGTGCTCTGTTCTAATCAATCAAAACATTTTTGTCGTATTTTTTTCAAAACCAAACAGAAAAATATTTGCCAGAGTTCGTTATCAAAATAATTAATGTTGACTGTGGTACTGTTTTGTGTTCTGCGAATGTTTTTGTTTTCATTCGCCATGTCGTGTATTTGTTATTATATATTGGTCACGTTGTTTTATTCGAGTATCATTATTACTATTCTTATATTTATTTACTCGTTTACAAGTTTAATTTTTTTGGGTCTTTGATTTATTAACCAATTCATGTATTAATATGTACCTCGAAATTGATGTTTTCATTTTTATTTTGGTAAATAAATATCATTATTATTATCATTATCATTATCATTATCATATTTCAATGATAAAAATACAAAATATAATTTCTTATCCTAGAATACACAAAAATTCAGAAAAACCAATCTCCAGGAGAAGTGAGTGGCAATCAAGAAAATCTATGACATAGGCGTCTGAACTACCCCTTCGGACTAATTTAAGACTAACCGCAAAATAATTCAATGGTAACTCCTGACTGATTCAAGACTTATTCAAGACTCTATTCAATCACTTTTATTAAATCTAGTTCTTGTGATGACACACTTTACTTGACATAATTTTTACTGACCTATTCTCATCATAGAGTTGTGAACAAAAGAGTTTTGTTTTTAATAATAATAGAATTGGATTTTTAAAAACGTATATCTTGACAATATTTAGAAGGGATATATCCTTTTGTGCCATTCCAATATCATAGGATGTTTTTCAGACATTAAAAATTCTTATTATACAGGATCTGCTACTGAGCCACCAGATTTTCTCATCGATCGAATTCCTATTGTCATTGGAATTTAATATTGTTAACGAAACGAAATCATCATCGCTACCAACAGAAATTCTACTGAAATGTTGCATGCAGGACGGTTTAATATGGGGCAACTTTATCACGGGACTTGGATAAGCGAATGACTGGGTTATTAGGGAAATTCCCAATAATGAAATTCGGGATTTTATGGGACGACAATCTTTCCTGACATGGCGACCGTATCACGTATCATAAATCATTCGTGTGACATTATACAGAGAAGCCATTTGTCACCCAATATCAGAGAATATGGAAGCTGAAAGCGCATTTTCATCTGAATACAAACTAGAAGGAAAATACAACATATTCACTATTTTTATTATTTGTTGATCTAACAGTCTTCGTCTCGATATTTTCATTCAGTTCAGTGGGGCATTAAACAAGCGTTCAGTGGCATCTAGTCGATTGTGTCTGATAAAACGACTCCTTGTTGGTTTCAATTTGAAGAAAATTGGATTTGTATAAGATTTGTGTCAATTTGTCTCATATTGTCTCTTCATACTATCATTTTCATAGTATTTGATATCCAACTAAATATGAGAGCTGGCTTACCAGAGACCCTAATCACAAAATACTGTTATTGAAATATATGATGAGCTTGAGGCCTAAGAACAATTCCAAAATAAATCACAGAAGTAGATACACGATATTAGATCTAAGTATCAATGTTTCCTTCAACAGTTTCGTTGAACCTGTTGATTTATCTTGCCAGACAATATTTGAAATCAAGAGTAAGAACTACGAATCATCCAATGCAGTATGATTAAAAACATTAATAAGCGACGAATTCATTCGCTGCGGGGTAGAACGCTTTCGCAATTGGTAATCTCGAGACATCTTCCAGGACCAGGTGACACTGGATCAAGTAGTTAATGGCCGACTGCAGTGCGACATTTCCTGATATTGCACTGCGCATTATAAAGTCTATCGAGAATTGTATTTTCTGGCATCCATTTGTATCGCCCATGTGGAATTTCCTGGAGGAACAGACCGCTGCTCGAGATTCACATTCAATTACAAAGTTTGCAGAATCTGAATAGTGATATTATCGTATATTGTTCCAGGAACCGTTCGATATGTAATAGTAAATCTATTTGCTAACTGATAAACCACGAACGATGTATTCTGCGAAATGATATATCTCTCATCGAATTTTAGATACTTTTTTTAATTCCATCACTGCCATCGATTTTCCCATGGAATTCGATATTTTGTTTTATTTTAAGCAATTGTTTTGCAAGCAGTTAATCTGCATGGATTTCAGTGGAATATTCCACAGTCCGATTGACATGAATATTTATTTTTGTAAAATTTTCTTCATAATACGTTCATGAAAAATTGTCTACACTCTAGATGTTTGAAATAAAGGAATATTACTATCTATTTCCTAGGGGTCATCAATCCTCAATCACTTTCATTTTGAAATTATGTCAATTCTGATCTTCTATAAATATCACAGGAAACAATACCTATGTACATCTACAATTTGTTCCTGAGTCATATTTTGTGCCAAATTCTATATGAATTCTTATGAATTTATAGTATTCGTTTCTTCTGATGTTTTTTGGTGAGTGCTGAATAAAATGGATAATGTGAGATCTCGTTTCAATTTTGTTGATACCTGAGCAATACTGTGCTCGACTGTGACCTTTAAAGTGAACTGACTTTCATCTATCTACTCAGGGTATTTATATCACCAGCTTGAGGAAAAGCATGGGAATTAATATTGTAGTTTTGATTTTACCGATTCAAAGTTTTACAATCTTTCAAATATTCAAATTCAGTATGAAATAAACAAAACATAATACCAAACACAAGAACTTTGTCCGCACGTCCAGTTATTTTTAGTGCCACCAGGTGGCGTATCGCTTATGTTCATTTGCCAATTAGGCAATCCAGCGATCTGTCAAAGCGAAAAACCAATGTGGCGGCTTGGGGCACACACTTGGTGTTTACATATGTGACTTGAGTTGAAAACTGTTACATTTAGTTATCTCTAGTGCGTTTTTTATGTGTTTTTTAATTGTGGCTAATTATTTACTCTTTTACTGAAGAAAAGACCTATCACATGCATTGTGGTTGGCTGTAGATCTCGTACTAACCGAAATAAAGTCGGCATGTAATCGGTTTCTACGGTTACTAATCACAGGTTCTTATAGAGCAGTTATAGAGTAAGAACGATTTGACTAGGAAGCGAAGGGCCCTATGGTTAGCTGCGATCAAGAGATATGATCTCACTGATTCCAAACTGATGTATCAGAGAGTCTGCAGTAGACATTTTTTTTGACCAGAATATTACAAAAAGAACAACATCAATTGAATAATCTAAAACAGCATCAGTATACAATGTGAAAGGATCTAGATTATTAATTAATCCCAACTTAATTTAATATCGAAAACGAATGCTGTGACAAGAATCAGAGATAAGTTACAATAAGTTATAGCTTATCTCTGCAAGAATGAACTGAATGAATAGTTCCAAGCATACTTTTCACCAACGTCTCTGCTATTCAACATCAATGTCTTCAAATATTCACTCTCCATCTGAATACCGTTTCGAAACACCAAAAAACTCCGAAAATAAATGAAATTCACTGTTTACTAGCCAAGGTATCGCATTGTGTGCCCCAAGCCGCCACATTGAATGTCACGTGGTTTGGATTGCCTAATTAGGGTATTATGTAATGAGTAATCATAACCTACTATACCATACTCCACGATCGTATACACAGGTCTTGCAACTCGTATGGTGGGAGGTGACCCAAACATTGAGGAAATTTTTGTGGTTCTCATGTTTCGTCACCTGCAGCGCTGTCCTCTATTGTCACTTTGTCAGCCAATCACAAATCAGATCCGATCAGCTTTTTGAAAGTAGGATAGATTTTTATTTATTCGAGAGAATTCTGCAAGATATAATATTTCAATTAGGGCATTATGTAATGAGTAATCATAACCTACTATACCATACTCTACGATCGTATACACAGGTCTTGCAACTCTTATGGTGGGAGGTGACCCAAACATTGAGGAAATTTTTGTGGTTCTCATGTTTCGTCACCTGCAGCGCTGTCCTCTATTGTCACTTTGTCAGCCAATCACAAATCAGATCCGATCAGCTTTTTGAAAGTAGGAGAGATTTTTATTTATTCGAGAGAATTCTACAAGATATAATATTTCTGTCATTGATTCTATTTACCATTCAAGTCCTAACCGTTTGTTTTGTTGTCAAAGATTAATCAGGTGATTATACCCCTATGTCCTCCTAGCGGATAATTATGGCAACTTTTTCTTCAAAACTGGTGCCACCCCCCACCACTCAAAAATGCCGTAGTCTCCAGACCTATGTGTATGACCGTGCCATACTCAGAGTCATCATTTCACCGCACACTACACCAAAACGTTCGAACTTTAATAAAAACCAATTTTTTCCGTTTTAAATATTACAGAATCATTTTGTGTCATACATCGTTGTATTAGTTATTAAATATGCTATTCGAAAGAGGGTATTTTTTCCACAGGCCGTATAAAAAAAATAAAGTGTCTTTTGTTTTCTTATATCTCTTCAAATAACGTCAGAAAAAAATTAAAACGAAATCGGCAAATTTCGTTCTTTAGGCATATCTCCGGAACTAATTGAAATTTCAAAACTTTCTGAACGGCACATTTTTAGACTTGGAAATGTGCAAATTTTCTCTAGTTCAACCATCTCCATATATCTTCTGGTTTCCGAGATCCCATGATAGACATCCTTATCTTGGACACAGTGTATATTATCATTATTATCTTCAATAATATAAATCAATATACAGGGCTATTCAAATTTGAGTCTATGCATGTGAATTTCGATAACGGTAAGAGATAGAGGGTTGGTTGAATAGGGGCAAAGTAGCATATTTCAGAGTACAATTATATGGATGGAGTGTTTCAGAAATATTGAACTAATATCAGTGATATTCCGTAATTTTATTCCATAACAACTGTAATTGAATCATATCAGAGAATGAGAGGTGAATCAGACGAATTGATTCTTTAAAAATAACCAATTTCAGAATTTCCGGATTATCTGGTCTCACTACTTGTTCGGAATAACAATAAAATGAAATCGACAATTTCAAGACACATTTTTCTTCACCATAATGTAGCACTAGTAGAATAATTATTCACCCCCATGTCGATTGACCTCAGTAGGTATGAAGATCTGTTGAATGCATTCTGCTGAGAACTCACAAACATAATCTGTCACAAACATAACATTGTATTTGATCATATAGCTTTTCATATTTTATAACTAATCACACGAGAACTTGTTAAATTATTATCAAGAATTGGAATAACAGCCATTATAAGTATTCATAATCAATGATTATATGCACATACACGTACTAGGAAGAATAAATTTTCACTTTTTCGCACATTGATCATGGGTTGCGTGAACTGAAATGTGGATGAAATCTTGAAAAGGACATTCTAGGTCGAATAATGTTGATTTTCTTCCGAATACTAGGCACTCTATACCTTATTCCATGATATTTTTTTAATTAGAGCTGGAATAAAAAAAAATGGAAATTTTACTGGTAATAGTTCAATATTTCCAAAACACTCTGTAATTCAGATAGAAATGTTACTTCAATATGAAACATGACTCTTGGCATTCGAAAAAATGCAATAAATGATACAGGTCCGTATTTGAAAATTAAAAGTTGAGAGTGGCCCAATTTATACGATACCCTGTATATAATTTTCATTCAGATATTTGGATAGCCAACAGAAAGTTGCTATGGCACAGTGGCGATATTTAAGATATAGGCGAAAGAAGAATTTCGAATTTTTCCTGTATTACTCCAGAACCAAAGAAGCTAGGTCAGATTTTTTTTTATCCATATTGTAACGTTATTCGTGGGTTCCAGTAGAGAACAGATTGATTTCCAACTGATTAACTATTTATTTTCACGTACAAACCAACAAACTATTTATTTCAACTATTTATATCGACAACGATGTAACTACGTCGCGTTCAATTCTTCAACTAACTAACGTTGTTTGGAAGCTCGATTTTTATATGTTTTACATCTGTTCTGGAATGTTCTAGAACTGTCAGTCTTCTGTCACATCTTTTCATCTCTCTTCATCAGACTGCTCACAGGATGTTCCATCTTCTTCTATTCTAGAATATTCGAGAGCTTCCAAACATGTGATACAGGGGGATTATTCAAGTTCTCCTAGATTCCATTACAATATAATTGACCTCTGAAATATGCTACTTTGCTCCCATTCAACCATCCCTCTATCTCTTACCGTTATCGAAATCTCCATGCATAGATTCGAATTTGAATAGCCCTGTATATGTAATGAATTATTCAAATTATTCAACTCTTACTAATTATCTATCAGTCTTTGGTTATAAATTAATCAACCATGTGCTCAGATTCACAACTAGTTTCTGCGGATCTGGGTAAATGTGAAAGTTGAAATTTCTTCAAATTGAATGAATTGCTTCTGGCAAAAATACAACCCAGAGGTGATTGTGTCCGTCCATTTATGAAGTGAAGTGAAACTTAGAATAATGAATTGAAAATTATTTCAAGTAGACTCAGGATTATGAGATGGTGAAACATCAATTGAATAATAGAATCGAACGTTCAAGTCTCGACATAACTATATGATTCTAGAAATGAGAAATACTATCGAGCAGGATGAAGAGGCAAAAACATGCCATAAGCGAAACTGCTGAACACCCATGGGGCGGCAGGATCGATACGAAAATTACTTTCGAAATTTTCTAATTCGATCAAACTGAAAGCTGGAAAGGCTAACCTATCGAGGTAATGGCTCGAAATGATCGCTTCGAGGGCAACGATGCGAGCGACTCTTTGTATTCTTAATAGTCTAATTAGGAATTAATAGGCATTGGCTGACCTATTAGTATCCAGTTCGATGTAATAGAGAGATACATCACTATCGAAACGGAACGGAAGGGTAATTAGTTTAGTGACAGTCTTTTGCCAGAGGAAAAATTAAGGAACTATCGTTAACTCCCGAAAGCGAGCGCTGTACTGCCAATATACTAAAGCCAACAAACAATCCAGATAGTTTGACACAAATCCAGATTTTTGCTGCCGTTGAAGGCGCTGCAGGTTGTGAACAAATACGGAGAACTACAAGTAATCGTTTCATGATTCAGTTGTAATTCCACATGTGGTTTCGGTTCACATTTGGATTGATAATATGTGTTCACAGTTCGGGTTGTACTAACATAGTCTAGATTTATGCTGCACAAATTGATACCAAGTTCAAAGTTGACCAACGACAGAAAAAGATTACAGAACTCCGTAGAAGACGAGCCAGTTGTCACTTAATATGAAAATCTTACATACTAAAAGACTACAGGTTGATATTTCTGAATGGAATTGAAATATATTCATGAAATATATCACCAGGTGGCATCTAGGCTTTCACAATCATCGATACTCTACAGCTTAGTATATAGTATATAGTTGACATAATTTGTTACTATATTTTTCCATTCTCTATTTCCATTATCTATACTTCATGATTAATTTTTTAGATTCTTTTGTGTTTTCATTACTCGACCTAGTTACGCAACTTCAATGCGATAAACATTTTTTCAAAAATCAAATTCATAATGATCCTTCAGTGGTGAATAGAGTTAGAAATAAACGGGAATAAGGAAGCAGTATGGCGAAGAGAGTGCTAATTGGTCGAAATATCAGTAGTAACAACTCCGTAACGAATTATACCGTAAACAATTGGAACGGCAACAAATCAGTATGCGAGTGCTGTTGAAAATAATTGCATGTAACGGCAAGTTGGCTGCCTAAAGTATGGTACTCTTGATGTTATTCGCAGGAGGAACATTACGCTCATAATTGTGTTATTTCTACGCTATTCTGTTTATCATTGTATGAATTAATATTCGAAATTCGAGGCACGTGCGGGACTGAAAGTTGTTATCGTAAACTAGAACGCAGAACAACAGTTGTCTGAAATAATTGTTTCGGAAAATACAAAGTAATTTTTCAAGAACATTCAAGCCCTGAAATCTTGCATGTATTTGCTGTCCTATTTGCTGAAGGCACAAATACATGATACAAGTAAAGTAAGTACTGTTCTGTTCATCATACAGTGCAGATGATAACCACCCCCCCTTGATCTCCATTACTGAAGTAAAAATTGAAAAACGTCTCAACATATGGAATTTTCTTGAATGGATTTTTCTTCAATGAGAAAAAAATTATCGCCCCTTCCACCCTATACCTCAATCAGAATAATTTGTTCAGTTATTCGGTTTCGTATGCAGTAACGGAAATTAAAGGGGGGAAGTTAAACTTGACATCCACACTGTTTGATCAGCAATATTTTTGCTCTAAAAGTTCTATGATCATTTCAGTCATGATTTATAGTCATGATCTGCCAGTAGATTCCAGACGTTACACCTTAACTAATCGCAAATAGAATTAAATAATTCTTCCGCAACCAACTGATCAATTTGATTTCGGATCATGAAATACTTCCAATTCGATCTTTATAGAGAGTTAGCGGTGGTAGGGCATCGACACTCATTTAAAAAAAATCAGAACAGTGCGCTGACTTTCATTCACCAAATCGCCGCCAGGGTATATTATTCAAACTACAGAATTCGAAAGAGTATTTTCTATTCCACAGGATTCAAGGAATAAACAAATCCTTGAGTGACTTGAAATATTCAGCGAAATAGGTGTCGATATTCACAATACACATTATAGAAAACTAGAAAGTGATTTCATTTTTGTCGATATTATCCTCAATAAAACTGCGATATCTTTCTTGTCGGTAATAAATATGGAACACTGTATAAAGGGCCCATTCAGATGCCATAAACATATATTCCTGACTCGCTGTTGACAAAGTTATGGGTTTGTCGCGAGATAAATTCGGTTCAGTCCTTCCATAACAAAGTTATAAAAAAAATACTTGAAAAAGAAACAAATACTAACTATGTGTAAGTGCTGATATCTTTTCGATATAATGCATCAAACGTAAGTGGATCACTTAATGATGCTTATTAAACATAGATAATTCTCATAAAAATCGTGAAGTCAATGGCGATATAATCATAATTTATACTGCGAAGCTCATTAGATCTATATAAACATTTACTGAAGATTGTATGAGTTCAAATTGATGATGTTTATAATGAATGTGATCAGAATATACTGATTTAACAGTGGTATCACTGGAAAACCCACTTAATGAATACCCTTGATGAATTTCATTACAGTTTCATTCATCATGGTGTGAATTCCTTGTAGTAATCAGAGAAAGAAACGATAATAACTTACATTGCTCTTCTGAAAGGATTTGAAGCAATGAGTGTTAGGTGTTAGAAGATAAAAAATATGCAAATAATATTTTTGCCTAATAGAAAGGACAATCGAACATAATATGGAAGACAGTTTTATTTTCATTTTTATAGAAAATAATATGTTTATTGAAGAAAAAAGTTCCAAACCATTGTATGTACATGAAAATGATGAGTATTATGAATGCTACACTCGGTATGAGGTTGAGCAATGACACTTTTTGTGTGAACAGAAATAACCTTTCGCCAAAGAATAAATTCTTCCACTTTGCGTGTTTCTTTGGATACTCGTGTGAGCAAAAATGACCCACATTTAATGTTCATGTCTAGAAATGACCAAGTATAAATATAGTTCTCAAGTTTTTCCGTGGAACACTTATTATGGCGGTGATTAAAATTAATTGAATTAAATTAAAGTTCAACGCATAACATGATCAGTTATTGTTGAAAGAGAATCAATGTTTATTGTATAGAACCAGAAACTCAAAGTGTAGAAAATTATTGCTATTGTCTGATTTGATTCAGAATCATAGGTGATCAGAATTGGACGATGATAAAAAAAACAATATTACATAATACATAATATCAGATATGCAAGAAATATATACATATTATGAAGCATGGTATAAATTGAACAACATGCAATCAAAAAGGTTGGATTATTAACGCAATTGATGACAGTTACAGTTCAGATATCCATTGAACTTACTCTAATTTTATTACATACACTTCATTCAAAGCAAACTTTCCACCAGGTCAAACTACTTCGAGAACTTCTTGTTTATTTTGGTTATGAAGCTGCCAAATGGATTCAACGATTTCAGTGATCAAAGAATCAGTTTGTTTATTTCCTCTCGCGAATATCAATTGAGTTATTTGGTATTGGATTTATTTCTATCGCATTGAATTTGAATTGAAATAAGATTCTCAGTAAATATTGAATCCAATATTTGTATGTCTGAAATGTGCTACTGACCTGAAATATTTGTATAGCAGGTCGCATAATCAATTTGGAAATTCAACTTTTTCATCTAAGATTTTGTATCACTTCCCTAGTGAAGATTGAGAGTCAAGAATAAACGATCGATTCGAATATTCATGATAATTTTCCAAAGAAAAGATAGTTATTTTTGTTTTATTTTTGTTTCCTATCCTCACAGGTTGATATTCATCGATTTTTCCTCGTAAGAAATTCTGCAAAGTTTTGTTTTATGCTGCCATCATTATTTGTATTCCTTTTTCCAGAAATATATTGAAAGTTCAATATCCACCTCCTGATGAGTTGTTATGCACTCAAGAAGAAAATATATTTGCGAACAATTCTCCCAAAGCGGATTGATTCATAACGACAAGATGCACTCTAGATAATGGAAGGCTTCATAACAACTCGCGAGAAATATCAATTAATCAAACTCTTCCATCATCTATAAGATTGACAAAATTCGTTACGGTTTCGAAAGGGGATGGATGACGTAGCGAAAAATAAGGGCTGCTTCAATATAAATAGGCATCTATGCTTACGATGAAAGAAAACGTGACATGACTATTTCTCAGTATAATCCTGAGGATGATACAAATGGATATTGTCAGATTTTAGTCAATAGGAGAACTTTTTCCATCGCCAATGTCGTTTTTCTTCGCGCAGATTTCCGCAGTCTTATTGAACCCAAGTGAATATAAGAATATAATTGTAGAAATCTCTTATGTTCTCTGTCTCTGTGTCTCTGTTATGTCGGCTAGAAATGTATCGAACATATTCAATCTGGGAAAGGGTGATCCACCCATATAGCAATTCGCCCTGTGTAAGGAGATCTGTGAAATATTAATGCAACTTCCACTCCATTTTCATTTTCCCAACTTGTATAGCTCCCGCCAAGGGTTGGAAACCAATACTCCAGCACAATCAAATTTTCATGGAAACTTGTATTCGGTAGAAGCAGATTTTCCATTCCAGAATTCATAGAACAGTGGTCGGATAAGGTGAAATATTCATCGCTTATCAACGATATTCACAATGCTGCGTCTCACGTGATTGATACCAAGGAGAGAGTTTATACATAGTGGATTCTTTCATTTACGCTCCCATGCAAAATTATTATTCTCAAGATCAGAAATAGAACATATGTCATCAATTTCCTATTGGCGAATGAACATAGACGATACGCCACCCGGTGGCACTAAAAATAACTAGAAATGTTGACATAGTGAATGGAACGAATGATAATGCTTACCACTCTTAGACAAATGAAAATACATACATGTTGACGCCCCAGCTCACTGCAAAAGTCTGGAATATATTTATTTTCCTTATAAAATCACACTTCGCTAACGAAAAAACACATATTACCCAATGCAATGAAACTATCCAATGTGAATATTCATGGTTCTTTGACTGCCTACTTTGACGCTGCAATCTTAAATTCATTCGCCAATTACTGAACATTTCTCATGGATCAACATTCAAGGACACTCAAGGAGATTGATATCCACGGAGTAACGTTTGACGATTATCAAAACAATTTCAGTCCAATAATTTGTATAATCTCCTTGATAGTCCCCTTTCGTTGTTAAGTGAATCGAAAACATCGTTAAACCTCTCCCTCACTCTGATCTTTATTCCGGAGAGCGAATATTTAAAAACTGTTAATGACGGTGGGGAAAGAAACAAAGGCCTGTTTGCATTGGACTCGAAAATGGAGTCACGAAAGAAGGGTTCGAGGTTTTTAACGGATTCAATTTGGATCAACGTTTTCCTATTGGAATTGGGGCAAGTCAAGCGAAAATGAGTCAGTCAACACAGCAATGAACAACATAGGTCAGATGCAAAATTGAAGAATATATTCTCGTTTTCATAGCATATATAAGGCAGCCAATCAAAAACTAGAGGAATTGAAAGGAGGGAAGTTGTGAGTCAGTTATCTTCCAGTGGGCAATAATGCCAGTTGATTGGAACAATTCAGGTGATTGAACTGCTGAATAGTTTCAGAATTCTCGTATAATAATCTCAGAACTCTATGGATTTTTTTTTGATGAAAGTTATAAAAGAGCATAACTTTTTTTTTCCAGTGCATGTGCTGACAAGTTTTCGCAACTTCAAACACTACCTAACTAGTTTCAAATATATAATGTAACAGGATCATAAAGAAGACATTTTTCGAAATCTATTTCACAATTTCTCAAGATCTGATGACATACACTAAATAGATGTGAAATATTCCTGAGGTTTAACAAATCACCATTCTCAATTAACGCCAATTCCTGACAGAAGCTGGGTATATTTTAATGCTGAAGCGTAACACGCCAAAGGAATTATTTACCCTCGATAATGGGATTTTGATTATCCACCTCGTTCATTCACAGACTCTTCGAAATCTCTGAACAATAGTCAACTATCTTTCATTGATTGCTTTCGACGTATTGCTTTGTCTCTGGTACTTATAGAGTTTGCTCAAGATGTCCGACTATGATGGCTGCAAACTTTCGACCAAGGGATAGTTGTTTGGTTATCTCCGAATTATATGGATTCAATGAACATAGACAGGAACACACGGATATTCACTTGACGGGAAACTCGATTCCAATATACAAGGAAATTTTCAATAGTGGCTCTTGGTTTCTTGTATTTTTCATTGTTCGAATTCGATTATGTCACTGTTAGTTTGACCGACACTGACATTTACTGTGTTATCTCAAATTAGATCTAATACCCCAGTTAACACAAATTTTTTGATGCCCACATAAAACACGCAACTTTAATTTTTTTTTCTATTATTCTGTTGATTATTTTGACTTGGCCAGTATGAAGTTGTTCCCTAATAATAAAATCGTCACAATCGAGTACTTTTCCAAAGACCTAACGACTCAATCAGATTTCACTATTAAAGTAAAGAACATCAAATGTAGAATACAATGAATCATCGTCCTTTTAATAGACTTAAAAGAGGCATTCAAAAATTCGTCAAAATAACGTATTCTCGGTACAAATAATTTCCATATCACAAATGAAAAATAATTGTAATGTAATTTTATTCTACTTAATGCGAATCACTCTCAAAACTCGGATACATTGAATTTTGGTTCTCATCGACTGAAGTTTTTGATTCAAATATAAATGTCCCTGTTATGTTGAAGTGCTTCACTAATTCATCACCAAATAGATATCACATCCAACAAAATGAGATGAAGAATGTGAATAATTTCTCACATTAGGAATCCCGTGGCAATCTCAGTGATGTATTTGACACCAATTAATCCGATTCTTGATATTTGATATTTATCGAAGAATGTATATTTCGACATTCAGATGCCAGAAAGACATGTTCAACAATATTTCCTGCATAAGAAGAAGAAATAATATAGAAATCTTTATTTTTACTGCATTGAACAAATCTTCTACAGTTCTCGATATTATGCGTTCGGTTGAAAACTGGAAATTCCTGCTCTATCAACAGAACTTGCGATGCTATTTGCATTCCATATACGTCCAGACACTTGCGATCGAAGGAACATGCTGCAGATTCACGGAGATATCCACTGAAAGGTAAGAGAAAATGCAAAGATGACAACATTGAAGAAGCTTGTTGTATACACGACTCGAATTCTCAATCAGTATTGAAACGGTATTCGGAAAAAGAAATGCCGGATACATTGAATTCTTCATTTTATAATGAGTATAAGAGTCTTGGAAATCGGCTATGGTTACCATATATGAAAGAAAAATATGGATATCTTCATTCAGTTAGTCATTTTGGAGCTGGAATAGATATATACATTCAGAAACTGACCTTTTTTCACCCTCTCAGTAATATGATTACATTAAAAATGTTTCAAAATGGAACATGGATTGAATATACAATAATCTATGTAGCTTCACCTATTTCCATTAATTCCATATTGAAGAAGAAACAGAACCAGTATTAGCAAAATTATTCCCTGTTTTTTTTTGTTCACGATGGAGAAACAAAAAAAAAATTCGAAAAATAGTAAATACAATACGTCTGTTAATTTTCAACATCAAAGACGCAGCTTCAAAATGATTGAAACAAAATAGATAGCACTTTGGTCCCTTTGTTTCATCTGAATTTGATCATGTGGTGTGTAATTGTTTTTTTTAGCAATAAAGTTGTTGAATTTTGTGAATGAAAAAACTCTTGTTTCACAGATCCAAACAATCATTATTGAACATCATTCAGAGATGGTATTTTGTAATTTATAACTTAATTATATCGGGTTAGACAAGATTTGATTTAAATTGCAATTTAGTTGAATTTCCATTCGAGGAACAATGTCAAGCATTCTTTATTACCAAGTCAGTGTGGCATTCGATGTTGTATAATTGGTTCCATGTAGCTCATAAATCAGTAGTCCAGATTCTTGAACAGCAACTGAATACTAATTGATGAATCCATAAATGGGCAAGGTATCTTAGACATATCCTGCACTTCTTGCCTCGTGATGGGAGAATACTAATGACATAGGTGAGGAATCTTTCACAAGTTGTGCGAGTCTTAAACACATAAAACTGATGCTTGAAACTGACGCATAATGCAATAACTTACAGAGACAAATGAAGAGTTGAATTTGTCTTTTTCTGATTGCTTTGGAAACAAAACCGAAGTTCAAGACTTCGTACGAATAATTTTTCATTTATCTACTTGATGACTTCGAATTATAAAACCATTTGATGGTTTGGTCAAACAATGATCCAATAACTATAATAGCTATAAAACACGAAACTTCAATAGTCCTCCATCGTACATCGCTTCGTTGAAGTTCATTATTCAGTTTCGATTCGATTGTTAATTCAGCGACAAAAATCGGACTAATACATAGTATTATATATACAGGGTTTCCAGAAAATCTACTGCCAAACAGAAACTGCAGTTACTAGGAGTGATTTCTAGTCGATTTAGCTCAAATACAGCTCAAGAAGACATCGTTATACAGTCTTTCCATGAATTATTCAAAAATGCCGTCAATCGGAAAATTCAATTCTTGAATAATCGAAAAACAGATTTTGTTGATTTTTGAAAGCCCACTTGATTATACACATACAGTTTCATAATCCAAAATGATTTTATGTGAGAAACAAAAAGTTTATTTTTTTTTTCAAAAACGGTTCATAATATCGATTTGAAAGGAGAGAACATTTTTTGTGAAAATTATCTGGAATTTTTTAAATTCGGTATCGGATACATAAAAAACAAAGAAATATTTTGTTTTCCTGTCGGTTTCTTGCGACTAACAAGCTTGTGATGGATCTAAAAAGTAATTATCAACAGTGAACAGCGGGTTGGTAACTGTTATACCAAGTTTCAATTTTTTGAGTGAGGGTATTTTTGAATAATTTGGGAAAAAACTAATATGAGCTGAATCGACTACTCAAATCACCTCTAGTACCTGCAGTTTCCTTTGATCAAGTAATGATTATCTATAAAACCAATAGAAAAAATCTGTTGGATAAAATTTCAAGTTATAGTCAACTTGTTCACTCTGTACGTAAGTTGAGTGACCCACCACTTCTCGACTACGTACAAAGGACATTCTATTAGTATTTTTTTCTCTATAAATCGCTGCGAGTTGCAGATAACCCCGAGAAGGCCACATTCGTCTTCTATAGAGAGCTTTACTACGGTCGATTGTTTTATAGTAATGGGCCTTCCAGCCAAGAAAAATAACTCCGAGTTGCCAAAGAGGCAAAGGAAATCTTGTTTGCAGTACTTGTCTGAGCTAACAATCAATAAAGAAAATATTTTTTTCAGGTTATCCAGAATTCTGACTGAATAATTTCATAATATTCAGGCATCGATGGAATATCAACTAGTGGCTGAAAGCTTCTTATGTTAGTATGAAAAGAGAGACCAGAATAGCACAGACTAATATGTAGTCATCACTTGAGTTCATTCCAGAAATAAGCATGCAGGACAACGTTTCAACCAATTACTCATCAATCATCTCTAATTGCTGTTTCCGTTGATTATTCTTATTCGAGTTAATTTATTTTTATTTAGTGTGGATCATCAGAATTCGAAATCCCTATTTGGTGAACGGAAGTATATTTCATTTTCTGATATTTGTTCATGAGGATCTGTCCAAATTATCTCAAGCAATTTATTGAGATCAAGGATTCTTAGTTGATTATCTTCATAGTATTTCTGAGTTCAACCAATTTCATTTTCCAGTTGTGAATCTCTCTTTTTTATTTTTTCACTACTTATAGGGAAATTCCTTAGTTAACCAAATCCAAACTTCATGACAAAACAAGAAGAACCTATTACTGAATTGAAAAGTTCTGAAATAATTTTTCCGGTTGAGGTAAGATGGAGATTTGGTTATTTAATTTTTGAAAAAATAATTCGACGGAGGCTGACATAATTCAAAGCGTTGACATAATATGACATTTGACATATGCTGATTTTTCTTCAGAACTATTCTGTACCGCTGTAGTTCGAGTATTGACGAGAAAATATGAATGTTGCGGCTACTCAAATAAGAGAGCATGTGTAGAGTAAAATGAATATGTTGGTTCAGAAAATACATAAATTTTCGAAACACCCTGTATTTCAATTAAAGTTTTTTTTTGGATGAGCTAACGACCTGGAATAATACGGAATATAATGCTTCAATAAAGCTGCTGGTTACTGTTAATCGGCCGCAAAAAATTAATTCACTTCTCAACCACCAGCTCTATTTTTAGAATTTCTCTCGAGAACTAATCGTTGTTTCTTTTAATGGCCCATTTGTCATTCTTTCATTTCCTAGTTAAGTTCAATTTACTATTTTTATCGTTGAAGCTTAGGAACTCGCCTGAAAAATACTCAAATTACCATGTTTATGAGTTATTTTCATAGGAGTTGTAAGTCTCAAGTGCCCCCATTTGGAATAATAACGTTACATCGCATTTTCGATAGTGAAGCCTTCGAAGAAAATGGGGTAATTTATCTGAGACATTCAAGAATGGTTACGCATGAATCAAACCTGATAATGCACTGTGTCTCTTCAGCGAGAATGATTACGTGGAGATTTGAAGAAATGACAATGACTTTGGAGAGATTTCATTTCTTCCTCCTCTAGAATTTTCAATTATATGCAATAGAGTTAGTGAGGCTGGAATTCGAAGAAAATACCTGTTATATTATTCGACAACCATGTTAATCCAATCATTTCCTGGCTATTCAACTCCAATTTCATCGAAGATTTTTTCAAAAAATAGGCAATCAGAACAGACTCTCACTAGCCTCAGTAACAAGCCACAAAGTATTTGAGGAGGCTGATAAACTTATCTGAAAACGAGCACCAGATGCTTCAACTAGTTCAAAATGTATCTGCGTAAGCGCTTAGAAGAACTAGCCTAGCCTATTGGGTCTTGTGATAACGACGTACCTTGAACTATGATAGGAATAATATACAGGGTGATTCACGACGAATTGTACATAGTCCAACCAAAAGTGCTATCGACTGAGACCATTCCTCATCTGGTATTAAAAAAGGCCTTGTTGCGTTTTTGAGGGATATTCAGGATGATATTTGGAAATGTGTGAATTATTCTACGTTAATTCTGAAAGTAAAAATCTCAGACATATGAAATTTGGCGCACCGAGTATGTTTCCTGGGCTCAATTATGGTTGGACTATGTACAATTCGTCGTGAATCACCATGTATAAGTTGAAATATCAATGTACTGGTTAACAGAACCTCTCCAGTCCCATACTAATTTAATGAAAACCCTCCGATTTTCGATGACCGATGTGGTCTCGGACGAGATCAAAAAAGTGAACAGAATAAAACAATTCATCCAAATACATAATGATTAGATATAAACCATCCATATCCTAGTTGAATGATAAGATTTGTCAACCTAATTATATTCACGAAATCGTTTCAAGAAATCTATTTCAATAAAATATAATAAATTGTCAGTTACAGATACTTTTCCAAAATATCAATTCACACCGCGTTCCTGTCGATCGATTGTTTGTCTAGCAACTTCGGTTACATGACAATTGTCGAGAACAGATGGATTCTGTTTCTGAGACAAAAAATGACGAACACAGTAATCTGGTAGGTATCTTCTCAATCGCTGTACCTCCTGTATCATCAAGGTATTTATAGAAATGACATTAGGAAGACAATGATATCATTTCAGTTAGTTGTTTATATCAAGAATTCAATTTGATGAGTGGGTAATCTCAGAATTTGAACATTGATCTCTCACAAGAAATACTACTGAGATTTTCAATTGTTATCAGTTGAATGGAAATGGTTTATTATCAGTTGATTTTGAATACGTTGAATGTGACAATGTGAGTATACGTAGTATACACCAAAACAGCATAGAAAATTATATAAGTGTACAAATATACACGTATGAAAAATGTATTTTTCAGTTTGGCATCCTTACATACATATATTGTCTAGGTTTTCCTATATTCATTCGAATTATTCCGCATATACGAAGTTTTCTTGTTTGAAAAAAGGACCGATAAATAAATATGTCATCAAATATATACAGTGCTTCTCAAAAGTCCCCCCCCTCTTATCTTTGAAACGATTATACATAAACAAGTGAAATTTGGAAACTGAATATTAAAGGTTGTAAACTGCCCTACTAGGGATGATAGATGACGAAATCGTCAATGATGATGTCACAAGGCCATTGTGACCAATAAATTTAAACGGAACCCCACGGCAAGCGACACCTCTTTTAAAAGGTATCGAAAAAACCTATTCAATGATACTAATTTTGTTTGTGTTTATGGCAGTTTTGAGGGCTCATTAGTAAACATTAGAATTTCAATTCCATTCAGTATGATATTAATTACAGATTTAAGAATCAGTATCTACTCAAAGAAATTGTTTGAAGTGACCTCCATTCATTTCCTGACAGTAAAACATCCTATTTTTGAACTATTCTCGTACTTTTGCAAATGTTTCTGCGAAAACAGCCTCACATTAAGCAATAATACGTTATTTTAAAACCTCAATATTGTCAAACAAAATTAGTATTATTGAATAGGTTTTTTCGATACCTTTTAAAAGAGGTGTCGCTTGCCGTAGGGTTCCATTTGAAATTATTGGTCACAATGGCCTTGTGACGTCATCTTTGACGATTTCGTCATCTATCATCCCTAGTAGGGCAGTGTACAACCTTTAATATTCAGTTTCCAAATTTCACTTGTTTATGTATAATCGTTCCAAAGATAAGAGGGGAGAGGGGACTTTTGAGAAGCACTGTATAATATCACCCGAGCCGTATTTTGAATTCCAAATTATGCCCTTGTACCTTCTACTAAAAAATACAATCTGTACGTCTCCATTCCATCAACATTCGTTCGAATAGTTTCAGCCATGCTAGCAATGCAAAATCACCTTCAGTCGCTACCGACGGATGAAACACAATTCACGTTGTTGCCAGTGTTGCCACGTGAGACGCGTCAATGAATTATGCATTCTCCGTCATTGGATCGGACAATGCCTATTGTATGGAGCAGCGTCCCAAGGGAATTAATTATGGTTCTTCTCTAAGACATAATGAATCTGAGCGCGTCGACTTCCAAATTATCGTTCTCATGTGGAGTGTTTCGTTAGTTATGCATTGCAACGCCTTCCTCTCGCTCAAGAACACCACAGAGCACCTCATTTTCGAACCAACATTTTCACGTTTGAAGTTTTGAAGTAATTTTGAATTGTGTCAAAAAAAACGTGGATCAAGTTTACGTTACATCAAAAGAATATATGTCAAACGTTTCACGTTCGGAAAGGAGAAAACTATCACTGATATACTATCATTATCCTATCGAATGATGTCCACAAACTTGATATATCGATTGTACAATCTAACATAAATAACACTGAATGAAATATACATGTTGAGTCAAAAATGTGTACCGAGCTAAAGTGATTGTACATCGAAAAAAACTATAGTTCGATGAATAAGCTTATAACCCAAAATGCATGAAAGATATATCCTTTCAATCCTGTTCATAATGACTTGTAAAACCAACAACGAATAACTGTTTTCACTTCAAATACTGTCAGTAGTCACATTCACATTTGATTTCAAACTGAAATAAAGACACCAACATGTTGAAGAGTTTCACAATCGATGGTTTTTTTTCGTTTTGGAATAAGTGTTACTGCTCCATCGTGGAATGATTGACACTGATATTTTATTATAAAATTGGTAGACTGTATATTGTATCTAAACGTTACAATATATTATGCGAATGATTATGATTTGAAAATCCAGCTATTGAAATTTGATGAAGGAAATATAAAGTTTCAATTCATTACCTATGTCAATTATACTACTATAAACAGCATTGAATTATATTTAGTTACAACAAACTGGTTAATTCGGAATAGACAGTTGAAATGTAAATTTAATTTTTGCAGGACATGGTTTATTTCAGATTGTTTTTCAAAATCGTTCAAGAATATATAAATAAAAAAATTTCAGTTTCCAGATGGCAAACAATAATATTTCATCTGACTTGTGTATTTTTTTATTGCAACCATAGAAAGTTTTGATATGGCCACGAAAGCAAGTAAGTAGGAGAAGGTAGGTCCCAGGGGGCCATGTTTCTTCTTTACAGTTGAAAAAAAAATGATACAGTGGCGTATGATGTTGAAAGAATGAGAAGTTCAAGGCACAGAAGATATAATGCAATGGAATCAAGACTGCAACCATTTCTTGAATGACAATCCAATGAATGCTTTAATTTTCAATATGAGTCCGATAGCTATGTTTCTCACAATATAATTCAGTTTTATTTACCAACTGGTTCATTCAGCCATATAGGCTGAATATGACTATTTGCAAAATAAACACAATTATTGAACTATTTAATGGAAAACAAATTCAATCAAATTGTTTCCAACATTCCTATCCAGAATCTATATCGATAGAAATAAACATTGGGGCATTAAATCTTCAATATAGGATCATTAGGAAAAATTCTTCATAAGGAGAACTTCTTTCTTTATCACGATTCGATTATTTGTATTCCATTTCATCATTTAATTTCCATCTTTCAATCAATATATATTGAATTATCTGATCGAACGATTATTCACAATATGACGATTTGAAAATAACTGAAGAACGAACCGATAGATCATTTTTCGGAATGATTTCAAATGGAACAGCTCCGAATTTTTCGAGAATTCCATTTCTGAATGAGTTTCATTGTTTATACGAATTCCGAGTGATTGAGAAATCAAAGTTCGTCAATCTCAAATTCTCTTGATGATTGTCAATAGTTCTCTGAACTGATTCTTGAAATTAGTTTGAACAACCATCTAGAGAAATCCAAATATTTATATATCTTTCAATATAAATTTTCCACTTACACACATGATGCAGCATTGATTGATGTTGTCAACCGACAGTTTTCATGAGCGCAATAAATATTGTTATTTGAAAACTCTCCTCGAAATGTGCGCCTGTGGAGCCAGAAAACTTTTCTCGCTGCGGAAACGTTGAATGTAAATGTAACCTTTAGCCCGAGGTTGGTGAATTTGTTATCAGGATCAGAAGCGGTATAAAGACTACCAACGAGTGGCTGATGTACATAAATTTCAGGCAATCGAAGTTGAAACGCCAAGTATTCAAATCGGGACTTGTTCTTGTGGGAAGCGGGTCCTTGCCAATGGGAATCAAAAATAACCTAAAACATTCAGATGGATCTGTCTACTCTCATCTCAAAAATTAGGAAACCCTCTGATTATGTCATTGCTAAAAAAAGAAACTGATAATTTCTTCAGATAATATTTTTTTGTCTAATTCATTGATCCTTCTGGTAGATTTTTTCTTAGAATAAATTATATTGAAATATATCGATGGTCCCAATTAAGAAAGTCGTATCTACAAAATGCGATCACTGTCGACAATTTTGACATTGAAAAATGTGTCATTTTAATGAAATTCAATATGCACATTGTAGAACTCATTCTTGCGAATACATTTATGTAAAAAAGTGAAAATCGACAAAATGAAACTATCGACTTTCTCAATTGGGACCATCGATATGAATGTATTCACATGAAGAACTTCCCAATTCAACAAATTGAATTTCAATGGGATCCAATGATTCAAATGTTTCAGGAAATTGTTTTACCGGTATTTTTAAAATATTATGTAATCGATTGTACAGCAAATAGGAATAGAAATGATAAGTCCTCGATAATAATAAGGCAGTGACATTAACAAATTTGGCATTTCCAAACCATTGTTCATCATAGTTTCTATTTCACTTTTTGGAAACTTTAAGGAAATGTATATACTATACACCTGGTATAACCAATAATGAAAGCGTTATCGCAGCTTCATCAAAAGGACTATAAGATGTCGTCAAGCAAAGACGCATCTCATCTCTCAAGAGATGAAACAGTATCTACAAAGACAATGTCGAAAGTTTTCAGAATCATAACAATACTGGAAGTTTCTGATGGGCACCTGACTATTACAAGGACTTGTCTACAATTTCGAGAATCTCGGCGATGCTTTGCATTCGCAATTCTCATTATTGCAATAACCTAACATGCAATTCTAGGTTTAGACGTAATCATAAGGGGCACATCAATTTCAGATGTGCTTCTAATTGAAATATATTGGTGACATCAAACATGCCTCTAGTTCTCTTCATTACATTTTCGCCTGAACTTTGTTACGGACTACTACAATTTGGTGAGCTACTTTTTACTGATAGGCATGTTCGAAAATTGCCAATTCACCAATTTTTATGTGGACGGACTCATTTTTTCCAATTGGCTGTTGGAAGGAAAACTCCTGCTGTCAGCTGAAAAAATCAGTTTCTCTGAATTTCATGTGATTAAAATTCGGTAAACCGGTATGATAGATACACGATAGATGGGACAGTCACGCGATGATAGCATTCATATTGAACGCAAGACAAATTAATTCGAAAACAAATACGACAATGTTATCAAGTTCGTGTCAGATGTATCATATAAAAACTCCGTATTCAATGAATTTTTTTAATAACATACGGGGTGGGTCAAGGAAACTGTTCTGTTATAACCAGTTATTACCAATTCGGTAATACGATTTTTTATAGATAACAGTTCAGTCAGAACTCTGATATATATTCATTTTCATTTTCATGAGATGCATATCAGATTCCGATTCTGATTTGGTAGAATTTAATTGCCGTTGCCAGATCATTTGGAAGAATTCATTTTGTAGAATATAACGAATCATAATGGATGGTCATTGGTAAACTGTGAAAATGTAACATATGCAAACTCATAATACAAAACGTTCATCATTGTTTTCCATGTTATACCATATAACTACATATATTATATCACATAACTATTGTGTTTTTTAGGTAAGTTTCCTGGAGACGCTATGATATCATCCAATTTGTATATAATCAAATAAAGGTACGTATTCTAGTCTGGAATTCTATCAGATGCAAATGCCATTGAATGGTTGTATTACCCATTATTACTTGACCGATCATTCGCCTCAACTTTTCTCAATCATACTTCTAGTGACGACTGTTCAAGAAATGAATGTTAACAAACCTAATCAAGTAATCCAATTGACTAGCCATCGCTTGTCTCCGAATCAGGTTGAGTTCTCTTTGTTCAATCAGACTATAATTATTCTAATTTATGCATATTAACAAATGTTCAATTATTCAATTGGCCTTTATGAGCTGGTGAAATGACTATTCTAGTTGAAACATGGATTATATCTTATAACTGTGAAAACTCATTTGCTCTACTTTTGTATCCAAATTCACAAGATATTTCTCCATTTTCCGCTGTAGTTTCCAGAAGTATGTCAATAGAAAGACAAATTCGAATGGGCCAAGCAATTCAGTAACAAGACTTCTGAAGTTGCTCATTCCAATGAAGATTGGAATGACGTACGCATATTTCACTATTTATCGAGATGTTTATGTATCCGTATGTTCCGATTAAGCCTTATCTTTATGATTATGAAGCTTCCACAAATTTTTCTTCAACATAACAAATGTCAGACCTCGCAAATCGTAAACTGTTCATTTCTACGTTTTAGCTCAAAAAATGTTCTAGATCGATCGAAGTATTTTTCGCTACTTCCTGCCGATTTGTGATTTGTGATAATCCATTTTTTGAATTTTCGAAGTAATGTTTACTCACTATATGCATTATAATTCCAAAACCAATAAAAATGTAGTATGTCACCTCAACAATCAACATTGAATCCGACGCGTTTCAAATACTGTTTTATATTTTTCTGAGCTAGGATATACCTATTCTTGTCTTTGGTTTCGTTACATTTATACTGTAAGGAGATGATTCATGTTTATATAATGCTCAGTAATTTTGAGTCCTATAAATCCCAGTGGTTACAAAGGAGTTCGCCATAAATTTCCTCTCCCCTTCTCATAAAAACGAATTAATCCGATGATTCATTTCGACAAATGTCGAAAATGGCTGTCTATCATCGTTCTCTCGTCAATTGAGTCTAGTCATGCCATAACTTGAGTACGTGTCGGCATAAAATAAGACGCGTTTTCAAAACATCCTGATATTTACAAATGTAAACGTCATCACAAATCAAGCGTCTCGTAATGTTTGTCGACTACTCTGCCCATTCAACGAGTCGAATTATCGTAAACAGAAAACACATGTTCGAGGAGTGGGCTCTTATTGAAATCCTTCTGATTCGACCACCCGGTCTCTAGCTGAGAAACGTTGCAAGTGTTGGAGATGACAGCAGATGAAATTTCATTTCCGGAAAATGGTAGTCTTTGATAGTCCATGTCATTCGAAGCGGGCCCAGTACAATTGCCAATTCACTACTGATTTTCTAACATTCTGATATAGATGTACGGTGAATGCGGGTACTATAAATCTAATATTGGTGAAACTCGAATGAAGTCATTTACAGGTGGTAGCTTGACGTCACAATAGCTTCAGACTTGACCTTATGACCTTGGTGGTGATGAATTATTTGTTCAAAAAAATTCAATATCTACAATTTCCAGGGGGGGATAGTTCAGGTATATGATAACCGATTTCGAGATATCGATTCATTAAAAAATACATTTTATTGTTCTGATTGCATTTTAATCAACCCTGAACAATTATGCTTTCTTTATTTTCTGTAAAAAAATTATAATTAAATTGTAATCATAATATCCACATACTCCACCTTTTGTGACTTTTATAATGAATATGCATCATTTCGTGCTTTTTCTTTAATAAATTTGAGAGTAGTAGAAAGTTATTTTCAAAATTCGATATCTCGAAATCGGTGGAATTTAGGAAATGAAGCGTTTCATCAATTTTGTTCAGAATTTCGAGCAGAATTGAAATGTGGAATAATATACAGGGCGTCCCATTGGAGAAAAAGAAACTTTGTTTCGTCCTGACTTTTTGACTCATTCTGTATACTTAATTTTTCATTAGCTTAATGGATTTTGAAAAACCCTACAACTTTTGTATCCTAACATTTTTCGCTCGCTTTCCATACATATCAGCGACCCTGTATAATAACATTTCAATGTTCTTTCTCTTCGAATGGGTTTTATTAAAATTTGTGAATGGGTGTGAAGTATAGTCACGAATGTAACATTTCTGATTCAATCGGAAATCTCTATCAATTAGTTTTTTATACACACTCTATTCAAGAATACATTGATTATGTCGAAGTTAAATGAGAACTTTTTTTTCTGGAAATGAACCTGAAATACCGAAATGTAATAAAATATGAGGTATTTTGTATGGAAAATGATCATTTCTGTTCACTTCCGGTATATCTTACCATGCTACACCCCATCAATATATATGTCGATTGTATTTCCACAGTGCAACTTGGAATCAGACAACCATGACAAAAGTTGAATTATAATAAGTTCTTTAGTAGAAAGGTGTTTTCAAAAATCACTTATTTTCGATATATATCAAGTTACCCAAATTTTATGAATTGGTAACTATTTCCATCAATGTAATTCTTGTAATCCTTTCATACTCTCTTACATTTTGCTCATACTTGTTTTCTATGTCGACCACCAGTATCAAGACCAAGTAGGTCAGGGCACCGAACGTGTTCGTAATATAAATGACACTCCTGACACGAGTTGAGCCCTACAAAATATTACTTTGGAAATTAGGGTGAGAGAGTTTGGCGAATATCGTCAATAAGTTCCAGAATTCATTTTTATATCATGGTCTGTTAGTAAGAATGAAGATGAAAATCATTAAAGTTTGACGAACTCTCAACTTGTTAGATCTCAGTTGTTCAGAGGGTTATCACCAACAACAGAAAATCTGAATTCAATGAAATTAAGTGATGAGATTTATTTACTTTCACGGTATCGAAAAAAACTCTGAAGTACTCGCTCGAACTCACACTTCTCCACAAATTCAAAAAGTGTATCAATATTATGAGGCACTTTATGTCATTCAGAGGATTTTCGTTAACTGAAATTGAAAAATCAAAACCATCAACATCCTAGCTCTTTTGTTGATATATTCACTGTATCATCATTGATTTGTAGGTATTTGAGTATATGATTCTTATATCATGGATATATTCAATTGTAGGTATTATTGAGTTCGCCATCACGGCGGTATTCAATGTCGGAATAGCATTGTAAATATGTGAAAGATTATCTGATGATACTACAACATATTATACTATAATGACCAGCAATCATACTTAAAGAACCTAAAAGGATATCGTGTTATCGAAATAGACTGTTGATATGGAAAAAAATCTACTTTATGAGCGTTTATTCATAGGTCAATAATTCTATGCATTATCGATTCATTGTAATAGTACTATGCATATCCGATGGAATTGGGTGGAAGAAGTACTTCGACTTGACTGAAAAATAAGGTCGTCATTACAAAAATATCGATGGCGTCATTACTTCTATGTATGTTGGTGATTCGTTCAAAACTTAAGTAGGCACTACATCACAATCTTATTGGAATATGAGTCTTTGATGAACTGAAATATCTTGATTTTAGGAAGAATGAAGAAGTAAAGTGAATTACATCCAAAATGATACACATCAATTATTGAGTTTTGCTTTCACTTCAACGCATTTCAGACTAGCATCACTCTGTGAACCCAATATAATAATGAAGCAGCCTTGAATAAACTGGTGATGAATTCATGAACATACGGACCGTCCAACTTGGTACAAATATTAACACAAAACGTCACCGGTCTTTGGAAACGTTATTTGCAAACGAGATTTGCTCAGAAACGACATAACCGAGCTTATTGTTACAATTTCATGAAGGAAGTGGGTACCTAATGGCAAGGTTTAATAATGGTCACGTTAAACCGCACCACATACCGATTTGGAATGAATACAAAGTTAGCTCTGACTTTAGTTGTCGTTTGTTTCTTCAGTGAATTGAAGTGAAATGTTTACAAAGGTAATGTTTTTTCACCTATGACCAATTGTCATAATCATGTTCTTATTCACTTTCCGGAAATCATTAGAAGATAAAGAATGAAGTATGATAATGAATGTTTTACACGATAGATTCTTCTGGAAATACAAAAATTACTCAACGCCATATTCTTCTTTTTTTTTCACAGGTCCATATAGCTCATCCAATTTTCAATCCCAAATAAAACTTATTTTGAATTATTTCTCTTCAGAAATTGCTTTCATAAAAATCTCCACTTGTATTACCATCACTGCGTTATTGAAGCTTCTGTATTTTATACCCACCGATGTGCCTTATCTGTCAGTCAAGAGTTCAATTGAATAGATCGATCGACTATTAAAATTCCAATTAATCAGTTTCAGAAACCCTCGCAAAAATGCCACGCTTTATCCCTTTCAAATAGAGTCTGAATCGGCCTTGAAATTATGTACCATTCTAAATTCCCGACCAGACGACGAATTGTTATCGATATGGATCGCTTTCAGCTTTGAATAGGGCCTCACGTCAGATTATCGCCGATTGTGATAGAGATCTCGAAAAATCATGAACAAGTCGGATAGGATTACAGTCGGAGACAACGAGAAAACTATCTCGGCGTGGTCGCTTCTTGCATAATTCTTCGAATCGTGTTCCACGCCTAGATTTCGTCGTTTGTCCCATTGAATTTCTCTGGTGCTTGCTGAGATTATCAGGATGTGAACTCGATTGCAGTATTGTGGGAGATGATAGTATCTTGAATCGACGAAGAATATTTCTTCATCTGTATTTGATTATAGTAAAAGCTATTCGAAATGGAATACAGAATAAAATTTTATTTGTTTCTATAACGCAATATCTGAATTTCAGGTTATAAATAACATATTACTCAATTCAAAAAATGAAATTCACAATACTGGTGAAACATATAAACCAGTAGAAGAAATTGTGTATGGGTGAATAATGTTGGATTAGCTTTATGTGAATGAGAAATCTATATTCATCCATTGTTAAATTAGTTAGATAATATCTCATCCGTCTAGCAGGACAAGTACTTTGTCCATGATATACTCCTAGCCAGCCTACGGAATTTTCGAAAGTGGATTTCAAAAAGATATAAGGTTCTTCTCGAATAATTCCAATTTGATATATCATTGTGAACGAAGTGAATTTGAGGTTTGAAGTAAAATGAATGAAAATACTGATCAATTGTGTTGCGAAACTTTGGTTTCATGTATCTTGGTTATACATCGCTTGAGCAAAAATAAGTTTTGAGGAAAGGAGAATTCCATGTTTCTATCCAGTTCAACGACCAGGCCCATTTCATTCCTTTTATCTCACCTTCGGATAATGTTTGCGTCTAAAATTTTTCGCTGCTCTCGAAACTTCTGCATATCTTAGTCGCAGGTTTGCAAAGTTTTCTCTCGTTTCAGAGTTGTTCGGCTAAGAGTAGCTCACAGAAGACACTCAACTTCGATTTTTGTTTCTCGTTACTTTTCTTTCTACTACTTTTCAATTTCACTTTGAGCCCAGCTCTTCCGGATTTTGTTTCCGGCTACATTAAAAAGAACAAAAACGATTCGACCACAGATAGAAAAATGGAAATATCGTTTCGCAAAAAGTACATCGTTTTCGGATTGGATAATTTGCCCGCAATAATCATACAACGTTTCAGAAAGTGTAGGTTGTCTATGCTATTCTTAGAAATAATGTATTGTAACTGCCATTTTCAGAAATGTATTTCAAATTTCAATATATTTAGTACTGAGAAATTCACTTTCTGATATTTGTATATTTCTCATCATCTGAGCTTGTATCGTGACATTGAGACTTCATGTAAACAGTGCGTAACAGTTGAATTTAAGTTTATGGGTTTATACAATTATATGTATAGGAGAGTATACGTGAAACATTTGTTTGAGATTCAATCATTCTCCAGTAATTCACATTGTTCGCATTTCCTTATTTCCGGAAGCTAAAATCACGATGATTTGATGATGAATAAATTCAAAATTTGGAATCTGATATTCTAGGCGAAGTGCCTCGAGTTGATAACCCGAATGATATTGAATCATTCCATGATTACCACTAGCCTAGGGACATTATAGATGATAATGATTTGACGTGAAAATCCTTTCATCGGTCGAATAATCTAGGATGCATAATGGCTGAAATTGTGACGTTTTGCATGATGCTTTTATGAAACCGAAATCCTGGATATACATAAATTAACATCAAACTTGTGTAGTGATAGGTATAATGTCTAATAACTGATTTATCGTGGTTTAATAATTTTGAAGTGCATTGTTGCTTACGATGATTGAATTATGCATTGCCTCAAATTTTGAATTCAGTAACAAATAATCAAAATTGATAGATCAACGATTTTTGATTATGTTAAGCTGGATCTCATGTAGTTGGTTGTTTTGTTGAATTTTGAATTTTCGAACATTCCTCAATTATTTGATTCCAAAGAGATATTTCTTGCATTCATTCAATCAATTGTTGATTCGATTGAATTTAATGTGTTCATTGAGGAAGGTGAAATCGTTGTCTAGACTTCTGGTCTTTGAAATTACATTTTTCGATATATTCTGACGTACCTTCTGTCGTTTTAGATTTGATATAGTCAAATTTCAGAATTTCACAAACTCATCGGATTTGTAATCATCGATATTATTAAAATTATCATTCATCATAATTACATTGGAGTTACCAGCATTACACACCGCCATTGAGTTGTTGTTAATACGATCCACCGACATTAAATTATTCTGTTTTGTAGCTTGTAAAAACAAGAGAATAACGATCTCATTATACAAGTAGTTGGCGGTGTTTGTGATAGTTATTCAAAGCTTCGTTAGATAACATTGAACTAACAGTTAACATATTCTAGTGTCTGCAAAAAGAGCATAATTCACTTGAGCTTCTGTTTTATGTGTACCTAGAGATGTTATGATGATTATCTTGGGTATTACTTCTTCTGCAAACCTAATGCATGTACTACTCCAGTAAACATGAACGTTAATAGTGTGGTCATGATTTTTATCTTTTTTTTTTTCGAGAGTGTGTCTAATATACAAGAATTAACTTGGGAGCTTTCCTCGTTTGTTTGTATACATCACTTGCATGACAGCTACACGCAAAAATATAGAAACAGTTGCGATATCTTGAGTGTCGGTTGTTTTATTCTAGCCTGACTTCGATACATCATCGTCGAAGGTTCAATCAATACTCGATGTGATTCCTCAGGGTCAAATAACAGAAATTGTTGAAGAAATATAAAGAACAATCAAACTATTGCAATACGATACTGAATAGACATTCAGCTCGAAGAGTTTGCATGCTCAATAAATATCGGAAGTGAGCTATAGTCACTTGACAAAATTACTGCTGATTTGTAAACAAAAATATCGATGTCTGTAGTCTCTCTCAGAGCATTTCAACCTATATCATGATTTTTCTCGTATCATAAACTTTATTCACCTTGTAATTGTAGCAGAGTATTTACTGACCCAATTTCTGAAACAATATTTCCACTTTTCGTTATTCTTAGAAGTAGCTGACCATTCAAATTTCCCATTGAGATCGTTCAAGCCGATATTGTTAATGAGGAAACTTTTGAAGGAAATTATTCGCATCGCTCTTCATCTGGAATCCTTGCTCACAATATCTAATTGAAAAAGGTTTTTCTTCTCCTCTGTTTTGAAATGGAACAAGTACCATGAAAGTCGTTAAGATTTCAAAATTATTTATTCAACTTGATGGTCGGAAGAATAACAACTTCATTAGTGTTGTATTAAGATCGCTTTTCGGAAAGGTAATCATTTTTTTTATATGCAATGAAATGTTTATATATTTTGAGTTTGTTTCATTCATTCGATTCATTACACGAAGTTTGTAATTGACGTGATATTTGTCCTATATATGAGGACCAAATGAATTCTAACAGTGAACTTTTTTTTGCAAATATGATAATGAATGATCATCAAATCTGTCATATCTTCCTCCTCTAAGTGATTATATTCGATTGAGGATTTATATTTCAATGACCAATATTGCCTGCAAATTTTCATTAAATAAGCTCATCAAGCCAAGAAATATCTATAAATTTAATATTCATAATCATATCCTGAAAATATTGGAGGACTCAAGAGACAAATCGATTGACATTTCTTCAGAATCAATTTAGGTAGAACAGAACGAATATACAATTTTGCCTGTAGTAGGCATCTCTCCATGATTGATGGTTCCTTCTTTTACATCGCTTTTAGTTATTGAGTATTCGAATACATACACACACACACACATATACACACGAATCTCAAATACACCAAAATCTCTACCTTCCGTTTTTGTATTTATTTTCGAGTAATGAATATGGTTCCGTATATCGACGTTGTTCTGACTAATATTTGCTCGAATAACTCCGCATACGTTTCGCTGTTTATTTACTCCGGAATCTGACTCAATAAACTGCCCCATTCAAGACGTCTCTAAGATACAGCCAAACGAAATATAAAAAGGAATTCACTTTCATCTATGCCCTTGAGTGAATACGATTTCTTACGTTAACATGAGTAGAATGAAATGTACCGCGTGATCTAGATGAAGATGAACAGCATGAGTATGAAAAAGAGACAAATTATGCGAAAGTATCTCCTTATAGTACTTAGAATCAACAATAATATCTGATGTATCCAGAAGTGACAAATGGCGTGTCGTTGACATTTATAATGAAGGAATTTCTACACTAATGAAGATACAAAACAAGGAATGTTGTTGGAAGTTGCAAAATATAGCTTACTGCAAATAAAGAGCGGAATTAAAATAGGTTAGAAAACATAATGTGTTCTAATCAAAACAGATTGCTCTGTTCGAGAAATCGAAAACCTGATGCTTGGAAATTATTCTGTTTTCGCAATTGTGATCAATTAGATCACCTTCTGTTAGATTTCGAACGTTTCGAACGGAAATAAAGGTCATGAAGTTGAGTTTAATAGAACAATTTGAAAATGGCTTCCGGTATATTCCACAGTCTAGCGAAAACGAAGATCATCACTGATTACTCTCACAGATCGTTTATACCCTACAAGTAAACGAGTTGAAATTAAAATGGCGAGGCGGAAGGGAAAGGGACGGCTCAACCTAGACGGTGTTATTGGCATACCGAATATTAATGAAGAACACTTGGACAGAAAGTTGGGGTGGAAGTTATTGGTTATACTTCTGTTGGGAGTTTGCTTGAAAGTAATATTGCGTGAAGTTTTAGGAAGTTGAAGATCGGTAGAAGTTATAGAATATGATGCATTCATACGGTATGAAGGGTTGTTTAATTCATATTCCTCATACACCAAGTAAGCACTTGTGGTTACTAAATTCTACTGCAGTATTTAATTTCAGTAAGTGCGATTTCTTGAACTTGTTCAGATTTGATTGAGAATAATTTTGATACAGCTCTAATATTGCTTTGCTTTCAATCAATATGTTATAAGAAAAGAGTATATATAGGGTATATTAGATTGTGGCCCAGAGCCATTATCCTGGTTTGTCTTTACCTATATACTGAGCCACAGCTTCAATATAGGAAATCCTATCTTCAATAATCTAGAAGTACGGTTCATTTGAGGTCGTCATTATTTTTCAGAAAACATGCTTACTATCCAATGAGAAATAAAATATGAAAAAACAATCAAACTTTGACGCCAGATATATTCCACCTTATCCAGAAACTTCCGTGCTATAAATCTAGTGAAATTCTAACTGAGATAACGATCTACCAAGAGTGAGACCCACAAAGGCGAATGAATTGTGTTTCAACTAACTCTGACAATAACAATAATTCGAGTCGGGTGGCCTCATTATTCTCTTTGTTTCAGTTCCGATTCTTGGTAGTTTATACATAGAAGTGAGTTAATGTATGCTTTGATGATCTCAATAGTGTATAAGAGTTAGTCTGTAATGTGACAATAATTCTGATTAGTTCATCATCATCCTACAGATGAATTTCCAATTCACAACAATGTGTTGATTTTTTAGCAGGACATGAAAGAGACCTATATCAATGTTACTTTCAAGATATTTAGGTTCCATTAAATAATATATGAGGTGTTTTCAATGCAGATCAAATTCCAAGCGGAGTGGTGGATTTTTGTTGAAACGAAAACAATATCTTTGAACTTGAATGAGGTTAAAAAAATGCCTAGTGATAACAAAAACTTTCAACCACGGTACTGACAATGATATCGAGAATGAAAGTCTCAGATACAATGTTACTACACACAGTTATTGAGAAATTAATTAAATTAACGAAATAGATAATTCTGATATCCCCTTCCAGAGAAGTTGGAGATTACTATAGCTACCCAATACCAGAATTAGTACTAGTGGTGATCCTCGACCTATGTATGACTACCTAACTGTAATTGTACTAGAGTTTCATGTTTCAACTCAAATTCAAATCTTAGTTCGCGAAAGTGAGTTTCATCTATATTTACTGAGCGTAGTTATATCAAGATCGCACAGTCCGATACTCTAGGTTTCATATGAATTATACATGTCATTAAGGAATGAAAAATGCAGGTATCTGTCATGAAACCCGTTCACGATTACTGTTTTAGATGTTCGATTCTGACTCGACCGATTCCAACCATCCATGATTAACAAGTTCATGAACTGTAATGAGCAGGAAATGCCGTAGTGGATTGACGCATGCATCAATTTTCCAGCGCATCTGCACGCCCTTCCATATCGTCTACCATTTCGTTCTTGAAATGACATGTACTTGATACCATTTTCATACACTATTGAATGGGGTTTCTACCAATGATTTCGTCATCGCAGTTACTGTCAAGTTATATTTCCCATTTGACTCTTTCTTTCTACATGAAACTTCAGAGCAACAGAAAATAGATGAGAAACATTCATATTTGTTTCATTGTGCATAGAATCTGAGATTCTTGAAATTTCAAATGATCAGATAGAATTTTATTTATCATTTGAATGACACATCTTGAACTGAAACTGACGTACCGGGTGTCCCAATTTATCGTATATATATAATATCTCGCTTTTAACTAGATAATTTAAGAATTCGAGAAACTGTTTTGAATGGTACTGAAGTACTTTGATAATGACATAAAAAAACTGCAGTGCATTTGACAGGCTTTATAACCATCGGCGAAGGAAATTTTCAATTTTTATAAGGATAATTGAGTAATTATAAAAAAGTCGAAAATGTTGATTTTTTGTTGATAATGATTAGAATAGCAACAAGTATGTTTTATTCGAATACAATAACACACAATTCCTATTGAAAATATACAGGGGGTATCTCATTAAAATGAAAAGTGACAGGCTGTCTAATGCAATGAAGTTTTTTTTATAAGTCACTATGAAAGTACCTTAGTATCATTCGAATCAGTTTTCTAATTCCTAAATTATCTTGTCAAATAAGCGAGATATTGTATGTATACGATAGTTTGAAAAACTGAAAAACACGGTTTGATCATGAACTATAAAGGCAGAAACGATTAATACTATAAAAATGAAATTATTTTTTATTCAATTATCAGTTTCTATAAAGTGCCACTCATATTTTCACAATAACAATATTTCTTTCAATATATTTATTTCTTATGATGATGATCATTTTCACGATTTCAGTTCAGTAAACTTTTCTTATATTTCTTATCTGTGGAAATATCGAATAAACTATTCCCGATAGAGTCTCTGATATGTCTATTACGATCATTTCATTATTGAATGATTATGATATCAGTATCTTTGGACCAGTGTTTTCGGGAAAAAATATGGAGACCTAATACAAATATGTTTCGATAAACCATCATATTCCTCAACACCTTCACTGACAGCTATTTCGGGTAAAAAACTGCGCGCAAACATAATCTACCAGTCTTATAATTCCGTATTTCTCAAGACCTAATCACGCCGTACTCTCATTAATTATGTCTGCGCCATCTTCGTAGACCATGGCGGGCTAAAATTTATGTTCGTTAATCTCTGTGAGATATGCGCCCATTCTGAGCCCAGACTCGTTTTCACGAGTTATGGACGAGATGTGACGGTCGTGTTTTCGTTTTTCCAAAGCTTTCTAAGGGCGCTTTTATGTTTTCAGAAGGATCCTCTAATTGCTCGAAAATTATGTTCAACGGGGTGTGGAGCTTTATGATTTTTTGTAGCGTTAATGGCGTCTTTTCGGTCTGCAGCAATAATTATGCTGTTTCGTAGAACACAGACATTGGTCTAGAATAATATTTAGATGGTATTAGTGGAATCTCCAAGAGACTACTTTATGACTTTGGAAGCAAAACACCAGAAGAATGTTTTGATTTATCATCTTTTTAATGGTACTGAATTCGTCGAAACCATTCGTGTTCTGATGGAACACTTTTTTTTTATTTTCACTGAATTCATTCTCAAGCAGTTGTTTGTATATTGTATCATCGCTATCTCATGTTAATAGACTTCATTTCATAACCCATTCTTCAAATATTTCAGATGTTCCTATTGGAATAAAATTCTTTATGATCTGATACAATACATCAAGCAACACGAGCAATCGAAGCACTCTTCCACCAATTGAAATATTCTTTCAGTTATTTTGATAATATTTCATACTTGAATTCAATTTTTTTCTCATGGATTGTGAACACTTCCAAGTAAAAGAATTGTTTGTGACTTGGCGTTCTGTTTTTTTTTTTGGCTATCAAGAGAGTACGAATGGTCAATATTGAATATCACCTATTTATTCAGTAGCAACCTCATATAATATACCCTACTTCTCGATATTTATTGTAATGATAATCGAGATGTAGATAATCCTTGGAAAAAATTATTTCATATCGTTAACCTTCGTGATTTTTAGATGAAATATTTCTGGAATGTTTGGTGGTATCTAGAAGTGGAATAATATTGGGCGTGTAATTTATTGAATATCAACTTCCGGGACAGCTGAAATAGGTCAGATCTTATACGATGTCAACAATTTTCTTTCATTGAAAATATTAGAAACTTCTAACGTTGAAGAAAACAAAACCAGCGAGGAGAAAATAATATATTGAAACATAAGTATGCTAATTAGATATATAACTTGAAGCAATGGAAATGTGGGGAATGATTGCCATTCCAGACTGTTTCAAACTATTGATGAAACAGTCAAAACTTTGACTGACTGATACCCTCACCCTAATGCATCGCCTTGGAGGGTCGACTTGAAACCCTGCTGCCGCTAGTTTCTATCATACAACCATTCGGACTTTCGTCCGCCGTCCCGTTAGTGTTAGCCGGTATTCCAAAGGCCTCTAATGCGATTCTTGTCGGCGATCGTTTGATATCGTACGAGCAACAATGTTTAATGAAATTTTGATGTTAATAGCTTGTTTCCTTTCTGATCATGCAGAGTGAATAGCATAATTTGTGTATTCAAGTGGGTAATAATCCTTGTCGGTGAATGGCGCCGAACTAGATTCGAATTGTGAGTAGAGAATACTATGTGTTGCATGCATCAATTCCTATAATCAATAAACCATCATCCTGTAGATTGTATTTTAATATAAACAACTTTAGTATCAACGACGAAAAATTTTCAACCCAAATTTGACACAGAGACAAAAAATGTCCATATCTTAATTTAGTCCTATGCAGATGATACTATTGTCATTGACATATAACATCGACTCATAACATTTAGAAGCAAAATATATGGACACATGACATAAGCATATGTCATTGACCTATTTCAACATATTCCGATAGCGAAGGAATATTGAAATTTCAATCGTTCGAATTTCATGATATAACAGGTTTGTTCCAACAAACATTTCTGTATGGTTTCGAAACTGTTCGAACGAAAAAAATTATCATTAACACAAATAAAAGTAAATAAATACCCAAACAAAAAGCTAGATTAGCTAACCTATTCTTTTGGCAAAGAGTTTCTTAATGTGCATGTACCGGAATGACCGTCCTGAAACCATGCTGCAGACGGTCACGAGCTTGGTTGAAACAAAAAGATGATGGTCAGATTACGATCACTTCTCGGTTGGAACAGATTAAATCAATTGATTTAATCTGCTGATTGCGCATGAGCGCGACCATATTGTGACGGTTTCAAGACATGTTGGAACAAACCTAACATAAATATATCACCTAGATGTGAAATAAACCAAATACAATGAAGAAAAATCTTGGTCAAACCTAAGTTTAAAAGCAGATGTCGAATAGAGAAGTTTTATGGCGAGAAATGAATGTCGAAAATGATTTATTTGTTCGACTTGTTCGGATTCTTTGAATACTTTTCTTCATAATCGAGTTTACGATTCGGAAATGTTAGAGCATTGACTATTGTTATGCGCCTCAATTTTTACTACCAATAACTTTTACTGCGGCGGTTTCTGTGTTGGAAAAGATCTGTCATCAAAACCGCTGGATATTAAGTGATGTATATTCGGGAACACAAAGAACGTCGTGATATACTTTTTCAGCCGTAACTTCTTACTCAAAAGGTTATAGTGGTCAATTAATATTCACATGAAAACAATTCATGATTATTCATGTCATGAAATGGATTTGCTTTGGATAATTAATGATATACCTTCATGGGTTATGATTATTTCATAGCCAACATGCCCCTTTATGTGTAACGTGTAATTCACTGCCAGGTAATTTCTTGATTCATTCTTCCTGGCATACTAGTATTTGACATAGTTAAATTCTCCTCAAACGACTTCGAATCGTACATTCCTGGCGGTTTTCTCGGGCAAAATATATACACCTATTCCGAAGTCAAATTCGAGGAAACTGTGATTATGTTTCGAGAATTCCACCCGTATTTCCCAACCAGCATCAAAAAACAGGCAACCTCAACCGTTTGGGACTCATTACAACTCCAAGTCCATCACTTTGAAGACCTTTATATTCAAGACAACGTGACGTTCTGTTTATTTACGCTTTTGTTTTTGTTAACAATCATGTTCAACAATGCGGGTAGATGTTCGCATCAACAAGACTCTCGGAAACTGCATTGTCTACTGCACGTGATGTTTGAAATACCTTCCGATGCTCCTTTTGATGAGGTCATACATATCTGGATATACTGCCCAACATAAGATCATGTTTGATGTATTGGTTTTTATCCTCGAGCATAGATAGGTGCCTAATCATGATAGATGTGATATTATTCTGTGTAGGCATAACTACTACGTGAACAGCAGCTGTGTTAATGGAAACGCATTATTGCATCCTGCCATAATTAGAAACTTATAATTTGATCCTATTTCATCATATGATATGATCAATATGCGCGGCAACTTATATTCGGATGAATATTGGATAATGATCGTCTCGTTTTTTTTTTTTTTGATGCGATCAAATCAATTTCACATGTTCGTATCCATTTCTGAATATACCAAGATTTCTGACGGTGATAGTGTATTGAAAAAAAGTATAGTTTCATGAATGGACTGCTACTAAAGAAGATGAAAGTTGATGAAATTAAAATGAAATAATCCCCACGTAAACGGTGAAAGCCATCAGGTCTAAATTTTATGAATAAATGTTTGTTGTAAGAATACATTTTTTGAATACACTTCTACATTTCTGATATTTCTATAGAGGGCGTTTTCAGATGGTGAGTTGTATTTTTTCATTTCCTTGTTTCTATTATGGTTAAAAAACAAGAGCATTCGTTAAAGTAAACATGATAATATGAAGAAGATGCTCTTGTCAAAATACAAAAAGCGTTTTAGAGATATTTGAGTGTTTTTGGTCACATGATGTTAGCAGGTCAATTCATCACGAGATTTATCGATATATTTCACTGGGCCATAGCCAATTTTATTCTTGATTTCATCAATGACCTTTCTTCGTCATTGATGAGCAATAAGCGTATAATAATTAGTTGTCCTAACAAGGTTTTGGTAGAAATAGGATTTCGAAAACGTTTTATTTTCAGTTGTTCAAATAAATGATTCGACTGAAATAAGAGTTATTGAAACAAATTCCAAATAACCTCTTTCGGTAATACAGATTCCGAGGTGTTTACGTGAATTATCAAATACATTCATTTACGATTTTCTGCTCGAGTTTCCCCATATCCTGAATTCCAGTTCCTTAAACTTTTGATTTCATGTAACCCCAGATTGAGGAATCTAGTGAATTAAGGTCAGGTGAACAAGCGGGCAATAGGAGGGTCTATGTCCATTCATCCTGTGAATATCATCTGCCTTATTTTCGCATACCAGGTGAAAAAATTGATTCTCATGCGTTATCTTAAATTCATTTCTCATCTCTCAACGAAAAACAAACATTAGTAGCTTATGAAGTGTACAAAATACGTGAAAATAAATGAAATAAATAATTTTTTTTTTCATTTAATTCGTCCCCGAACTATAATTCATGGATACATATTTTATTTTTATCCACCATTTTGGGGAGTCTCTTTCAGAACGTATTATCCGATACATTCTATCCAGTTCGTATCAAGATTTGTATAATGTACTCGAGTTTCTGGACCGAGCTGAATGAGCATTCAAGTTGGTGCACTTGAAACTAAAGATTTAGCGAAGTTCAGTAGTATTTCGCCATCATCGCGAAACCGAATACCCTTTCAAATACCTTTCCCGACCTCTCAGAAATCCAATCTCGGATATATTGATCCTTCCTCTCGAGTTTCGCGAGCATTAACTCTACAAAATCATCTTAAATTCCCGGAAAGAGGTCATCGGGCCTCCTACTCCCTCGGTAGAATAATACTTTTTCCTACTCGGTCTCTGGGATTGAGCGCATTAGAGTGACTCTCGGGGAATAAGCGGTATAGAATTCGCCTGCACTGGGCCGGATGATAAAACGAAATGTTTAGGCATTTTGAAATAGCGGCAAAACACATTTTATCATAGGTAAATCCTAAATTTCCAGAATACCTTCTATGTACACTAAGATGATAGATAGTATGTTTGACCAGTATTCTTTCTTTGAAATAATTTTTCAATTCTAAAAATAATTTTCACGGTAATTCAATATTGCAATATTGATTCATTTTTCTATCATACTTGCCACTGAAACTTTGTGATCGCAATTTTCTGGACTTATCATTGACATCTGAAACCACCATATTGAAAGGGGAGAACTAAGTAAGCGTAAGATCTTCTCGGTATGTAATGATTCCAAATTATTTGAAAATTCAAAACCTGATGTCATCTCTAGTTGAACAGTTCGTTCTTCTCAATGAGAAATCCAGTATATGTTCTATTATTCCAATACGTTTTTCAACGAGTAGGTTGGAGATGCAGAATAAGAAAGTTTACTTATGATGTAAGAGTCTCCCTGTATTCAGATTCGATTATGATGAAAGGGAAATGAGGTGATGTTCCTATTGCATTCCATTTCTACTGGATTTGTCATCGATATATTCCCACATATAAGTCTGTCTCTCAACGTGCAGGGGCACTATCATGAATAGTCACGTTTTTTGTTTTATTGTCAACGAATATCTTAGAAATTGTATTAATGTATGTATCTGGTGGAATTCGATTAAGATATATGGAGTTCGAGATGGATAGTTATTAAAATGTTAGTTTACAAAATAGATCTCATTTATTCAGCAATTCCACAACAGAATTCAAATTCCAAAAATGACTGAAGGTTTTACACACCTCTTACCATTGTACCATGTTCAGATGAGAATAAAAGAGAAATTGTAATAGTCATGCATAACTTATCAGTCGATCAAGACTCACCCTGTATATAAATGTTCGTCCAGGTAGAGAAAAAACATTTTCAACCCTGTCACGGTTCTAAATTGCCATCTTACCCTACCACATGTTATTATGTCGAACGGCAAATTTGAGACCAGTCTCGCAGAGCCTTATGAATCATTCAAGTGGCCTACTTATTCCCGGAGCCCAATTGATTCCGTAGCAGTCTATTCGAGTCCGGACTGATATTCGGAAATATCTAGAGCTCAGCTTTGTTAACAGTTCTATTATTTACACGAACGGAATAGTCCGTGTTTATTGTTTGTTCAACATGGAGGTTATCCCAAGGAAAATAATAGAATCGAATTGTCGATTGTTGTCTCAAGTAATGACTTTTGAATGAGGCTGAATGGCGCAGCTGATTCTATCGTAATTGTCTGTGAACTTTCTAGAAGTTTTTCTCTGTTGTGATTTTCCAGTAAATTCCAGTATATACAGGGTTATTCAAAAGGAGTTGGTCACCATTGGTCTCGGAAATCAAATATGGTATTGGTGAGACAGATGATTTGAAGACCATGATCGAATCCTATTTTCGCTGAGAATCAGAGTGAAATTGGAACCAAATCATAAAATTATCCTTATACAAAGAGAAATCCTGCGGAGAAATTAGCAGCGACTGATGAAGTCATTTTTTTAGCTTCCCAAATAGATTGATCTGAGTTGTGTCTATTTCTATTTCATTCCATTCACCTACTGTTTCTCTGTACCATCATTTGAACTAAACAATCATTAGAAAAACTGAAACATCAATAACAAAGATTGTAACGTCACCAGACAAATTGGTTGAGAAATCTTCAGAAGCTGTGATCAGTTTTGTCGAATAGGCAGTCATCGCTAATGATACGCTGTCAGTTCGAAACGTTTTGAACATGTCGTTTTTAATTGACATTAGCGGCAAAGAAGAAGAATCCTCTGTCAAATTTAATGATACAGAGATGAATCAGGCTATGATCAATGGAAACAAGATGAGTGATTTGGGCTCAGCCTAACAAGGTTCATAGAAAGTGATTCATTCAAAGCAAAAAAATGATTATTTGACTGACTATTCAATGACAAATATAAGAACTGATATCAAAAATTCGCCAGACAATTCAATTCACTGATATACTCCGAAAATATTCTCTGCAATATTTGGTAACATTTTTGTGTATAGACACAAATACTTTCTTTTTTGATGCACTTATATCCTCAAGAATCAGCTCACATTACATGATTTATTCGAAATTGGCATGGTACCTGGTTCATTCGAGTATGACAAAGTGGTTTTTAGTGACAGGTTTGGAAGAGAGTAGTGCAATTGAAATGGCAAAGCTATTATCCACATTTTCTGCAAGAAAAGTGTCCGAATCTTCTCTCGACTATATCCTGATCAGTCGAAAAAATAATTAAGAGTTTCTGCAGAAGTGAAAAGAATATTGTTTAATTATCGCTGGTATAAGCGGAAAGTCAGTTGAAAACATAACGTCAATAGAGACAAAGGCATATAACGATAAAAAAAACTAGTTCAATTTTCTTTATCTTCATCCTAAGCCCTAGATTTGTTCTGGTTTCGGATATACCCTATCACCCTTTGCATCCTTCAATCTCGCAATCCATCTGTTATTCACTCTCCCCCGGAATGTATCTCTCAAGCTGTCACTGAGCTATAAGAATGAAACGACCTCTATTTGAGAGGGCGCTCGAATGAGTAGAATGAATGTATAAACATTATTTTCAAGTCAATTGAATAGCCGCATTCACCCTTATTTGTTTCCGAGAATTGTCACGGCCTTCCTTTTTCTAAGAGTTGGAAAAACAAGAGAATAGAGTCGAAGTGAAACGATCACATTTCAGTTGATTTCATTTTCCGAACCTAACTAAATAGAACAATTTCATCAAACAGTATAAATTGAATGGCTCTCCTCTAAGGGAAGTCTTCAAAACGAAGATAATGTCTTTGGCACCAAATATATGTAGAAGTTATATTCGAGCCTTGTACATCATCAACTAATATTCTGACATTCTGGATCTCCATAGTGAACCTAACCTCTCTCTTGCCAATTTGGCAATATACCCATGACAGGTCGAGAACATCGTGGCTCCCAAAATCGAAATAAGAAAAGTCGATTCAAGGAAGATGATTCGATAAAAAAACATGGATAATGCTCCAGAGTTCTGATGCCATTATTGTCCAATGATATTGCAAATGAAGTGAAGGAGTCGAATATAAGAATACTAAATAGGAAGGCTTTTCAAAAAAATCTCTGAGCTTTCTCTCTTGTCAATAATCATGACTGAATGATATCAAGTTCATATCAATCCGAACGTGCATTACGTATATTCAATTGCTCCATCTTGCTGATACACAGGGTTCACAACAAAATCCTACATTGAATAACAAAAATGTTCAACTTACCTTTCAGGTTTCTAAATATCTTATCGATTTTCCAAACAGACCAAAGTCAGTTAGCTATTTCACAAGAAAATGGTATTCTTTGGATTGACTGGCTACCTAATCCTACGATGAAGTATTTGCGAAATGATTAGGAGTGATGAAGCACTGAAACATTCAGCTGTAAAAGTTGAATAATTGTTTTCACCTCTCATTTGCTATAATGAAACAAATATATTATTTTACTTTCAAAGGTTAAATATATATCTACCTGTACATTGATTGAACTTACATATATAGCACAAAATGAATAGCTTTTCCTAAATTTAGAGCAATAGGTACTTTTATAGTATTTCGAAATATCGAAGGTAACTGAGAATGAGTGTAGAGATGACCTGGCGCGTGGTTTTCGAAAACCATGTATATTGATCGAAAAGAGCTGAAAAACTTACTTGTGAAAATCTAATCCACTTTCACTTCAAGTATTATATCTCAAGTCATGTGAACTCAACCCTCCTGAATTACCAAACTTCCTCTTGAAAATCTTACTCACTAATAGTCCAAGATCCCAGAGCGTTAAGACACAACTTATTTTTACATAAATGAAACCTCTTGTTCTCAGTAGTGTCTTATGTGCTCAGAATACCTGCGCGCTTGTGGAGCTTGCCGAGTGACACCTGGGCAGGTACCAGGTGTGAAAGGTAACTAAAATTAACAGTTATTTAACTTAAATTTTAATAGCTGATTTTTATGTATATTTTGTAGAGTACTATTATAAAGTTATACCATAAGCGCCAGACACTTTTCATGGGCCAAAACTTTTGTCAGACGCTTTAAAGCTCTACAAGAAATAAATGAACTTAACTTATTTTTACATGTCTGGCTTTTTAATATGTTGTTAAGACAATTGTTAGAAAGTTATATTTAATTAGTCAGACAAAATTGGTTGACCAAACACCCCCTAAACAGCAAAATTATTCATTCGTGAGTATGAGCGCGAAAGCATTATGCGCATGCGTCTCAGAGTATATTTATATAAAAATACTTACGGTACAGCTTCCAATATAAGATTTTTGCATCTTGATTTCAATAAGATTAATTTCAATATTAACGTAATAATTAGGCAGTATTAAAGTAAATTAATTTATTTAATATATTTGGTATAATTAATGTGTTCAGAGCTATTTTTTCTTAGAAAAATTTTTATTTTATTGTAAAAAACATCAGTTGAAAATATTTTTTTTACAAAATCATTTTTGTAAAAAAAAAATTACCCATAATTATTTAAAACAAGCATTTATTTAATTGCTTAATCATCGCAATCATCAAAACAATTATTCGAATTTTCATCATTTAACCAATCACGATACTGTCCAATTGAGTCATCATCATCTTCATCGTCATCAGTTATGTTGTTGCTGACATCTTCTTCTGCAAAAAACAATCAAAAGAATTAAAATACATAAAATTACAAGTTTAATAAATTTTAATCTTGAACTCCACATGTGGTCTCATAGATCTGAACGCTGCACGCAAAGGACACATACACAATACACAGAAGAATTGCACGAATGAGAGAAAGGGAACTGATATAAGACCGTCTCACTCGCTCCGAAACGCACCTATAAAGCTTTCGCGCTCATACTCACGAATGAATAATTTTGCTGTTTAGGGGGTGTTTGGTCAACCAATTTTGTCTGACTAATTAAATATAACCTCGTAACAATTGTCTTAACAACATATTAAAAAGCCAGACATGTAAAAATAAGTTAAGTTCATTTATTTCTTGTAGAGCTTTAAAGCGTCTGACAAAAGTTTTGGCCCATGAAAAGTGTCTGGCGCTTATGGTATAACTTTATAATAGTACTTTACAAAATATACATAAAAATCAGCTATTAAAATTTAAGTTAAATAACTGTTAATTTTAGTTACCTTTCACACCTGGTACCTGCCCAGGTGTCACTCGGCAAGCTCCACAAGCGCGCAGGTATTCTGAGCACATAAGACACTACTGAGAACAAGAGGTTTCATTTATGTAAAAATAAGTTGTGTCTTAACGCTCTGGGATCTTACTCTATAACAATCTGGCCTGCTTCAACCACGCACTCTGGTGCAAATACTCTTATTTCACTCGATCTCATATCCATTGAGACAAATGGCGATCGCGCTCGCCTGAAATACCGCCTCGCAGTCTAGAATAACAAAAGAATGCGGAAAGCTTGTATACGTTAAAGTAAACGTTTGCGTAAGCCGTAAGGCCCGCAAAACTCTTAATGGCCACTTTCGCGACCATATGTATGCAGGGCTAGCCCTATAGGTATGCAGGGGAAGATGGAAAACGTTCGTGTAAAGTATGTCTGACCAAAATTGGGATCTGATAAGGATTGGAGTTTCTCTTCGTGTGATGAGATTTATATGAAATCTTTTTGAATGAGTTAGGAGATTATTTTCAGATGGAGTGATTGGATGGATATTTCATCGAAGCTTCTGAGGAAAATATCATCGATTGTCAATATAATATTCAAGAGTTTCATGATGAAAATATTTTATTTTGATGGTTCGGTAATTCAGACTCAGTATCAGAATGCTAACACTTGTTCTTGAGTAATTATTACCGCATTATTTTCTTCAATCCTCAGTAGGTATGTGTAGCAACTAGTCGTTGAAGAATATCCTCACTAGGGTAACCCTTCGTGGATCGAAGGAAATGGCATGAAGGTCTAAAGAAGAGCGAGGTAGACTGATCTGCTACACAGACGTATCGAAGACCGAGCAAGGTTCTGTTGCGGAATTCAATACCTATTTTTGAAGGAAAATAATCCTAAGCGCGGTTTACTGAAGGTCATGCACCTGTGAGGACATATTCACAAAATATGGGGTTCTACCAAGGTGACCAAACTTGTTCAATATGCGGCTAGGAACTTGAGACTATTAAACACATTTTTGTGCAATGATAAGGCACTAAATAACAGAAGAGTCATTCGAGTAGAGACATCTTATTCAAACCTAGAGTACGTAGGAACCTTGAAACTCAATGATCTCTGTGAATTATATAAATGGACTAATATAATTCACCCTGAGTAGAAAAAACGAAGAAGTGATCATCGGTATTCTGACCGATCACGGTACCTTTCGGAAACACAGACACAAAAAAGGATTGAAAGAAAACCCAGTATGTAGATTCTGTGAACTAGAAGATGAAACCTTACTGCACATCATCTTCCAATGCCCTGTACTAATGGAAAAGAGGCGCCTTCACCTAGGCGACCCAGATCTACAGGGATTCCAATGCGAGGAAGGCGTTATCAGGAATATCCTGACCTTTTGGGGGGAGATCTTTGATTAGAGCCACCAGCTGTCTGAGGTACGTCAAGGGATTACCAATATGCCTGGAAGCACCACGAGCCCCAACTCCACAGTCGACGTTTGAGGTCGATAATAGTAAAAAAATATACATGTAATACCAGTGTAATAGGAAAAATAAAAAATATAAGCCATTGTGGCAGTACATCACTTGGACCCCTTCAGAAAAAAATCATAACTAGGGTATTTTCATGAATTTTGTCTATGTATTTGTATTGTAGTAATGAACGAACCGAAAACTTCAGCTTCATTGTTTGAATTACAAACCGAGGCGGGAAGTGTTTCATTACTTCCTACTGAGGTTTGTATACTATTTTATTTACAACCATAATGTTTTCATGATAAATCTTTGTTTCGTTTTGGAAAACATAAAATATTACGTTTAACAAAAAATTACCGATCATTTCACAAACCTCAGTCATTCAACATCGAATTAATTTGTCGACCAAAAATATAACTATTGCAGACGCCAGCACTGGTACTGGCCTAAATATTTCTATGAACCCTTACAATAATTCAAATTTAACTATCAATTTCAATAAGTTTTTTGTTGTATTTTAGTTCATTGTTGTTTTTTTTTCTCTATTGTTTTCCAAATAGGTATTATACGGTGTCAATGTGTTAAATTTTTAAATATAAAAAATATTCATCTAGAATAAATGAGAAAAATATTAACGATCACAAAATTTTAGGGGGCGGGAACCTTCAGTGACGTTAGTAATGACAGCATTACATATATGGTGGTAAATAAACTATATTTTACGTAGCGACAAGATATACGTATGATATGGAATTGTAAATCGCATTCATTGACAATTAGGACGAATACACACAATGTTTGTTTTGTTAGGTTTCAACATTTTGATTAAACTCTAGTTTCTCGAAATTGTGTGGGAATTGAATTTACTGCCACCAACAATGGGAGATAATCCAATATTGCATTTCCTGTCATCAAGAAAGTTATTTCCAAGGAAGTTAACTTTCAAATTCTTGAGTAAATGATCAAGACATCGTGTGAGACCGGTTGTTCGTTACATTATAAGCGACTTGAATTCCCTCTTTGAGTTTCGTCGGCCCTATCTAATTTCCAGTGGGCACTCCTTCTTCCGTTATGGGGTATTCGGCTTTGTTCTGGATCGTGGGCCGAACAGAAGAACGTAATTCGAGACGAACCCTTTGTTTTGGGTTACTACTACGAGTGAGTAGTTTTTGATTGTTTGAAATGTGACTAGAAAGACAGGATTGTTACCATCATCTAGCAGCGGGCGGTAACAACAGATTCTTTTGATTGTCAAGAAATGTATTGTTGGCGAAGAACTTTCATAGCAACAAAAATATGGAAGCTATACCAAATGCAAAGGCGCATTAGAGATTTGAATAAGGCAATGAAGAACTTTCATAGCAACAAAAATATGGAAGCTATACCAAATGCAAAGGCGCATTAGAGATTTAAATAAGGCAATGAAGATGGTAATGGTATGATGTATCTGAATATATGAAGCTTTCATTTTCTCAATTCATAGTTGCCACTCTATACTAAGTTGCCGGAAGTTTGCAAACATTGCTGTTCTCCGGAACCATTTATGATTAGAGACTCCCCCTTCTAACTTCGTACTAATTATCAGCAAATAATAGTCACCCTGTTTACGCAGGAATGGGTACTAACTATAGTTGTATACGTGGCATTTGTGTTTTGAATTTGATATACTACAGGAGTTTTATTCTTGAAGAATTTTTTTGATTCATGTCAAAATCACTACGACTTCGTTATGACATATTTTTCAATGATTCAATGGTATATTAGATAACAAGAGTTGTGAGAAGCATATTACGCACGACTAGAAAAAGTTGCGTAATTCTAGAAGTGCGTAATTGTCTTACTGATGGAGTTGTGTACTATACTTTTTCTACGACCGCATTCATTCTCATAAAAAACTAGGATTTCATTAAGTCAAAATATATTTTCCTACAACTGCTATGAAACGTCAAAATGTTATCGGCGACACGGCTTGTTATTCGTTTCAATGGCAACTAGTAAAGGCTCTATCTCATTAGTTATATGTCATGCGATTTCATGACAGATGCTACCGTATTGGTTGTTGATCGTGCTCTATTTTTACGGTAAAATTAAATCGTACAGTTTAACGTCGCCCAGTGCTTAAATAGACAGTTAGATAGTTGGCGAATTGTACAAATTTCGTCATTTTCAGTCATCATTATAGTTACTGTAGTCGGTTTTCTTTCAGTCTATTCATGCAATTACAGAAAATATTCATTAGCAATAGAACATATACTCTCAGATGCATTATATTTATTAAATATACTATGCAACTGATTATTATCCGTTTTATCTTTCAATACTTACATTAATTATTTTTCTGTATTTTAGGAAATTTAGTTTATTGGTGTACTGTTTGATGGATTTGTTCTGTAGAACGTATCTTCATGTCAGTCAGAGTGTCAAAAAATGTATTATACACAAGTGGTTCGGAAAATAAAACGCGAAAGAGGTATATGAGTGAGGGTGATAAGAGTGTAGACTGGTTTCAAAGGTGGGAATTTCGATTTTCTCAAATAGGGAAGGAAAAATCAAGAAATGTTCAAACTTGAGATTTCTGCCATCATGGATCCGAAAAAAAAAGACATTGTATAAGGGTAATTCATTTCGGATTCATTGAAAACATAAGCAAACAATTTTGTTTCTATTCAATTTCTATAGTTTTCAACAGCATATTGTGACTCGTTTCATAGTTTTCGAAATCCCAACGCTAAGGATCGAATTTGTAACACCCGCTATATGTAAACACATCGTGTAATTTCTAACTCTCACCTCAATCGTTCATTAGGGGTGAATCGACGTTGACCGTCAGCCGGCATTCAGCTGTTAATGACCCCGATGGCCAATGGCGATTGTGTGTTTATCGAAGTCCGCACACGGTACATCCGAAATGTCATGTTTGCGCCCGTAATGATAAGTTTATTGGAACTGAACTATCGAACGCGGCATTATGTTTGTTTTCCCTCGAATACACAGTCAATACTAATCCGCTAATTTGATCCAATCACTGTAGACTGATCGGCGTATTTGATGGAGAAGAGTTCATGTTTGTGATGCTTGTACTTTCTGTCATTGTCTCGCATGGAGATCAGGATATTAACCATTTCTGTTTATCATACCAAAACTCATGCTCTCAATCATAATCAAGCCTAAGCGATGGTGAGGTAGTTGCAGCGGTGTTCTGTGAATTCTCAAAAGCTTTCGATTGCGTGGATCATGGAATACTGCTCAATAAACTATATCATTATGGATTCTGGGGGGTAGCCCTGAGATGGGTTGAATCTTATTTCATTGGCAGACAAAATTTTCAGGGAATGCTTGGGCTATTCTGACATCAGATCTGGAAAACCTCAAGGTTCCGTTCAGTTTTTACTATACCTCGATGACCTGACACGTTTACCTATTACAGGGAAATTCACATTATTCGCTGATGATACCACTATACCATATGGCATGGCAAGAATGTGAATGGTCTAAAAATACTCAGCTCAGGATCTACAAGAGGTCATATCCAGGTGTAATTCGAACTATTTCTGCTTCAATATAAATTGAACAAATCCTAACCTTCAGGTTCGAATTGAACAGTATCACACTGAACACAGAGAACCTATATTATTTTTATAATTGATTTCCAAAAATATTCCTGCTGAACTGGATTTAATACAAATACGATTCTCTTCATCCTGAAGACGAGCTTGAACTAATAAATTGATTGATCATGTTTAATGTAGGAAAAATTGAATCAACAGAAATAATTTGGAGTAACAAGTCAACGTGAGATTTGCTGATACTTTCAAGAAATAATTTGGAATGATTTTCCCCATAGTGAGAAGGAAGTACAGCATCTGGTCTCCAGTATTGAATATAAACCGGCTGTCCATTTTTCAGATACCTACTGATTGAATTGGGACGACGCGCATATTTGTATGGAATGAAATGTGAAGAAATTGAGAATATCTCTTTTATATATTTATTACATATTATACAGTGCGTTCATAAAGTGTGGAAACGCTCCATTATCGTACGATATAATTATTTTCAGAGGTAAAGCTCGGACACGTCGATTTTGTATTTCAGTCTTCCATCTTTTTTTACAAAAAAATATTTTTTCCCCCACCACCTTACAAGATATGACGTCATCGATATTTTTTTCAAATTGAAAGGGTATATTTTTATATCAAAAATTGAAAGCCCATATTTTTCTGAGTTAAACCATACCACATACGTCATATCTTACACTTCAAGTTACAGTATACTGAGTATAAAAGAAACCAGTGTTCATATTTCTCAACATTCATTTAATTATTTATTTGCAACAAAAATATCATAAGAAGTAGTGAAAATAAACAAATATGTATGGCAAATATACTCGTACTAACTACTGAGTAATTCTCAGGTTTCCATTGCGAAATAAATAATTAAATGAATGTTGAGAAATATGAAGCCTGGTTTCTTTTATTCTCAGTATACTGTAACTTGAAGTGTAAGATATGACGTATGTGGTATGGTTGAACTCAGAAAAATATGGGCTTTCAATTTTTGATATAAAAATATACCCTTTCAATTAAAAAAATATCGATGACGTAATATCTTGTAAAGTGGTGGGAGAAAAAAATTTTTTTTTTGTAAAAAAAGATGGAAGACTGAAATACAAAATCGACCTGTCCGAGCTTTACCTCTGAAAATAATTATATCATAAGATAATGGAGCGTTTCCACACTTTATGAAGGCACTGTATAATATTTGAATATATAGACAAAAATTTAAAATTATAATCTGAAATGGAATATTGATTTGTCATTAGCATATGTTACCACTAGAATTGGAGCTCTACTGGTCCCAGTCGAATAGATTTTAATTGGTGAACTAGATTTGATCCATTTTTCGAAAAGTAATCAGATTCATGATGATTCTGTACTATGATGATAATATTATATTGTTTCAATATCTACATTGGCATGGATATCTGCTGCTAACAAAGGAGATACAAGAAAGTGTATTTTTTTCGTTCTTCTGTTCTCCAACAAAAATTAAAAAATGTTCATAGTAAAATCTCAGGACTAATAAGAATGGGATATGTATACAGATATCTTGGAAGCAGTTCTTTCGACTCTAAACCCGCATTCACCTTTCTCGTTTTCGCATCTGACCTAGATTTATTCCATTTAGAGCTCTCCTAATTGCGGTAAATATTGAATCATGTGATTGTTGTTGTGGGGACAGTTCAATAACTCGATTTCCCATCCAGTGACATCTTCCATTGACTTCTGTTTTCTGTCCTCCTATCAATTCTTTGATGTGTAAAAATAACTGATATTCGTGAGTTATCAAATGCATCAAATTATTAACCAAACAAATTAGTAGTGGTAGTTATGAACAATTGTGCGATTATTCGTGGCATAATTATAAACTTCCAAACTCGAATCGAGAGGAGAACTATTTCGATAACTGTAATAATTTGACTCCGTTCATTGATTATGAAATATAAATAGTCGAATACATTCTGGAGCTAGGCATTTACAGATCAACTAAAATCTTCCCAGTGTAGAATCGACTTATCTGAAATCTATTTTCATCTGGATAATGTGTAAGCAGTATTCACTTTCATCACTCACATAATTACTTCAGGAGATCAAACTTTCTCCAATTTCATCAAGTTCATTCCACTGAAAGTCATATATCAAGTTTGAAATCCCGAAAGCTTCTTATTAGTCAGTAATGAAATACCAGGCCTGTTTATATTTCAACATCTCATTGATGACCACCGGAGTTTTCACTACTAGTTTCCTGAGATTTTCGATATAAAACATATTTTTTCGAAATCTTCAGAATGTCCTCACATTGAACTATAGGAAGTAGAGACAAAATATAGACTTTAAGTGACAAAGTGACCTTACCTCAATTGTCAAATGGTGCTCTGAAAATTACATGGAGCTGAATGTAAACGAATGCAATGCTATGTCTTTTTATCGACCACTTGAACATATTGAATTTGGTTATAACATTGATGGTGAACCATTCACAAGAGCAAACATTGTTCGGGATCTCGGTGTTCTTTTTGACACCAAGGTTGATTTCCATTTCCACTTCGAGCAGGTTATCAATAGGGCGACAAAAATGCTGGGCTTTGAGTGCAGGACCACAAGAGAATTCAATAAAGTTGATTCCATTAGAACTTGGTCAGATCAATATTGGAGTATTGCTCATGTGTGTGGTCGCCAACATATGGAATCCATTTGAATAATATAAAAAACTCAGAACAAATTCTTTGGCACATAAATTGAATAAACCTTTAATTGAAAACTCACTGAGAGAAGTTCGCACTACAACAGAAATAGTGAAACTGAGCACTCGTAGAGTTTATGCAGACATTAGATTTCTATATAAGATTTTGTTGACCACATCTTCCGTCTTTGATTGGCCTACATGTTCCACCCAGAGTAACTTAAAACACTCAGATGTTTGCAATTGATCTCCACAGATGCAATTATGGAAATCCAGAATTATATCGAATGCTAATGAAATTCAAATAGATCTCTTCAATATTTCTGAAAGTAGCTTGAAACGAAGTTTGCCATCACTTCAGTGACTCAGTAAGTCATATCTTCCATCAAAAAAATTGAAAAGAATCTATTGATGGCATCAAAAATTCTTGAGGCATCTCTGGCCCAAATCACCCTATTGTCTCGATGATTTTCGAAAGTCACAAACAATTTCTAGTGTGCAAAGTATCAGGGGATATCGTAGATTCGTTTGCACCTCTCAAATCTCACCTATCTCACAACAATACATTGTATGTTTTTAAAACAACATTTCGCTTTTGAGACGATATTTTTTGTTCCACAAAGAATAGACAATATCTGACAAATGCAGTGGTCTTGGTGATACCAAATTGTAAAATATTATAACAACAAAATACATTTTTCCACTAACGATTGCTTCAAATAAAAAAAAAAATTGTTTAACGAACAGTATATTTCTCATGAACAAAATTGTATTTTGTTCATAGACTTGTAACTTTTCGATGGTGAAACTAAAATGTTCGAAACTCGCAGAATCACCTCACCAACCCCACCGTTGTCGCTTGTTGCTCACTTCATTCGAACCTCGAACTATTTATAGCGGCGGAGCTATCATTTTACGGAGTCGTCGTGCGACATTATTACGAAGCTATACGATCCACTAACGGCACACTTGGACGATTTTTACTGCGTCTAGGCCGATCCCAAGGGCAGTCTCGCCGGATTTGAAGCGATCCCAAGACTCTTTGCCAATTAGGCTCCAGATACTTTGCTTGTGAAGTAGCTCGAAGTCGATTCGTCGGAGAGACTTCGCAGACTATATGCATGGGCAATAATGAAAAAAAGGTATTTTCCAGTCCATTGGTGATGCTCATTATCTGCAACCCTTGTTTATCAAGATAAGCGTCAGGAGCATTGTATAGTACTTTCCGGACACTATAATCATTTTACATGCAGATGAACCATCTATCACTGGAGTGTATAATTTTCCAGACGAAAACTATATGACAAACAAAATGCTGATATTAAAGAGAAAAAGAACTCAACACCACCTGCAGATCACGATATGCATTGAGAGCAAAGCAACAATCAAGGCTTCCGAAGGTAATATCATTTTCTGGTTCATATCACGATACTTGGGAATTGACTAGTTGGCCAGGAAATAAACGAAAAGTGTAGTGATTGGTCCAGTATTCGGATCATGGTGTTTTATAGCCATGAAGAAGATACTACGAGTTGATTTATAGAATGCATGGTAGAAGGCATCAAGCATAAGCTCGTAACGCCTTTGTCGCTAGGAATATAGGTGTTCATTTCAATTATATTCATAAAGGAAGAGGAATGAAATCATCCCAGTACAGTCTTTGTCATTCTACTACACAATTCTTTTCCAGACAGCAGTGGTACATCCAATTGAAAAACGATGACCATGATCAATAAGATCGCTATTCCTTCTATACATATCGAAATATTATGAACTATATGTGCGAATTTCTACTGATACCAATCTGTTTGTATACCAAATGTTTTCGGAATGGAATATAGCGGTGGTAAACATGGGGAACTGTAATGGAATCTTCTGTCAAGTCTTTGGGAGATACGAGATCAAACGACTATCTTTTGAGCTCGACTATATTTCCGGGTACATAATATGTTATCTAATTCCAAGCATCTCGTAGGCCTCACACAATTTCCCTTGTTCGACCCAGAAGCACAGTGAACACCGTCTCAGAAAATCCCCGAAAGTGAGAAAACGTATCCGGGGATTGGACTGTAAAGTCGACTATTACTCAATGTCGCGAGTGATGGAGATACCGCCTGATTGTGACTGGAAGTAACGATCTGAATATTTCCTCTACTGCCGGCTTATAATAGGATTCTATTCTCGCGCATATATTGCGACGGAGATAATTTTTTCCCAGCTGATTTCTTATGCACCAGACCTGAATTCTCTCCGGTCACCAGAGATTTGTTTTGGAAGTTTTCAATTTTGTTGTGAATTCCCTGCCGCTTTTGAAGTCCCAGAAATAGATGCGATTTGTTTCGAAGCCTGGAACTAATGAGAAACGCTAAGAACTCGAACAATGTGTGATAAATGCATCGAGCAAGTGTTACTGGACGCATACCACAGTGTCTGCCGAGATCTAATATTACCGCAGGAATGCTCTTTCGAACACAGAAACGATTAATAGTTCCACATGAAATTAATAGTTCTACCTGGAGCATCAACAGATTTCATCATCATAGTGACATTCATACGGTTTTTGAATTCAACTCCCAACTGAGATGTCATGCCATGGAGGATATTTTCAACACTTCACTCGAATCGTAAGGAGGATGAATGAAAACTAAAAATGACTACGTTTATTCAACTCGGAATCCAACATCGTCGATAACAAAAATAGAAATCTTAATTTGATTGACATTGATTCGCAAGTGTTTCATATTTTCAATGAAAGTGACAAATAAATCATTCTGGTTTCTTTGTGATCATAACTGATTGATTCTTATTGAATATATTTCAATATATACAGGAAGTTATGAACAAGATGTCCAATGTAATATAATTTGTGAATCGGAACGACTCCCAGAATGTGAAATTTGAAGAACGAATCTACGAATGTAAATCTAATTCTGGCTCAAGACGAAAACTCGAGGAGGGTATCAAAACGAATCACTTTTTTATCCCCTTTCACCAATATCGCTGTCGGCACCAAAAATACAGAAGTGTATTTTCCACCCTAAAAATGCATATAGGTCCCTTCATCATAACAACGCCTTCTATACATATACCGTACAGATGCATTTTATCTCGATGGAATTGTGAACAACCCAAGTGGATCCCTTGTGTGCTGTAATGCCCGAATTCCATTACAAAGAAAACTCTTCACCGTTGGATATGAGTTACTTCCTCACAGAGGCGTATCGAATCCGGCGAAGATAGCGCAATATCTAGTTGGATATTATATGGAACACCATGATTTAAAATTTTTGTTAATGATTTCAAGAGGTTGAGTGGGACCAAACAAAACATATGAGTTCATCGATTTATATTCGAGAGCAACAATCAAAACGATAATGAGAATGAAGGTTATTTTCTTAGATAATTCAGTGACGGATATAGTACATTATTTGACAACTATTGAAAATGTATGATCTCTAAAAAAATATCCATTATACGTCCCTGGAGCTTATCCATGTTTCATTTGCGAAACTTATTACCATCTCTCAAAATAAGTCCAAACAATCCTTGTTGACGCAGTTGGTTCCGTTTCCACTCTTCTGCTGCCAAGATATGGGAGGGATCACATCTATCCCCGTCTGGCTTGCAAAGTTCGCTCTCTCTTTGTTTCCTTGCTTTGTTTTTTCCACCTGCCTGGACGCCAAGTCTGGCTATGTTGCCTCTCATAATTAGATGCATTGAGTCTATATCCTAGAAACTAGTTTCAACTTGAAACAAACTCAAACTCCTCCTACAGCATAAATATAGAACAATATTTATATCTCAAACTCATAAAGTACGAACGGAAGGAAGTTGTCTTCCTTTGGAGAATATATGTATCATATGTTTATACTAAAAATGGAAGAATCGGAAAAAAGAGTTTTCTAGCTTTTTGGTTGAATTTTATACGTCGTCATATCTCCAGCCTATCTGAATCTGATCCCATACTAGCTCGCAGATTCATAAAATATAAAATACTTCATTTGAGTATGAGCTATTTTTATAAACAACATTTCTGAAAATTCTTCGATGAAATTATCATAATAGATTTAGAATAACTCCCATCATCATTCCTAAATCGATCACAGTCTGAAATTCAATAAATTTCCATGAAAAGATCAGGGAGACAGTAAATAGCGCAACTTGGAATGCTCATGATCAATAGGAGGAGTGAAGAAATTGTTTCCAGAATCTGAATAATGATTTCCAGTCAACCATGTTCATATCCTCATCCATATAAAACTGAACATCTTTGATATATTTCAGGCCTGACCGTTTAAATTTCAAGAATCATCTCAATATAAACAATCACTAACCTTATATTCGTTCTCGCGAATGATTTAATGATCTGGAATCAGTATTCCTGAATATAACTATGCATGTCGTCGATATTTCCATGCGTTTTCAAAGTCCTTAGTCAGAAACATTACTCGTCATGCTAAACTCCACCTCGTTCCGTACGAAATGTTTTATACTACTCGGCGTAAATTGAATGCAACCCATGCAATTATCACAGTAAACTTCCTCAAACATGGCGAAAGCATGAGACTAGCTTTTCCCGTGTACAACGAGAAATATGTGATTATTATTCTGATTTGAACCACGAATATCACCAGCGACAGACGAGATAGGAGCATAGCAACTTGGCAATGCCAATGATTAGACAGCTCAAAGGAGCATTTCCAAATTGTTTCTCAAGATTTCATGGAGATACCAAATAATATCATCAATTAGCGAATTATTATCATGTGGATCCTCAGATTGTCATCGTTATCATTGAATGATGTATGAATGCATGTCGGAATGTTGCGATTCGAAGAAAAAAAATGTAATCGGTTGATGAGCTCTAATGAACGATACTTATACTACAAAAACTAGTCCAGAACTTTACTCGTCACACGTCAAATATCCATAAGAAATTCCATTCCTCCTTTACTCTCCAAAACTATATTGTTAATACATATGCACGTTTCACAATTGTGTCACTTCTCATATATAGGCTAGACATTTTTATGAATATGAGTATCTACAGAAAAACGAGTCAATTTAAAACAAATAGTAGAGTAGTGCCGTACATTCGAGTACATTACAATTGGTATATAATAAAAGATAGAACCTCTCTATATGCTGAAAAAAATGTATTATAGTATGATTACATTCATATCGAATAAATTGATATTGAAAGAAAATAGTGAATGATATAAACTGGGCTATTTCCAGAATATAAATCGACCGTATATAGTATTACCGCGAAATTTGTTAACGATTTCGTTCCAAACTTTATGTTCCCACTTAGCATATTCCCGATTCGATTTTCTTGGAGATTCGAACCACTACAGTAGATGGACAGCCGATAAGACAGTCCCCATCAGACACGCTGACAACAGCTTTGCCTTCGTGACAGGATCGCGTGACTCGGGCTCACTGAGGCTCGACCTCATATGACTACGGTTATCAATGAGATCGTGTATGCCGTACATAAAACTCTTACCCCGAATGATGTCTAACTACTGGTTGTTAACGTAATCTGCTTTGTTGATGTTCGAAGTTGTGATTAAAGCTGCTAAATTATCGCTCTTGTTTGGTTTTGGAAGATTTATAACCCGTAGAAAGGGGAGAACAAGTCTAGTCTTAGGTGATCTTCAGGTCTTCAGGAATCCACAATTGGTAATGAAACAGGGAACAATAGCTATTTGTGTATTGAGTTCGGAATATCGGTGATTCTTTGCGGTAACGCATTTTCTGCTTGAATCGTATGCAAGATTTTTGTTTTCAATAATAACATTATTTTTAGACGAAAAATTCAAAAAATACATGAGAAATGCAATTTTTAAGAGTCTAGGATTTTTCGCCAAAATAAGTCAGAAATACATTCTTCGAATATTTCTTAGTTTCATTTAGGTGACACCAATCCATAAAAATACTGTATTGTTTTCCGTATTCAATTTCAGATTCAGTTGGTAGAAGGTTAAAAGTAATATTTTCAACTAAATCTGCTATATCTGGAAGTGTACTTGAAAATTCACTCACTATCCATTCTTCACTGATAATGAAATAACTGAAAATATGCAATAACTATTGCTTCTAGGTGTGTGTTCACCTTCTGACCTTCGTTATATTGCTACTAGGTAGATTTTATCAAATATAATTTCGTTCGAAATATTTTTAGATATCTATATTTCAACTGAAATATTTCGACTGTCCTACATACTATCCATAATGTCCAATTATGACAGATCACGGAAAACATCAACTTTGCTGTTAGATTCGGTGTACAAAAGCCTACATTGGGTTGTTATCGTAGGAAAAATATATTGTCAATGTGCACTGTTGAATTGAATCACAAGTACAACAATACCAAAACGCAAATAGAGTCCAAATTCAGAAAGCCAGAAAAAATTTTCATTTCAAACTACAATATTTTTATCCGGCTACAAATGCACACAACTGCTAGCACATTTAGGATTTGGTGCCCGAAGTATTTTCTTGAATTCCTAGTTTCAATATCACAGTTGATCAACATGTCAACATTCACAGATACTCTCCATATACAGGATAATGGAATAATAGTGACTGACTTGACAATATTCTACATGTTTTGGCTAGATGCTCCAGAGAAATAAAAGCTTCAATTTCACCATACGCTACATTTGAAAGAAGCAGGTTGATCTCACTTCTCTCTTTCAACTATCATCCTTATACCGGGTGATTCTTCAAGGTGGCTCGCCCCTATAACTTTTATATTATTGGAGATAGAAGAACAAAATTCGGGGGTTGTGTATTATATGTCAATTCGCATTGTTTGACGTATCCACTTGTTTTGCAGTACTTCCGGTTTGACCGGAAATGACCTCAACTTTCGATTTTTAAATGGTACACCCTATATATTTTTACTTATTTCGATCGAGGATGACATTATCTATCCAACGAAACTTTGTTTGTGGATATTCGACGTATGAAATAATTTTTATTTCCTATATCGTTACTGCTACTGTTCGTAGAAAAAAATCGATAGATCCAATTCAAAGATGATGGAATAATATCATCAAGTTCACCAAATATTTCATTCTTGGATCTTGCATGCATAAATCAAAAATATTGGCTGGCGCACTATACCTTGCGGACCTTTATAGTTGATCTGTTCGGACAACAGTATATTTTCATTGAAATGAAAATTTTCAAGAAATTGGGTGATGTTCTTTACGACTGAAATACTCGATATATTATCTATCTATCAAAAAATGTCTTCGAACTTCAACCAAACGCAGATAAAACAACATATCAATGTGTGGAGAGGTCAGCGCATCAATGACTTCTTTTATCGTTAAATTATGCTCACTTTGTCATTAATTCAAAACTTAATAATAAATATGTGTCATCCAATCGCAATCGTATTTGAATGAAAATAACTGCATTCTGAATAAGCATATGTCATGTTTTTGAAAGAAAATCTCTTGGAGTATTCCCTCCATCAGAGATCCAACATCCCAATAATTATCGTGGTGGATATGTGGGATGTGAACATGCAGTTGTGAACATGAAATCAACTGACCATTACATAACTTTTCTAAAAGCGATCTTGGTCTGTGTGACCTGTCGAATTCTCGTGTTGAATGAGTTATTTATGGCCTTGTCGAGATTGCGCCTTGTACGACAACCAATTAGAGCCGCGTAATTTGCAGTAATAAATGGCGTACCGATCATTATTAATTTAGCCGACGAAATTAACATTCTTAGCGCGCCGCACGGCCATTCTTCCTGTTAAGCGGAATCTGCGAACCGAATTGCGCATACTAAATAGGTTACCAGTTGGGAATTTGCATGTATTACCCCGATGTAGACATTGAAGGGGTGATTCATCAATATTTCACTGTCATTTGGCGTTGAGTGGTTTCCGTTTGTGATTTTCCAAACGATCGCTTTCGAATTCGTGAGGAAACATTGGCGAACACAGCAGGTTTCTTCGGTGGATGAAAACAGTTTTCTGGGATATCTTCGGAGTATATTCTCGAAAAAAACTGAATTATGAGGGTTGACTGAAAATGTTCATAACAATTCATATAAATAATTATTATTCAATTACTAGAATCTCCATGGAAAACTGAATCATTTATTGAGTTTGCATACACTGCGTCTATTGGATCCAGTGCTCTCGAGTAGTAATTCCACCAGATCATTTTCAGAATTTCACATGAATTTTTTTTTATTATTTTATACCTGTCTTGCTTAACAATGATTGATGAAATCGAGTTATGCAAAAAAAAAACAACGAGAACATTTTGAACGTTAAAAAATGTATGAAGTACGTTTTCTGGCATAACCTGTCAGAGTTGACACAGAACATCTTCAAAATTTCGATATGTTGCATCATGGATACCCTGTATCAAACATCAAATCAGGCGACTGATTAAATGAATGCCATATCCCCATCTTCTGTATTAAAATGAATATTTTTTTTTATTTCAGGTGAGTTTCCAGATTTACTTTTGTCGGCTGCAAGAATCTCATCAATTTGAATACGTGTGAGTACAATTTTCGATCCCGCCAGTTCGGTTGCCAAGAAATAATACGATTCTTCCAATTTACCGAAATCGTCGACGCAGAACAAAAACAAAACGAAATCGCGCCCAGACGGTGGCACGTGACTTTTCCTTGGATTTCCAAATGCAAACAAACGAAACCACATTAGGATCCAGAAGGATGAAAATAATTTGTGGCATGGAAATGAGAATCGTGCTACCTCTGAGATTATTGGATTCTAAGGGTGTGTTACATAACAAAGACCTACTGCACTGTCAAAAAATTTTCAAGATGATGGTGTGCATGCAGTTACAATTTTCATGTCACGAAAGGAAAATCTTTGATGAATAAAAAATTGATAAATGTGTTACGGATACGGATACGGATAACCCAATAAACTTTTTTTGAATTCATTCTTATTCTTGCAAAATATGTAACAATAACTTCCTTCAATATCAATGAAGACCCACTCACTCACTCTGGAAAACCACCAGACCAAATAGAAAATCAATACGAATTGATGCAGAATTGGATTCCATTGAGAAATAATATGTATTGGTTCTTGACATTTCCTAACGTTTCGTCGAATTCAAATTTCAATATTCGATTCTTGTATTCAAGTTATGGATATACACCTAAATAATCCTGAAATATTTGAAAATGAGACAGTTATAGAAAAATCTGAATGACTTGAAAACGACTAAGCTGGTATATGGAGGAGACCTATTAAGTAACCAGAAGTACCACACATTAAACATTTCAAATCAAATTGACCTACTTTGAGCTGAGAGATATTTTCCATCGATTTCCGAGGGTGTTGTAGTGAATTTTGGCAATCAGTTCGGATAAATAGCACTATTCACAATATTATCTCTCAATTATTTATTTTTCAATTATCACTAGTATCGTTCCAATATCAATGTCATTTGATAATATTTAAGTAACTATATTTTCAATCACGCTGTAACTTGAAATTTGCATGTTTTGTAAAATTTGTTGATGAGTCATCTTTCCTACATGAAACAATAAATTTTCTATCGAAACACCCCAATGTTGGAATTAATCAATTATCCCGAATATTGCGTCCCATTGGGCGAATTCAATTTGCTGCTTGCCTGAATCCAATCGGAAATTTCAATTTATTTCTATGTGAAAATATATGCATAGAAATAGGAATACGTTATATTTATATACCAAAAAAGCAACATTATCTGTTCGAATAGTGCGTTCACTGAACGTCAAGTCTAAATTGTTCGAAACATAGAATGAAACGAAATAAAACACACGTGAATTTGCTATACGTAATTAAAATTCTGTCGGAAATTCCCTAACGTCAGGAATCTCATGGATCTAAAAAATTAATAATAACAATGTTAAACTGTTCTGAAGCTCAAATAACATTAAAGCAATTCCACTCATACTGATATTTTTATTGTACATTACCAAATTCTGCAAATGAAGCAGGACGTCATAAGAGCTAGTATATCGATTACACACTGCTCATTAAATTATCCTGCAGCATAAAGGAAAACACATTCAACTAGCTTCGAAAATTATTCTACTTTCTCATTTATAGACACTCACATTGAAATCTTCATATTTCTATCACTCCTACCTGCAAAAACTTTACTTTCGATAACGAAAATAATGAAATATCCGAATGAATTATTTGAATTTCAGAATGGCAAATACCTCTGTGAACCCAGATTATACAATGTTGATCTATCTATTCAGTATTTCAAACAACAATCATCATGGGCGATAGAATATAAACGATATGCTCTCTGGCTAATAATCTGTAGCATTAACCCAAAGTACTGCAAATGATTTTTTTCATTCATTTATACATGCATTCAGTTTGAAGTGTCCTCTACTATCCAAATCATCAGTATTGAAAGTTAATTTTTTTTACAAATATAATAATCTCCTAGAATTTCTTCATTCAATTGGTTAGGTGCTTTTCGGAATCAGGAAAATCTTATACGGAATAAGAAAGAGCTACATCAAATTATTCTCTGATTAAGTCGAAATTTTCATCATCACATAAGCTGCTCGATTTCCAATGACCCATTCTCATTGATCATTAATCGTTTTTCTTGAACCTTTTTTTCGAATAAATATCCCATGTTCTTCAGAAACGGATCTCCTGATGTCGTTTTGGTTCAATTGCGATGAATAAATTCGAAAATAGAATTCCAAGCGATTTATATTCGATGATAAATAATGCTGGATAGAGCCTGAAAATAGACCCAGAGTGTATTAGTAAAATGTCGAGTTCTTTGAGTTCATTCAATTCATTGCTGATTTATTTCCTGTGGGTGTTGATGTAAGATCTAATATATCTTTCGTGATGGAAGCAATCCGATTAGGTTTTTCAAATGAAAAAGAGAAAATGATTTATAGAGGCATAAAGAAAATTCCATAGTGGAGCAGAATTGACGTCAAGTTAATCGAACTCTTGAACGCAGGTTTTTTATGAGATCTCATGATTTCATTCGAAACTCGAACAAATATATCACTCATCAGATAAAAAATATTTATGGATCCCAAAATCTGTACTCATTCCAATTCTGGCATATTTCCAAGTCCATTTCCATGGAGATGGGTGGAGAATATTTGTCAATTTCAACCTAGTGTACAACGGATGTAGAATCGATGTGATCCATTGACGTATTCAGCAAACGTCTGTCTCACTATTTATGTAAGAGGTTTTACAAATTCACCTATCCACCTGGACTCTTGATACAGGGTGATTCATTGGGAAATGGGCATACCGTAAAGGTAGGTAGAGGTCGCTCAGATGGTTCTGAAAAACCCCCATATGATGTGTCTAGAATAAATGCAATCTTCTTCACTCATACCGGGTGTTTGTAACTGGTTATTGAAATAGCACGTTGTCCTAAATAAGGACCTGTCGACTTATTTTACATCAGGGTTGTGATCCAAAATTCAGGATATCATGAAATAGTTAGTAATTTGATTTATTGAAAGTGAAAGAAGAGCATTTAGAGACGAAAATGTATTTTTTTGAATTTTGTATCACCTTTTCATCGAAAAAATTTATTTTGACTCAAATTAACAGGTACACGAATGGAATGCGGAAGTACCGAACTCATTTGTTAAGGAATATTTTTTTCTGCTTCTTTTATATCTGCAAACGAATTTTGTATGGAACTGATGAAGTTCCTTTAATTTCTTTGAGTCCGTACCTGGATTATTAGTTTCATTCATTCGGAATTCGGTAGCATACAAGATAATGAGTTTATGTTCTGAAAATGAATTAAATATACAATGCGGATCGTAAGTTATGAGCCATTGAAGAAATAAGGGATGTACCTAAAACACTCTGTATTTCGCTTATACAGGGCGCTAGACCCATCATATAGGGGTTTTTCAGAACCAGCTAGGCGACCTCTACCTACCCTTACAGAACGCCCATTACCCAATGAATCACCCTGTATTATAGGAGACTATACTGATGAAATTGGAGAATGATTTGCAGCAAAAACATTTTCATGAACACCAAGTAATTACCTTATTATTCTCAATGTTTTCATCTATCAATTTTTTTCTAGATTCAACGAAATCATTCACTGAATATATTAAGGGTTGACCATTAGGAGAAATAATTGGATTTTGAGAACTACATAATATCTTCAGATCCCAAGATGATATCAAATAATCTTGTTAATGATCATGTTATGTCATGATCAAATGAGCGTGTGAGGAATGGTTTCTTAATTTTTTGAAAAAATATTACAATTCCTTCTTGAATAGTCCGGAAAGGAGATGAGAAGAAGATCTGTAACTGTAATATGATCACCTGACCATGCGAATGATAATAAATTCTTCGAATTCCGCAAACATCCTGCGATGAGAATCAATCGCACCCCAGGAAAGATTCAATATCCTGCGAATCCCGAGTTTTCAGTCAAACAACAATGAATGATGGGCCCAATGCTTACGAACGCCATGAGCATACGAGAGTTCAGCGTCCAGTTTGCAGATCGGGTCAAAACGGCTTTGAAGTTGCTAAACAAGAAGAATGAGAACAAGGATGACAATGGCATCCAAAGATGCTTTTTGTTTTCTGTTGGAGTCACGAAGTTAAAATTTTCAAATCTTAGTTTCTATAATCATGCTAGAAGAACATTTTTAAAAATCTAAAACCGCTAACAAGATTTCTACTTTCATAAAATGAAATAAAAATATGGTGTGAATCATCATATGATAAATTCATAAAATAGAATTCCTATCTATATTCGACCTCATCTGAAGAAATATGTCAGGCTCATTATTGCATACAATACTCAGATCAATCTAGGAATTTTTGTGTGAGAATAATGATAGTTAGATAGTGTTTCATCACATGTATAGAATGAACGCACAAATTGGGTATCTTTTCGATCAAAATACATGCCATACAACGAGCTAAGCCCACCAGCTTTGATTTATCTCGACATTAATATTCAATTCAAAATGATTTTACACTGTGATTATTAGAATTCCTCGTAACCGTCCACGATAATATATTGAAAAATCAACACATTTTTCAAACAGGACCGTGAATAATTTGATGCATGCATTCCATGCTCCTTTGTCGTGAGAACAGTATTTTAAATCGCCTAGCACTATACCCAAATGAATGATTCGTTTGAAAGCGTCGCTCCGTAATTTCCTCCGATTATTAATCGAAGTCCGAATAAGCACGTGATGAGGAAACAGTAATCATAAATCATGAAACAAAAGTTATTTGAATTCTTTCGAATTATAATAGAATATAGGTATGTGTTGTGCTAGAAACTCGATTGTTCCTCTCGAAGAATAAAATGGAATTTGTAATTTCTCAGAAGATTCAGAAAATGGTCTAGAAAAAAATCTTATATATCATTGAAATGGAATATCATGTAACACGTTCATCAAAATAAAAAATTGGTGGAATTTCAATAAGGGAAATAGTACTCTATACAGGGTGTTAATCAAGTTTGTTAACAAACTTTAACCACGAATAGTACTCCGAAAAATAGAAAGAAAATGTCATATGAACATGGGTCCGGAAATGCTTCCTAAGGGAGCTACGCTCCTTTGCATGGGGCACCCTGAGGACGGTTTTCCCTCGATATTATCGAAACCGTTCATAACAAAATTATAAATAAACTGACAGTTCTCAAGTTGTTTATCAAATATTGCAATTGTTTTTCACAGCACACTAACTAAATATGTATGTAGACGAACATTTATTTATTTACAATAGCCTGCATCGATTCAATAATTTGCATTTTTCTCGAAAACTGTTAGGCCTATGGAGATGTACCAAGAGACCATTTTTACGTAGAAATTTCTGAATTACCATATTCTAGAATCAAAATGTCAAAAAATTACCATTTAGAAAATGGGGTTATTTTTACCCTCAACTCCTTCCGTATGATACGCCTGTGATTAAAATTATGAAATTCTGAATTCAGAATCAGATTCAGCGTCGAAAGTTTACCCATCCCACCTAATTTCGTAATTTTGTTATGAACAGTTTCGATAATATCGAGGGAAAACCGTCTTCAGGGTGCCCCATGCAAAGGAGCGTAGCTCCCTTGGAAGCATTTCCGGACCCATGTTCATATGACATTTTCTTTCTATTTTTCGGAGTACTATTCGTGGTTGGAGTTTGTTAACATACTTAATTAACACCCTGTATACTGATTATTATGACGTCAGAATTTAATCTGAGGAGGCACTGTTAACAAGGTTCCGATGTTCGCCATTGATAAGTCCTAATAAAACCAACAACTGATATACTTATTCTGATAATCCATTCATTAGTTAGTATGAACTTGAAAATATCAAACAGAAGCTTGGTTTCGATTTATATCTAGTCGTATCGACTCCTCTTGAACCCCTTATTGCTATACATTCCGCACTTCACAATCATCGAGTTGATGAAGTTGCAAAACTCGTTGAAAAATAAAACGAAACATCGTCCCCGCAATTCCCAAAACGGCATCTTTGTATTCAATCCCTTTTAATGCCCCCCTGCCTGCGTGGAAAACACTCCAGCATTGTTAATTTCTGTTAAAGATGACAAATGGCTGGTCGAAAAAATGCCTACACCTACAAATTGCTTTTCGCGCGGCATTTCCTCGGGAAAAGCTTCCCGGAAAATTAAAAGTAGGACGTTTGAGAAACGGCGCAGACGATGTGTAAGTTTCGCCATTCATAACCTATGATTAATGATAATTGCTGGGAGTTACTATCGAGTTATAAATTGCCACGAGGCGGTGTGGAATCTATGGATTTATAAGGGCGGCTGCGTTTTGTTTACAACCCGAGCGTTTTCCACGAGTCAGCTAGACGGCGAGATTGGGGATTGGGTGTAAATGACTCATAAAATATTGATAAAACAAGCGATTCGATCGGGGCATCAGACAGGGCCGTCTTATGCATAGGCGTGAAGAGGGGGGGTTATTGGGGACGTGACCCCCCATTGCTTAAAACGAATAAAAAAATAATTGCAAGTAACAATTTGAAAAAATAAAAATTCGAAAGGTAATAATGCCAAAAACACAAGATAGGGTTACTTGTATTTGAAAGTCATTTCTTGATTGCCCTTACAAAAATGACATTCATAACTTTCAAAATAACATTCATAAAAAAGTATTATATATGTATTCAATTTGATGCTACAAGAATATTGTATAATATATATTATGTCTATGTTATGAGAAATCTTTTTTTGATTGGAAAAATATGTGAGTGAAAGTGACTGGTAGGAGTCGACCCCCCCCCCCCTCCATTAGTCATCTCTAGTTACGCCAATGGTCTGATGATCATGATAACACTACGCTCCTGTAGAACATTTCAATTCCGAATTCTCACATACCACGGGATCTGAAAGTAGAGCATTCGCAGTGAGTACGTCTTACATGACATTGATCTCATCTCACAAAATCGATGAGTTATCATTCACTTAGTCGCACTGGCAAAATCTCAAAAACATATGACAGAAATATTTACTTGGAATGTCAGCTATCCTACAAAAAGATACTGTCATTGCAACCTCCTTCCTGTATATTAAATGAGGTTTCGAGACTTATCTTTCGAATTGTATTTCGAGTATTTTACTCATAGTGTATACTTTTGTTTTCATGCGTGAATAGCCCGATACCGTATACAGGGTGGCCCATTGGTATGTGGAAGTAGAATAACTCACCTCACAAAGAGAATGGAGGAATATTATTTGAATAATAGTACATTGTTTACCAGGTAGGAAAAGCTTAACATTCCTGGGCTTGCGCCTCGACTTGGCAACACAGAGTCCAGGAATGTGGCTTTTCCTACGAGGTGAACATACTATTTTCCGCAAATCGTTTAAAATTCGACAGATATTGATTGATTTAAGAAAAAACGTGCTGATTTTATCCCCAAATAAATGGTGCTTTGAAATTCCTAATGTAATTACTTGGGCTACTATGGAAACGTATTGAGGTTGAATTGTCAAACTTGACGCTTGACTTGACACTAACAACTGTACGGAAATATCATTCTTATTATACTTAACAGAAAATACTACATTTTCAACTGTTTATAAAATACAGTAAATATGACATTTTCGGAACAGCGCACGGAAATTTTTTCCCGATCCCTATTTCCGTACGCTAACGAGTAATGTGTCTATAGCAACGATTTATTTATTAATGACAGATTTTATTTTCTGTCAGTGAAAAAGATATTTTGACACATGTCTCTCATTCCCGATTTTCTTAATAATTTTTTGCGATATTTTTTGTTTATGTTGATTTCAGGTACCTACCTAAGTATAATAAGAAAAATCGTTCATTACTCGTCCAGAAATGGATTTTCCGTTCTTGCATGACTTCCCGTGTTCGGCTGCGCCTCACACGAGAATTTGTTTCGCGCGCAAGGAAAAATCCTCATTTCTGTACTGATAATGAAATATACTATTCCTTACAGTAAGGAAATTACATTTCCTCACAGTAAGGAAGTCCTGACTTTTTCTTCAAGAAATTTTGACAGGAATGTCAAATTTTCCTAGCGATTTGCGGAAAAAGTTATTTTCTTTGCACAGATATAGAGTCTTGAAATATTTCAAGACATATAAAACCATTTTTTTTTCCTCAACTGGAATAAACTGTGAAAGACATTGAATAGTTTCACAGTATGGTGAAATAATATACCTTGACAAAATTAAGTTCATCCGATCTGTATCCAAAACGATCTAACCTGTTCTGACAACTCATCTCTGATAACGCTTTTTTGGCAGAATTCATAGTGCACTAATTATCGTAAGATTAAATTCTTTTCGTTCCGGTTTGACAACGTCGTATTTTATAAATAGGCGAACGATGGGACTGGAGGCGAAATGTCACACTGAATGCTCCGTTTGCAAAAAAAAAATCATTCAATGCTCTCTCGCCTAGGCGACCACCCTGTATATCTCGAAATGTTTTGGGATTATGTATCTGCCCGAATATGATAACTTATATTCGAAACTGTTCTTGTGTTCTCATTTCTGACTAAACAATTCTACTTTCACACACTAATGGGTCACTGTGTATGTAGCATTGTGACATATCCCGTTTTCATCGGACAGTTACACCACCCAACAAATACTTATATATCAAATAACAGACCAGGAAAGTATACATAGATGATAAATAGAAAATATAACTATTTCCTGATGAAACCCAAAAAATTATCAATCCAATTTCAGTATATTTTAGTAGATGATACAGGAATCGAACAAAGATTATCATCCAATTCAACCAAAAATTAGTCATTCTCTGGATTTATTCAAACGAAAATTCGATAGGATGTCTAAAAAACGAATATTGATGATGATGATGACCGAAAACGAAACATTAGGAATAGGATAGGAATGACAAAGAGGAGAGTGAATGATTTAGGATTCTACTCAATTTCCATCCCTATACTTTTTCGGAAAACCTCACACAGAAATGATTTGAAAAAATGGAGAGTCTGGAATGCCTTTGATGATGACTCCTCGACCGATTTCATACAGAGGAATTCATCACACTAACAGTCTCGTATCATCCGAAAGAAAAAAAATCCTTTTCCCTTTCATCAATTCCTCGTCGTTCGAGCTCGAATCTCCTGAGAAAATCAACTCTTTCAGCGTGAGCAGTCTCCTCCGGGCCTTCGAGGAACCTTCTTACTTCCGCTCCATCCGCTTTTCAATCAGGATTTCGAATCGATAAAGTCAGGTCACCTCTCTGAGGGTTAGATATCGTGTGCTTCCCTTCATTGAATCCTGCAAGTGAGGCGACCACCAAGGTCCTATTATATATCCTGAGATGATTTCGATCGAAATCCGATATCGATACTGGTAAATCATCATATCGTCAGAAATGGATTATCAATCTAGTAAAGAGACAGTGGGCTATATGGAATGATTTTCAAGGAATGAAATTGTGACAGCTCATTAGAATATTTACTGTTTTCATAATCACATTGAAATAAGAATATATTTTTCAATTCTAACAGGTATGAAACAGAAATCATCGACTCTCGTATTGATGATTATACAGGGTTATGATAGAGTAATGCACAAAATTCATAAAACGTACAACGATCACTTTCGAGAAAAATGCAAAAACACGTCGAACTGTTCTTTTTATTCCGCATCTTTTGACATAAGTTGCAAAAATAACACGTCAAATTTGTCAAAGTTATGACGTCATCAACAAATTTTTTTAATGGGAAGCTAAGATTTTTATCACATTATGTGATAGAGCTTGTGTTCTTACACACGGGGAAAATAGTTGCAGTAGGGCTCACATAGGAAAAAAACGAGAAAAAGAATAAAAAACGAAATAACATAACCAATTATAAAAAGAGGTCAAACTTTTACACTCATCTAGTAAGAACATTCGTTCTTATAAATTTTTTCAATTGTTTTACTAAAACAACGGTTTGTCAGTGTCAGTCGTACAATTCGTGTCACCACAGTTTTATTATTATGGATCGTTTAACCGAAAGAGAAAGGATTATTTATTATTTATTTTATTCCTTTTCTCGTTTTTTTTTTTTCTTATGTGAGCCCTATTGCAACTATTTTTCCCGTGTGTAAAAACACAAGCTCTATCACATAATGTGATAAAAATCTTAGCTTCCCATTAAAAAAAAAATGTTGATGACGTCATAACTTTGACAACTTTGACGTGTTATTTTTGTAACTTAGGTCAAAAGATGCGGAATAAAAAGAACAGTTTGACGTGTTTTTGCATTTTTTTCAAAAGTGATCGTCGTACGTTTTATGAATTTTGTGCATTACTTTATCAAAACCCTGTATATTGATGATTATCATTCAATGAGCAATCAACATCCTACAAAACGCCGGTTTGTTTCACGCTAGATGAATTTATTTCCATCAATGTCTTTTTTGAATCCATCATCAATTTAAATGTTTCCCAATGATGCATCCCAATATACATTATAGCATTAGTTTATTTATCGCACGAATATTTTTTTAATGTTCTTTCTTCATTTCGTCCAATACGTATACCATTTCAACTGGTATTAAATCATCTACGTTGAAAAGGAAATGAAATGGTAGTCGAATAGTCTGAGGCGTACACTTTACCTTAGATTGTCAAATCCTCAGCAAATATCAGAATTCTATTGATAAATAGATACGTTCCCCACATAATTGGTTTAGACTCGCTAAACAATGAAGTTTTTCATATGAAAAGATTTTTAACAAACCTGCTATACTTTTTCATCGAGTGATTTCGAGTTTCATTGATTGTTGCATTATTCATGTTTATGATTATAATACTTCCGCGATGCTTTCACTGTTAATTTCCTTGGATCTCACTTCTTTATAATGAATTTAATTTTGATATTTCTTCATTTTCCAATCTATTCTATATCGAATATTGGTAGTATGATCATTTTTAAAATAATTGTTTTCCACTAACTGCAATTCGCCTAACAATAGTTGCACGATATTCTTTCTTTTCGCGATTATAACTATAGTGGAAAAATGAACATTCACTTCAAGTGGTCATTATCGAAGTTTCAAAAATGTGAATTATTCTGATCGGCTGCACGCTGTGCAGAGAAAAACGAAAATTGAGTGACAGCTCAACTCGCATGTCTTTCAGTTGAATGCAATCTTTCGAAATAACATCGCGTGTTCTCCAGTAGCGAATCTTTCAACGGTAACTTTTCCCAGTACGACAGAAGAGTTATAGTTTAACCAGTTCCGAGTGTATCGTACATCACGCCACAGTACACAAACTGTGGGGTGACTTCCTCGGAACAATAAATGAAATGAGATTTATTCAAAATAATGCTGAGATACATACATTTCCATCGAATTCAGAATGGAGTTGATTCATTATTTTTCATATTATTATATTATATTTTCATATTATTAGTTTATGCTATATTATATTGTTCAGACTATACTACCAATTCATCGTTTTCAACTGTACCTTCAACACCATAGTGAAATTGGCTATCTTCTGATCTTCTATTAATAAAGATAATATTTTATTTTCATATCGACAATTTTGATGTCCATTATATCCGATTAGAGTTTTGTCCCATTTATGTGTGGATTGTTGAACTTTTTGTGTAACGTAAGCTTTTCATATACTACTAATATTTCAGGAAAATGTTCATTATATTAACCTCAAATTCCAGTATCATAAATGATGCTGATCTTTGATTCACTGAACAACATAAATATCTCCTTTGTGAATATTCATTATTTGGCTGGAATGGAATATTGTATGTATCGTCATTTGAAACAGTATCTTCAGCACACATTTGCCCTTCTGTCTGTAATTGAAAAGCAAACGAACATCTACGATATCGAACTAATAAATCCATAGAATAGAATTTATATTCCTTCATTCCTTCCTTACACTGTTGATAGGTTTTCGTTCTGAATCGAAAATAATCCTTCCTTGAATATTTTAATATATCTTCATCGGATGGGTACATTTGAAAATGAACATTCCATCATACATTTCTGAATATTTCCATCATAATATCAATCCAGTAGGATATGAATGCTGATTCTTATCATTCTCCTATTTGCAGCTAAATCCATCAAACCAACTGTTCTCCTAGGTGGTCCACGGCCTCACTTTGATGTGGGCCATCAAAAAACGTGAATACAAAAATATACCACACATTTCGCAATATCTCACCTCACCGAAGCCACGATTATCACGAACGCGAACGCTATTAATAAGAGGAAGCAGTGGAACAGGCGGAGGAAAATAAAAGCGAAGAAGTTTCATCATTAACGAACTCTGTTCCGAGTTAACTATTTTTCTCGCTAGCTCGTAACTCATAAGGAACAGGGGGAACGTCTCCAATTAGCATGACATTCGGCTGTCAAAAAAGTTCGGCAGCCACACACATCGAAACACGTGAGCGCAATGTGCGAAGCATAATTTCAGGCAGATTTTTCGATAGGAAAGCGATTTTAGATTGGCAGTGGCAGCCCCGAATTGTAATCAAAAAAGGGCGGCATTCGAAATCAAGCGATGATCATGTAGTAGCATATATTTGTTACCGCCAGATGTAATGTAAAATGTAATGATAAATCATGTGAATACTGTGAAACAAACTGAATCTGATGATAATTATAACAAGTGACTAATGAATAATATGATATTTAGGTGATTTAAGTGATCAAATACTTTTCTGCCAAATAATATCAACGAACTAAAAACATTAAGTTAATAGTAATACATCTGCGGTAAAATATTAATCTTAACAAGATATACTAAAGAAAAAATATGACACCCACCTAATTAATACAGTGAGTAATAAAGTGTGTGTGTATTTGATTGATATGAATTGATTGAATTTCTGTACCGGGCGATTTCGGAACATTGTCATGTTTTCAAATCACATTACGAGATGATTGCTGATTGATGCAGAAATTTTGAAGAAAATTGTGGAACCAAACTTTTATGGTTAGATGACATGAAAAGTCAACTTCTTTCTTGAAATGATAATAAGGTATCGCGGGCTCATATACATACATAACGTAGGATATTTTTTGAGCAGTAGAGACTTGAAATTTAATTATCAGTTTGGTTTTTGCCAAATATAGGTGACATACAATTTGAATGATAATATTTAATACTCAGATTTTTTTCTCTGTCATAAGTTTTTTCGATGTTCTTTGTTATTTGTCTCCTTGTTTTTATGGTTCTGGGGATATTTTCCATTATTTCTTCTCTAAACATCACTTTTTTCTCATTTTATCAGCACCATTACTTCAACTTCCTAGATGCTATATGGTCTAATTGCTGAATAAAAAACATCAATGCTCGTATTTTATTTATGAATAAACAAATGCAGTGATAATCGCCAGTATCACGAGAAGGGTACCAGCTATGGTTCGGTTAGATAACGAAGACTATCCACCCCTGCTGACTAGTCATAATTTTTGTTTGGAGCGTTGAACAAACACACCGAGAGAGACTCTCCTCGTCATTCTTCCTTTCACTAAATCACTATCCTCATGACCGTCCTCTCTCCCGCCAATTACTACGAGAACTCGTAGCGATTATGTATGTTTCCCGAGAACGTACCCCCATAAGTGTCTGGGCCGTCGAAAATATTATGTCGTCGTTGGGAACATAATGAAATTTTCTCGCGGAGCGACCTCCGATGCTTCCATGGCAGATGTGCTTTATTAAATAGGGAGTGCGCGACCGAAACAATTAAGAAAGGCGATATGTGACGTCGTTAGTGCTCCTGTGACGTCATTAGAGCGACATTAAGAGGGCGACGGTGTAGCCTCTCCGAATGATAACTGTAGCAGGCGGGGCAGGTTAATTGTCACAATCGCTTGTTACCCGTTTTCGAGGAGAAAATAGGTACGGAATGAGGGAAAACAACTACTTCCTTCCGGAAAAAAGTTGGCAGGGAAATAAAGTAGAATAACCTTTTTCCTGCAGAGGTGTTATTTCTGAGATGATATCGTATGATACAAATCGCGATTATTTGTCACAAAATTGTTCAGATAGCAGAGAAAACTTGTTGAAAACCTATAAAATAGTTTCAACTGAAATATTCACGATTCCACCAGAGGTTGACATATTTTCATAGTTATTCTCAAAATGAATCACTATTCGATAATGTCAATTCATATACACAATGAGACATATCTACCGAATAAAACATATCCCATTTTCATACAGTGAAACTAAACATCGATCAGTTGAACGAATTACCGCTGTATCACAAAGTATCCTTCTATGCTACACCTGTATTGAAAAATAATAACTATAAAATAGTTTTCTTCTTCAACAACTGCTCGTTTAGAAAATGCAGATTCTTTTAAAATGATGATTATCACCTCTACCATCAAGACAATCGTCTTGAGATTCTGGTTTATTCTATCGTGAATTCTATTGTCGGTGGATGAGAAATGGATCAAAATCTACGCGCATTATTAATAGCCATCATCCATGTAGATGGATGACCTGGAGAGATCGAGAGTCCCCAGATGGTGCTGTTATCCTTTATCCCGTTTGCCATCCATCTTATGCCGATGTTCTATCCAGCCAATTTGATACGACACTTCGAGTTCTGATGCACGAGATAATGCATTGTTTTCGTTCAATATCATCCTTTGTTTTCTTTTGTTATATATTGTGCATATTCCCGATACAATTTTCTTTATGAAACATGCTCAAAGAGTTTTCGCTCGTTATTTCTTCATAGAACCTCAATATTGCAAGGTAATTCTATACCTATTGATTTATAGGAATGAATGCATTCTTACTCTGAGCTGTTCATATCGACAATGTTCAAATTATATACCTGATAGGTATTGGAAGTATATTTCTTCTCATCTTTCGTATTCTACTGTTGTTAATAGACTTTTATAAATATCCATCTATTCACTTGATAAGTCATGAATACATTCGTTCAGAATTCGAAATTCAATTCGATATATCATTCAAATTCAGATTTTCTTGAATTCAACTAACTATTCACGTGAATTGAAATTCGAGATCAGTTTTTCAGCTATCGACTAGTTTCAAAAGAGATACTTGTATATGAATAACACAGTGTATGTTTTCTTCTTCAAGAATACTCGAAACTTCTTGACATCGTCACATGAAATGGTCGAGAGGTACTAAACTCTGAAAACATTTCGTCAATGGAAACTCCTTTTTTCTGAAAAGAATAAAGTATATGTCCCCTAGTATACATAAGCCGGTGAAACGATGCATATTTGAAAGACCTGCAACGACGTTTCATGTCCCTTTATACTTGCTGAAAGTGACCGCAGGATACTGCATGCATATCGTAAAATAATAATAAGGATGTGGTCACCACGAAAATTAAAATATTCTGTCGTGGGTGATCCAGGGTTACGTCTCACAGATTTTGATAAATTATTACACCTTACGAATGAAGGATGATTTTTCATCGAATGAGTTGATTGAATTTTCATTTGAGCCTATGGATTATTTGAGATTGTTTCATGAATGATATTTGCAAACGGTACATGTGATCAGCCGGACAATCTGGTTCATGAACGAATTTCATTATGGAAAACAGGAAAAAATGCATATCGACAAGCACATGGTAACGGTCTCGTATTGCCGTGAATTGCACTCGTTTTTTTTATTGTGATTCAATAGCTCAACTCTCCTAATCATCAAAAACCTCATGATAATAAATTTGAAATCATTATGCTTTTGGATGCCACGTAAGTAATTGTGGGAACAACAATATCCTCATGAATGATTTACGAATGAGAATTCACTATTGATATAATCATCAACATCGTTTCGACAGGTATCCAGACCACCAAGAAATCAGTAAGTCCCAATAAATCAGTTTTAGTTTTCGAATCGAAGTACCATGCACACGATCTAGATGAAAACCCTAGATGTCCACATCTAAAAGACATCAATGATTTGTGGGACGAAAAGGGCATCTGCATTAACATCACAAACACTAACTGGTCTACATGGGAGGTGGAACGTGACTTTTTAGGCAGTTTATAAAGCCGTGATGGCTGATAACAGTCCATTTAGTGGTAACATGTGCAAGGACGATGGATTTCTAAGGCTTTTTAATGAAGGGTTTTGAATAAGTCGGGTGTGTTTTCCATCGAAACATACAAAAAAAATGTTGCGAAGCAGATGTGATCTCGATCTGGAATTTACTTGGGTGAAAGGAGGTTTTAACAATCCCCGACATGGTTCGTCGATTGCAGTCAACAATTTTTTGCTGTGACATTCCCACGCCGTTAATAGTTAATTATCAGATTCTATTCGATTAAGATAAACAACAGACAATATTGTGGTCATCCAGTTGGGAAATTCATACAATATTTTGGAATTGAAAAAAAAAACATTCTATAGCATAGCATTCCTTTTAGGGCTACGGATTCATTTGATATGAATTATAATATATTCGTTCAATAATCCATACTGTAAAACATACTCTCCCTTCGTCATCTCCTCGAAAGGATCGTCTGGCAACCTTATCAAAGAATAAATATAATAGAAAAAGTGTTATATGTTGATACTTTAGATATAATAATGCATCCAGTAACTATGCGATAGAATTAGGAGATGGAATAACTATCGTCGTTGTGTAAACTGTCAACTCTGTATCCTCCTGAATCTTCTGGAAGTAATAGTAGACTGACGAAATCATTATTGAAATGTGTCATAAAAACATTATTCTTACGTGAGACTAATTCATTTTCAGTGAATCGATAGTTCGTCACCTCGGTATTAAAACAATCCTTCTTATCACCTCCTACCGGAGCCAGTAAATCAAACCTCACACATACCATTTTTTTATTCGTTGTGGCAATTTGGGAGGATTATGTGTACACGAAATTGATCGGCTTTTCCGCTTAATGCTCGACCACTTTTCATTCTCACTGCAAGTGGATTATTTGGCTAATAAAATTCGTTGAAAGATAAGAAGAAAAAGAAGCCAAGACTGATATACACCGCATTCATCTGGCCGTATTAACTCTAATGCCATATAAGTACTTTGAGTTCCGACCAGACCACTGCCAGTGCGTTTTTATAGCATTCTTCAATCTCACAAGATTCTCAGCACTGCTTTAAGAACTTGTAGTTGTTTGTGATGTTGTAGGCGGAGCCCTATCATGGAGCACAGGATCGGATTATCAACATTTCATACTCGTGAATTGAATCAACCTCATTTTAATCAGTATATGTTCATTGAGCATATATCAATCGTTCAAACTCTAATTTGATGCAAATATTTTTTTAATCGACACTACTGAAACATATATGATAACATTTATGAACTATCATAATTGAACCATCTAATTCTGAGAAACATATTCTTCCTTAAATTTGCTATTTCTGTTCGAATCGATTCGGAGCTCACCACTAAATAGTTGGTCATTAAAAAAAATCGCACAACTCTGTCGAATACAAAAATAGACCAGAATCCCAATGTAAAAATCTGAATTTCCGTATTAACATAGCTCATGAGTAAACTCGTAAAGAAATATATTTTTTTCAATTTTATTAATAACGAAATACTTTTCCCTATTAACTTATTTCCGAGTAGCTTTCTCAGATGAACTGAACGATTCATAATTTCTCTCGAAATCACAATTTTTCATGGGAAATATCATTGTCAAAAATATGAAAGCCTTCTATCGCCTCATCAATCCACTATTCATGTCATTCTGGGCTGAATGAAACAATGAAAATCTCTCGAACAAAACAATCCTTAAAGAATATATATTTCTTAGTATACATTCTTGGTTATGAGTTTATTTATCATATTATACTTTTTCAATGCACTGTAAAATAATTACTGAAGCTATGCATCCATATTTTTGACAGACTTCCTGAAGAATAGAAATTCTTGCTTTACTTAGTTGAATCCGGTACTGTTCTATTCAGACAGATTATATATACATGGGGGTACCTTCAATTCAGATGATGAATCGATGAACGCCCCCTTGACGATGTTGCTGCAATGGTGATCGATGTTCAATATTGGTTGTCTATTCATCAGAAACAGTGAGACGAGAGTTGAGACTCAGCGCCAGAATGGGTGGGATTCGATGATTCACATACAAGCAAATTGAAATTCAACGGACTTGAACGATCAGATTCATCATATTCGGCGTCTGTGGAACGTGGGAATGTGACTAGGTGGGAGGGACTGAATGCGAAATGGTCTGAAATACCAAGGACCACAAGGACCAAGGATTGTTCAATGAACTTTTATATCTGTGACGTCATCGTTATTGGCTGTATTCTATTTAATAAAAATAACTCAAGCGTTATTCCTCTTCTTGCATGAGCTGAGACGAAAATTCTGAATCATTCACAATATCTTAGACATATCTAGATATGGAGGAGTATCTGATATCAGATTAGGACAACGTGTTGATTATTTCGTCGATCAAACAACTCCAGGATATTCAGTTCAGTTCACTTCTGGAAATTGCTCTGTTAATAAGGCAATGGAACTTCCTCAATCCAGATGAATCATACATTCCAAAGTTTCTGCTCGATTCCACTATGAATTTTTGATAGTAGTAGGATATTATTAGCAGCAGAGCTATTATAATACGATTCCTGACCGAAGATCCATGTTAAATGTTGTTTTGGAGAATTAGCTCGATACTTCATGGTTGAATATTATGCAAGTATTGCAATTCTCAATTTATTGTTCGTCAAGCTATTTCTGACATTAATATAAATATTTTCCCTACTATATCTTGTGTAAGGATATTCTGATATACTCACAAAGATTCACTCACATGTATCAAGAATACATCAGTGCAAATCTGAAACCTCTGCTGCTTGGATCGCTTTCAGCCGTCCCCCTCATCGAACCAATCGGCCACCCTCCCGTTTCTATCCCCCCTGCACCCTCTGGCCCTCATTACCTTCGAATCGACGACAGTTTATCGCTCATATTCCACGATCAATCTCTCCCTGTCAAACGCAGGCATTCAGCTCCAGACAGTCAGGAATCAGGCTGGCCGCAGAATGAATAACATCACAGATCGCAAACATACGCAATGATGACACTGATGGCGTCTAGTTGTGGTATCCAGTGGATGCACAGAACACGATAATATTGGTCTTGCTGTGTGGAGTCTTGTTTATTAGTATTTTGCCTTTCCCGTTTCTTTTAATATTTCTTCGTGTTTCCTTCAACGAGAAGGACCTAGAATCTATATTTTGTATCGAAAGTGATCTGGGGTATTGTATTTTGATGAGCGTAAAAAAAGTCTGTTGAATATCTAGAGAGCATTACAATTTCTTTCCGAATTGCCGAATTGCTATGATGTGATCACTTGACGAGTCTGTAGGCTAACAAGAAAAGGGTAATAGCGTTGCATTTCTGTAGATTCGGATAGACACAGGCAGACAAATAAAACTAGCGAGAATTCTAGGGGAAATTAAACGAGATCCAACTAAGAACATATTCGTGGATACATAGTGATATAGATTATTGAACGGTTGATACTGCGATAAAAAACAATTTTAATTAAATTATTTTGATCAAGAACAGAGCATCTGACAAGAAGAATATATTTTTTGGGTTCTCATCCATTTTGGAACGAATCTAATGTCTTGATTTGCTTTCAGTTGATGCACAACATTTTCACGGCGCATCCGATTTTTGAGGAATAGACCCTGAAGTGAAGCGATTTTGATTTTTTCAAGCGATAACCATGCGTCGGACAGAGAAAATTCATGAGATTGAATTTACTCGATAATAAATGAGGATCTTGTAAGTGATTTTTATTTTGGAAGTGAGCAGTGGCGTAGTAGTAGTTGTAACAAGAATCTAGATTCAGAGCTAAAAGTGATAGCGTTAAATACGATTGAAAAAAAAATATCAGTAACTTGACGATATTCAACTTCTTCCATCGGATATTGAATTTTTTCCATAGCATTCTTGCGATAAGTATCATTGGTACTTGGAGAGTGAAATTACAGCTGTGAACTATTCAATTCCCAGACCTCCATCTCTTTACTACGACTACGAGTGTGTGTGTATCTATTTTTACTTCGTCAAACATATGGTAGGTCATACACTAAACTCTTGAGATATTGTCTTCATGTATTGAACAATAATTTAAACTACATAGAGAAAGAAGCAGATCTCAAAATGATTTGTAACTAGTACATACTAAAAAAAAAACATTCAATTCGTGTGACACTTTTTCAACTTGAGTTGAAATAAAAATGGATTCAATATCTAGGTAGATTCCAGAATATGTATCAATGAACTACCACCATCATCCACACAGAATTCAATATGATAATGGATGGTCATAGGACATCATAAAACGCAATAATGGTTCATACCATATCAATATAACGTATCCTGCTATTCTGATCGAATCCTACCTGTCATATTCCTACATATTAAAATAGATTCAATGGTGTGAAAAAATACAAAGAATTAACCCTCCAATTACATAATCATAAATATTATCATAGCATCGAATCATCGCTGACATTATCACTTTGTATCTCTACCGAACTCAAATGTACCTTATAATCAGATACTCCCAGATCTGTTACCCTACAGATTTCCACTTATCTATTTCAGATCTATTAGTTTTTCTTAGGTTACAATAAATATCAACAGCTATTTCGAATAAAAATGTCAGTTTACACAGTAATTATATCCAGACATAATATTGAAATGTATACCATAAGGTTTCCCTAAAAAAAAAACTGAAAAAACTATCAGATGTCGGTATCAGTCTATAGTCAACACGAATTACTTACACTGTTCTAGGCATGTGCCTACCTGAGCAGCATTCCCTTCGGTATTTCTTCATGAATATATTTCAGTAAGCAGCTGTCGCTTCTCTGAACATCAAAAAAGTAGTTAGGATTGATCAATAAAAATCATTAAAAATAGATCTCTCAGTACTAAGAATTACCGACATACGCAATACTCAAATTGAACTCGATTTTTCATTATCGTTTTTTTTTTGTTTCAAAATTGGAATAACTCAATGACATAGAAATCATATCAGAAAAAGCAATAACTTTGACAATTCTATATATCATGAAGCCATTTTGGTTGGGAAGGATTTGGCCCTTCATTACCTGCCGACCTCTCGGAAAGAACAACAAACTCATCATCCAGTGAGGTTTCTTCTGGTGTCTAAATTTTCGGGAAAAAGTACCATACAAATAATTCATGACATTCGAATTTACATGTTATTTTCAATGTCCTGTGGGATGAATGATCATACTGAGAATAGATTACTTCAATAAAAAATTTGTACACCTGTACAAAGAAGAAGAATCGGTGTAAACGTTAATATGGTTAAACATGTGTTCTCTACCTGATAGGTACCCCTTTACAACATGTTATTAAATAAATTAGAATCTTGGGATGGTTGGATTTTTAATAATATCCGAGATTCCATACGGTCGGTTTTCAGTACTAACACACGGTCTCCTTATCAGATACGCCTCTGGACATGCGGTACTATCGAATACGATTCAGATAAAGCCGAGAATTATTAATAGCCATCATTAGGATGGAGAGGAGAGCGGTTGATATTTTTTCAATTAAGAGCTGTCGAGAAGAGAAAAAATTGATAACATTAATCTCGTGAATGTGAGATGAGTGAAGTACGTGGAGTCATTTAATATATTTTATTGTAATAAGACCACACTGAACATTCCTCAATGATCAAAGTTCAAACTGTTTTGGAAGATATGTCGGTTTATATTTCCTAGAAGAAATTTATACGCTGTATAAAATCATCTCATTTGATAATTCGTTTGCGTATCTGATAATATCAAACATAGCCTAGGTAATAATTAACAATACTTGTAATATACTTTTAGATTATAGAATTTCGAAAATCATCTGAAAAGGACACAGCAAGGTTTATTACTCATTCGAAGTAAATTTCCTTATGGAATAATATGAAGATCTTGATACCAAATTGTACACCTCGAATATAAATTATGAAGGCTGGTTTGAAATCATTTTACATTCACATACAGAGGCAATGAAATTATAGAGAGGGCAATGAAATAATTGGAATGATTCCAACGAAGAATATCCAAATTTGCCAGGACTGACGAGAACAATATTTCAGAACTTTTCTGTGAAGAAAATATCTGACCACAATTTCATTACAATGAAAATTGTCTGATAGTGAATAATATTTATCGAAGTCTAACAAAAATGGTTGGCTGCAAAATTCTCTAAAATATGCTGGTACATATTTTCCCAAGGTTTTCGCCATGTGAACTGAAAAATCATCTAAATCTATCTCCGTTCAAACGTGAATGGACATTTATTAATAATTCATATGTTTTCTTGAAACTATCCACGCCTACGTTAATGTTGATTTTTTTCATTTAGTGATCATGTTATCAGTGATTGTACCTAAATTCTAAAATATTTTGTGCCTTCACTTGTCATGTGATTCCAGGAATAAATGAATATATTGATCTCGAAAAATAATTCTTCCCAAAATGTCGATTCGACCTTAGTTTCGAAAAAGAAAAAATGAGAGAGTGGGCTACACTGATATATTACATAATGCTCGCACCAAATGCTAATGACCCTCTTCTATAGGACAAATGCAGTTCAATAAATTATGTTAGTCACAATGGTCCCATAATATTCTACTATACATGACATGCGATTCTTCAAGAGAAGATTATGTATATCAAGCTGACGTAGGGCTTAGTTCATTCTATATAACTCTATGAAAAAGCTCGACGTAGTAGACAAGCCTCAATTTATTGTCAAGGTAATTTCCAAATGATCCACCATCCAAGTGAGATCTAGTTTTCATTCCATAATATTTTATGCGGCAATTCTGTTTTTGAATATGTTCAAAGGTATATCATGCAATAATAAGATACAACATATATTTTCACCCATTTTTTTAATTATATTCAATCAATTTCATTTATATTTCATTTCTTAAATATATGTTGTTTCATTTTCCATAATTTTCTCAACAATTTAAAGGCTGTTGGTAGCCAGAAAAAATTTTGGTCATGTTTCAGAAATTTATTGAATAGATTAAAATAGAACTACATGAATTACTACAAATAAAAAATAAATAAAAAAAATGCAACGATGTTTGATATTCTTTGTTCTTGACATCGTTTCGTTTTGTTTATATTACGTATTCGTTTCATGTACTTTTGTATAATTACAACAAAGGAACAATAAATTCAGTTGATGAACTGTTCTTGTTGGTTATCTTCTTTAAAATTAATCAATTTTTTTTTCGGATACTCCGTTCGAATTGAACCGACTGTATTTATTGACAGCTCAAACTATTTGCAAATGATAATGAACATTTCTAGCATTGCATAAGATTCGCTGTATTGAGTTTTTCAATAAACAATATTGAAAAAATAATGAATGATAGTCTTGAATTACCAATGAATTCAGACAAATCTCGAGAAAATCACTGTAAAGTTTTATGAATCAATCAATATATTGATAATCAGTGTCTCTATATCATTTATTCATTCTAAAAAAATAGTACTACAAATTCTAGTCGATAGTTTATTCGGAAATCTGCTACGATACCAGTTAGCCCAATAATTTTGCCATGGTTCAATTCTATTGAATCGTTGAACACGTACTATGAAAACGTGACACCATTGCCATAAAAAAAATTATACATTTCAAGAGTTCATCAATCTCCATACATTTGATTATATGTTATATTTCTAATAATTATACGTCATTTCAGTGCCAGTCTATACCATCAGACATTGAAATAAGAAGGTGAGAACAAGTGGACAATATAGCCGCTTTGATTACGTGGGTAGGAAATATTTCGAAACAAAGGAATAGTGGTATATTCGAGTAGGAGGATCGGATATTGCTGAAATTATACACTTGCGAAACAGCAAAGGCGGAGAACTTGCAAAAATGTTGATGTGTTTCTGTAACTTTATATGATGCCAAACCCCTGCAACGAGAAACATGCTGTGGAAAAGCAAAGATATATCTTTTGTATGATTCACATCTGAGTATAAGAGTGTATTTATTCTACGAATGAAAATGTACTAGTTCTATAAATATGACGTAGATTCAATTCTCAATTTTTGTTTGCTGAATACTAGCAATTCATACTAATATAACTAGCACCACTACAAAGCTTATGCTCATAGTTGTATTTCCTTTTTTATTTGAATGAATAATTGAGTGAATATAATCGACTTGATATTTTTCATCATTGGAACCTTCCATTCATATTGTCACAAACATCACAAGACATAGTCCGAGAATAATAATCGATACGAGAATAGTCACGTTGAACTCACTTAGTCGTGTACACACAACAAGCAAAACGAATGAATGTAATTGTAGAGTCTCAGGGGATTCTTGACTTAGTCTTCAGAGAGTCCTGAGTTAGTCTAGAATGGTAGATAGGCGTCCGAAGGGGTAGTTTTTCTTGATTGACTCCTACTCCTCCTGAAGACTGGGTTTCTATGTGTTCAGGGGTGAGCAATTATATTTTTTTCCTTAAATAATGTATTCTGTTTTGAAATTATGTTTTTTATGTTTTCTGAGTACAACCCAAGCGACAGGGGTGATCCCCAAAGACACCCCCTGAACGCGACAATAAACAAAAATGGCGACATGACTAAATCAATCTAAATTATGATGAGAATATCTTCAATAGTTCAACCATGATCCCTATTTCAACTTGTCCTTCTTGCCTGAAATAAAGCATCAGCAAATGAGACCGAACCAATCTCGACAGAATGCTCAAAACACCCTGTACCCCATTTACGCATATACCGAAATCTTCCCCTTTACTGGAAACCGTCGATTGTGTGTCACCAGAGAATTAACTTCCTAAATGTAGCAATTCCAGCTATACTCTTAACCATCTGTTTAGCACGTCATCTAGAATTACTCATGATTGAGAGGTTTCGGTGTAGAGCGGGAAACATCGAATTGCCTCAGGCCACTCAGGAATAGCCGTCCAGATTATTTGGAAATATGTGTTCTAGTAATGAAATGGAATTGTTGGGGGAGATTGAACGGCCTTCGAGCTGCGAAGCTAATAATTGCGAAAGGCACTGGGCACTGTTTGATCTGAGATAAATCTGAACACATACCTATACATCTGCCGTTATTGAAAATTTGATTTATATGGAGGAATCCAATACCACAGGGTGCACAGAGTTACCACTTGCCCTATTTTTTAATCAGATCGTGAAATAGTAGAGATGGAGGTGAAAGGTATGGGTGAAAAGGTGCCAGGATGAATGAAGGCTTCTTAATTGATTGGCCAATATTTGTTATCAAGAACTGAATTTATGAATTTCGACGGAATATCAGGTAGTTGTCAGTTCCTCCACCATATCACTCTCATCAAATACGGATCTCAATATGTATTGGGGTTTATTTCACTGCGAATGGTGAAATAACAAAATATTCATATTCCTCCGATTGCTTCTCAATGTAAATGAACCGCTTTTTTTCTGAATGATCGCAGAAGAAAAGTTTGCCAACGTATGATATCAGTTACCAGGCAGATAATAGTATCGTAGTAATATAAACTCAAGGATTTTCGTTATTTCACCGCCATTTCGGGAATGACCACTCTGGTTATTAACATACAGAGGATGGCCAAATTCTTAAAGCACCTTTGAAAATTCAACAATTTCTTAAAGAATGATTGGCCTGGTAATACAACAGAGCTCAATCATATCGAAAGTTGATGAACGAAGAACTAGCAATAAAAATGATCACCACTAAGCGTCGCCTAATAGAAGACAATTATTTTCGATTATTTTCAATATTCAGTATTTTCCAGATATTATTCGAAATGTATATACCACCACCTGGTTCAATTCTTTCACGAAAACCAAAATTGCAAATTTTAAGCTGTGGCTCTAGAAATTTGGCCACCTACTGTATACTCTGTGCCTATATTATTATTTCCAGCTTTATTACTGTTTTATTTTGATACACAATCACTATTTCTTCTTCTCTTTCGACATTGACCATAATCAAATAATTGGTGAATATATGGATGTTTCTTGTCTAAATATGTGAATGTTTCTTGTATTCAATTTACTGTTCCCGTGAACTAATTCTCCTTTATGCACTCATCAATAGGATATCCGATTTGAATTACCATCGTGTTGTATTATTCGTCGTATATTTATTTCATATTTCGATATTAAATGAATTAAATGACGTCTGTTCGATAGAAGACATAGAGTTGTATTTCTATTAATACTAGATATCTACTACGGACAATAGTCGAAATCGAATATCTGTATATTACGACAATTTAATTGGTAGACATGTTTTGATATTCATGAGACGTAAGAAATTCATTGGAATAAAAATATCGGAAACTTTCACGTGATGCACTGGAGCTATCGAAACGAATTGAATTCGAAAAAAGGACCATGAAAATGATAGGTTATCAGTAGGTTAACGGTACAATTGAATCTCCATCCTTCAACATTCATACAATCACGATGATAAACTTCCGTGCAGTTCGCAGGAAATGGGGCATTTATTTTGTTTCTGATTTGAAAACTCTTCCTGTTTACGAAAATAACTCGCGATATTACACCAAGTTGATGAAAACTCGCCTTTATGATCGTCAATATTCTAATTCGAAAAGCGAAATCCAATCGGCGAGCTTCGATATAAAATAATTTAATTGATAGCGAACAACACGACGATGTTATGTAAATTGCATTCGATTTATATCATAAAGCCTCGTTTGCAAATTTGAATACTAAATTGGAGGGGTTTAATACGTCCACCATCCACCATCATACCGTTGAATCAATCGCATTTGTACGAGATTACACTTGCATCGTCAGACAATACAGAACTGATTGCATGACACGTGATCCATTTTATACCTGTAGCATATCGATTCTTGTGTGATGATGATCAGGTTCTACGGCACAAGAATATTGTCCAAGATTATAGAATTGATGTGAGGAACGAATATGTCGTCGAAGTAAACCGGCTTCCTTTCAACTATGATGATGATAGCTTCTTCCATAGAATTTTGAATATTCACTCACTTGTCATATAGAATTGTTCATTATCAATTTTGGATCAGTTCTAGTGATACTGGAATTTTTGCTAGCACTAACTGTTAATATTTGATTCTATATGAATATGGGGTGATTTCATCAAATAATGTTTGCATATATTGGATCCACAAACAATTTTCTGATACTATTCAGTTGAGTATACCAGTATTATCATATATTGGAAAAATGTCATTAAAAATGTCTGCTCATTTGAACTAATTCATAGTTAGTGATAATGTAGTTCAATTCTTTTACAACGAAACAAACGATTTTCGTTTCTAGAATAGTTGAAAAATTAAATTCACTAGTTCATGTGACAAAAATTATTGAAAGCGAACTTAGATTCTTCGAGATAAGCCACACAAATATCTAAATTTACTTATTCTGTACATCATATTCTAAAAAGCCAAGAGACCAAAGAATAAGAAAAACTTCTCACCGTATATAGCGAACATGGCCGTGATAGATGGCGCTGCGACGTGCACATGTTCCTCGAGCCACGCCATCTGCATAAATATGACATTTTCTGCCATTATTATTCCAATTCATTCTATCGAATAAAATACGGTTAATACCGCAAAAACATGTCGGAATTACGTGGTATTTGGGTTCTATTTCATGCCGTTATTGCATCTTGGGATGTGGTTTATGGTATTTTTCTCGCATAGAATGAGGACGGTATGTAAATTAACGGAAATGGTGAGGAAAATAGTGGTAGTCGAGCGGAAAAAAGTTTTCTGTATCTACTAATCAGTTAGCTTATTTTTAAAGAAGTCTGGGGCCTGATCGAAACATTTTAGTTTTAGCATCTATAATGAGTTGCAGTTTCCAAAACTTTGGTTGATATTTTCAATGACAGAAATTAAATTGTTCGGAGCTTGTTATTATATTTCTTTTCGCTGTCAGTTGTTGGGGTTTGATATTTATTTATAACGATGTCTATTTCAGTGAAAAATGATCATTATTATGCGTGAATGAATAGATTGATTCTGCATTTCGAATACATTCATATGACTGTAGTCTTAACAGAAAAACATTCAAATTTGTTCGGATGGTGAAACAACTCTTATATTATGTTCAAAATCAACAAACCCATGTTTGCCGTGGCCAACACTTTATTTTATGTCTGTGATATCTCGTGAAAGATGAGGCAATTAAAATATACACTATCTCCAGCCACATTGGATGGATATCTTATGACAGCCTAGCCATTGCATGAAATTATACGTCTTATATTCAGTTACGTATTATATGATTCAAAAATGCATAGATTGTGTCTCCCACGCCAAACATTTAGGAGCATTGACTGACGCCCACCATTAATTTAGATTTGAGATTAATGAATAATTTATACCTCATAATTTTCTATTGGTGTCATATATCCATCGTGTTGACATTCCACTGGACGATAAACTTCATTGTGACTTGTTGAAATATCGAAATTCTATGAATGTCAAATCCCATCTCCGCTACTGTAGACATGGATATTGCAATGCTAAGACTCATTATAGATTCTTCAAATGCTCTCGATAAGTGATGTTGAGATATGAATGATATTGTCTATACAACGTTGACATTCGACATTAGCGGCATTAGGGGCGGTTTCAGGCAGCTTTGTGCAGCTATGTCTTCTCTCATCTAAACACCTGACTGAATATCGTCATTCTGACCATTCTGAACAAAATAGCTGAATTTTGATGATGAATGATTTATATATTCGAACCCTGTGAAAGCTACTGGATCATCTGATACTATTAATTTCTGCTTATTAGTAGAGTTTCCAAGTGTCCAACCATTTCCGAGGTATTGCGTTGACCAGAACCATTCCTAATATTCTAATTCTAGTCAATTTGGCAAAAGCGAAGCAAAACTAATAACGGGAAGCCAAACTAGGCTGTGCACGCCTTGCATTATTGTTTTTATTGAGGTAAACTAGAGATGGCCGAAATTAGTTTCTGGATAAATTATTTCGGAAAATGTGAACCATGATGAAACTACAGTTGTTTTCAGTAATGAACTCATAACTTATTCGGATAGGAATACCAACACAAGTGTTTTTTCTCAATATGTGAATACTACTCAACCATAAAAATAATAGGAAAACGATATGACATAATAAAATTATATCATCAAAAATAGAAACATCACAAATTGAACATTGGGTTATCCCTACAGAATCTACTGAAAGTGATTGATTATGAGTAATAAACCAATAATAATCGATGAATGAAATAAATCTGATCAATGGAAATAGCACATGTCCTGGATTATGCCAAAAAACCAATAAGATACAGGAATATACGATTTTAGAATAAGCAATAAGAGAAGTTAGGAAAAAATAAATAGTTCCTATATCACCAATAGTCATCTCAGTAACCAATATCCTACCATCAGAACTACTAATGAAATTGAAGGAACATAACCTATTTCACGAGGTTTCATGAAGATCGAAAAAAATCTTTTGGAACATTTCGAATTGTCTATAACGAAATTTCTTGTACAAACTCGTATCACCTTTGTTCGTACAAAAATCTTGAAAAGAATTTAAAAACTCATCAGTTTCATGTTAACGAATGAATATGCATAATATCGAAATGGTAAAGTTCATTCAACCAAAAGAGAGGACACCATGCATTGAAATGAAAGAATGAAACGTTGCTGACAGAAGAACGCATGCTCCCAAAATTTCCGGTAACAAAACAACCAACTCGTTTTATTTACGACTCAAACTCCATCAAGAAGATTGCTTTCGTCAAAGGACGGAAGTTTAGCAAGAGAACTGTCGACAAAAACAACATTACATATTACCTGATTATAAATTGGCTAATATTTTAACCAAATTATCCCAGTTTGGGTCCTTGATGTCTCTAGGGCCTTCAAAAAATGATACGTTGATAGTTGATATTGGCAAAAATAGTTAAATGATGATATTGAAATAATATAGAAGTCGATATAGTCATAAAACTATACATTTGAAAGATTACTCTATGATATGGTGGGATTGAACGAATATCAGTGATAAAGATTCATAGAGAATTCGAGAGGAAAACTAAATTGATATTGAATACTGGCACTCATCTTCTTCAATTTCTTTGAGTGGCTCCGATTTATAGACTGATGAAAAGTATCAGTGCATGCATCAGTTCATATATTCATCACCGAATCACTTGAATTGATTCACGAATGGGATAAAAGAGTCAATTCATTATTCAGAAATGTGCTTCTTGTTGAATTCCTTATTCGTTTGAATTTCCTAACAAATCGTTATGAGTTTACTCCTTATTTGCATGAAGTAACACTAGATAACCTCTGAAGAACGAACCAAATGCACCGTACCTAACAGCAATCGTAAACTCGGTGCATTTCACCAGGTCGTGGTGTTTGTTTACGCTCAGTACCGACCCATCAACATGCCGGCTTGCTGCATTGTCTCATTTTTACGACCTTCGATGTAGTATACGGGCGGAGTGTTATAAGTACACTATTAAGAGGAGAACATTGTAATATATTGTAGGCCTCATTTGGAAACGCATCGAATTGAATGCGTCATTGTTAAGTGCCATCAAATATTTCACACGATCACGTGTGAAAATACCATTAAAAGTCGCAGATGAAGTGTACCTTATTACTCGTAGTCTTGGTCTGAGACCATGTGCACATAGAATCCACTTTTCACGATATTTCTTCAATGATGATGATTGATATTTATTTAATCCATAAAATGAGCTCAAGTACATAGCTATTGGACAGGTCAAATGATCTTCTGCAAATAATTCAATGATATGATGTAAAACCAGTGTAATTTCCATCAATTTTCGATCCGCTTCATATTTGCTCACATGTCATGGGCCATAACAAAACAAGAATTTCATTATTTCATTTCAATGCTTTGAAGAAAACATTATCGATGTATTATCCTATCCAGGTGGTTAAAAAATAATAAAGAACAAAATATGACTATTTCAACTAAACCTTTTTGGTTCTTCGTAAAAAAAGTTTCTTTCATTTGATTGAGAATCTGAATGGTTCAGCTGGATCTAGGCTCGTCGAATGAGTGTGTTGAGGTGATTTTGTATAGTTCCTGATGGTTCTGGTGATTCTGATATCAGGCCTCAGTTTATTATAATTCCTGGAACTACTGACTGATATTTCAGTGAACAAGAATGTTGAATATATATTGAAATATGAAATGTTGTATATGATAGATGACAAGTCAGAGTGGGACTACAGTCACATGTCTTGTTGATTAACAGAGTTCATTTTTTATTTTGGTTTGGAACCTACTTTCTGTGTGTCTTGTTTCTAAAGGTTAGAGTTTTTTTCCTGATTCGTACATAACGTAGATTAGTTCTTCGTGGCAAATCTTGGAGAAGATTCTAAAAATGTCTTAAAGAGCTAGATGTCTCTGTTATTCTTTCTGTCATGCTCGTATGACGTTTACTGTGAATATGAGAAGCTTTCATGCCATTAAGTATGTGTATTTGAATCCGAACTATTTGCCTGGGATTAGGTTTGGTCTTGAATGTCTATAACGTCTATACGAATAAATCACTCATAAAATTCGAACCATCTCTCAACGTTCACTTCCATTTGTGAACCATTTTGAAATTCCTTATCCATTATAATGAACTGTCTATTCACAATACTCCCTGCATTTTATATGCTCTATCCAATTATAATCGAATTTTAATTATCCATTTTAATGACGAATTAAGGTAAATGTGTGAACACATCCCTGGTGCTTTCCGGAGCCACCTCGAATATGTAAACAGCATTCAATTAAATTTAAACGAGTTCAAATTGAAAGCATTTGTAATGAACGAGACTAATTCCTCCGTTGTGCATTAGGAGAACAGTTGGTCGTTAATGGTATTTGGGAGCTTATTTTATGAAAATAATGAAGGGCATTCCAAGATTATGAACACTAGTGAGCTCATAAAATGGACGTAGTGTTGAAAGGTTTTGAAGTTTTTTCGTAATCAACAGATCAAAGTCATGAGCAAAATGTGAGCAAATATTTTGGGAGTTATTCAAACTGAGACAATACGACTAAAAGGTTTGATGTTCAGGGAAAAGCCTCTCAAATTGAATTGAATGAAATTCTGCTGATGAAAAAATTCAAGTATCAGTCCCAATTGTAGTGAAGTAATGAAAAATTATCTGAAGAGAATATATTATGATGAGAGAATATAGAGAAAAAGCTTCTTCCACTCTCTAGCTATGACTGCCAGAATGAAATTTTCAGATTGCAAAATTGGCAATGAATTAGTTCTCGCTTGAAAACTATAATGATGTATTCATAAAGAAAATTCCATTTACATCATTCACTTCATTCATCTAATTTACATTTCGTTTTGAAAATACAATTCTTCAAATGTGGGAATGCGAATGCACAATTGTGGCCCATCTCTACCTCAGATAAACAATTCGATCTTGAATGTTTTATAAATCGAAGTTTCATAAGGTCTGCTTGTTGAGAAATCGATTGCAGCAGTTCATCGTGGATCTTCGAATGAAATTGATCATTGAACTTGCCTTATAGCGAGAAAAAACATGTTCATTCGTTATAAAATGTTAGTATTACGTGAATTTAAAATTGTGAGTTAGGAAAATCATGAAAGAATATAAACATTGCCATTTATTGGCAATCACCCTGTGCTTCACCAAACCAGGATTCACCTGACTTTACGGCAGATCCCCTCGGGATGCATTATTAACGTTCCCTCAGGGCCGAGTTGACGCGATCCGGTCGGCAATCGATGCCGATAGAGAACCGGCAACGTCGCGCCGAGTCCACCGCAACCAGGATGAATTACGAGTCCCCCAAGCACTCCCACACTCCTCCGATTCTGTTCCTCGAATCCTGACCGGTCTAGGCAGGGGAATGCCGAACTTAATTTCTTGATGCATAACTATGCAAAGGTCTGACCGAAGGGTCAATAACCGCCTGCTGGCTGGCATATCCTGAGGTGAGGGGAGAACTAAATTCCAAAGACATTGAACTTCCATCCAAATCACATCAAGATTTCTCAACCATGTGGACAGTTTGTAACACTCATGAGTTTTTGTGAGTGGTTACTCGATGAGAATATATGTAGATTAGATTAGATTAGATTAAGAGGAGTTTTGGAACCGGTCTATTACTTCCCTAGGCACTGCAGCATTGTTTGCTTTTTGTACCTTTCCAAACTCCCTAGTTCAGTCCCATATCTTTAATTCTCCTGTTGAGGAGTAGAAGCTCAGGGACTGCTATTGCTCTAGGTGGCTCACTCCCTTGGTCTTGTACATACCCCTGGTTGTGCCTCCACTGAGCTGTGGCTTCGCATTCGAAGATTATATGGGTGGCTGTTTCCTCCTCCTCATTACACAGTCTGCATATAGGTTCTGTATCAAACACCCCTATGTTATGCAGATGTTTCCTCAGAAACCAGTGCCCGGTACAGAGGCCGGTGATCGTTCTGAGTTTTTCCCTACTTAGCAAGAGTAATTCAACTGCTTGCTTGGGTGAGGGCTCTTTCAGCATTAACTTGCTGTGTCTAGCTCCCTCTGATTGTACCCACCTCAGTCGGTGCTGAGAGTAGATCCAATCATTGATCGCTGCTTTAACGCTGGCTCTGGGTATCCCTATCGCTGGTTCCGGCCCAACCATTGGTGTTGCAGAGCCTCGCCTCGCTAGTTTGTCCGCCTCCTCGTTGCCAGAAATACCCCTGTGCCCTGGCACCCACATCAATGTTACTTTGTTATGGTTCGCCAGGTCCTGCAGGTTTTTGGCACACTCTTTGACAATTTTTGAGTCTATGCTCCGGGATGCCAATGCTTTGAGAGCCGCTTGGCTATCTGACTTAATGAGAATCGTCACCCTCCTATATCCTCTCCTCAGGTTCTCGACAGCACAAGCGTTTATGGCATGTACTTCAGCTTGGAAGACCGAGGCGTACTTCCCCAATGAGTTTGATTGCTCGAACTTGGGTTTCGCTGAAAAGACGCCTGATCCAGTTCCTTCGCTGGTTTTTGAACCATCTGTATACCACGTGTGGGCTCCAGGTGGATCCTCATATCCTTTGTCATCCTTGAGTTTTGTATAAACCTCATAGTTTTTTCCAAAAGATATTTCTCTACTCATATAATCAGTCCCCATTTCTAGAAGTGGGTGTCTAATTATATTATTTATGAAAGCTATTAGTGCAGTCTTCTCGGGGTTGACTTTAAGCCCCCTATCCTGACACCAATGTTCCACCTGGTTTAGAGCTCCCTGAGTTATTTCTTTCAGTGTATTTGAAAACTTGCCCTGGGTTAAGATGACAATGTCATCTGCATAGCCCTGGGCAAATACTCCACTGTCGTTTAGTTTGCGTATGAGGTCATCAACCACTACATTCCATAACAGAGGAGAGAGAACTCCTCCCTGGGGACAACCCCGGGCTACCCTCGTCTCCACGCTGTCACAGAACATGGTTGCATACGCTTTCCTATCTCTCAACATGGCTTTTATCCACCTGCAGCTGGTTCCATCAGTTCCCAATTGCAGTAAGGATGTCACCATGTCCTCAAAGGGGGTGTTATCAAAGGCCCCCTCTATATCCAAGAATGTGCCTAATGCAATCTCTTGGTTGTTCAGTGATTTTTCTATTTTCCCAACTAATTGGTGTAACGCAGTCTCACAGGATTTTCCTTTTTGGTAGGCATGCTGATTGTTATGAAGGGGTTTGACGCTTAGCGGCCCCTCCCTTATGTGCCTGTCGACTAATCTTTCCATCGTCTTTAACAAAAATGAGGTTAAACTTATAGGTCTATATGCCTTCGCCTCTGTGTAATCAGCACGAGCAGGTTTAGGTATAAAGACTACTTTTACAGCTTTCCAAGAATATATGTAATAAAATGGACAATGGTTGAACTCTCCCTGCATCTCATCTTCTCCAAAAAATCTGAATATCCTCGTCAGTTATCAGTATTAGACTTCTTGGAAGCATCTGACCATGACTAATCACTATGAAAACATCATAGATTTGTTCCAACAGACATTTCTGTATGGTTTCGAAACTGTTTTGTAGCCGTTTCGGTTTCGTTTAGTTCGCATGCGCAAACATCGCATAGTCTCGTGACGGTACAAAACCAATCGAGGGTTGGATCGGTTTTATTGACGGTTTTTTTGCACCCACTCCTACAATTGAGATTATTGTTCTTTCGTTTAAGAATAATCGTTGGTGACAACAATTAAAATAATTTGAAGATGTAATATTCTACGATTTTTGATCCTCGTTTCATTGTACTGATCATCATAATAATCTTCACTTGTTTCATATAAATAATCAGTATCTCCATCGTCACTCATATTTATTTTTTCTAATTTGATTCGAACGGAAGAAATTATCAATGACACAAATGAAAGTAAATAAATACCCAAAGATAAAGCTAGGTTAGCTAACCTATTCTTTTGGCAAAGAGTTTCTTAATGCGCATGTCAATACTCATGAATCAAAACAGTTTTCAATTTTGAGCATGTACCGAAATTACCGTCCAGAAACCATGCTGCGGACGGTCACGAGTTTGGTTGGAACAGAAAGATGATGGTCAGATTGCGAACAGTTCTCGAGCATGACCATAATGTGATGGTTTCAAGACGTGTTGAAACAAACATCATATAAGAAAGTTTATATCATGTAATCGTCAAAATCTTGAAGGATATTCAGTTATGTTTGTAGTACCACAAGGATATCATATGAAGCTCCGTTGTTCATCATGACTCCTGAAGAATGATGTTATTCGAAAATATCATATTCGAATGTGAATTCAACGAATCATTAGTCATCATAGTAATTGTCCTATCCTTGAACGAAGGATCATCAATACTATGACCATAATATATAACCTTAGTGATCTATGTTTTAGTATGGCCATCCGACTGTTACGAATACCACCTGCAGAGTTTGAGAAACTCATGTTAATATCATAAGGATTCATCTAATCACTTCACCTACCATTCTCGTCGAAGCGACATGGTCAGCTGCAATCCAACCAGTTGTTCGAACATGTGTAATGACAAAACACCCTTTCATGTCGTTAAATACTATCATGTTGAAATCGACGTCTTGAAGAAACTATCAACGACATTGAACTCGTTAATGATGAAAATATATAACTAGAGAGAGGAATGGTCACATAATAATTTCTCCAATGAAGTATTTTCAACGTTTCTAATTTTGCTCATATCAATTATCTGTCTAAAATGGAATTGATGGAGAGGGGTCTAATAATTTCTTACCCACTATTTGTCATTGAAATGAATTCTTCATGGATAACTTCAAGTTTTCTCCTTCTTCAGAATCAGTATTATGAGAAGCAGTTTATCATTCGTCCTACTGTAATAATTTCCTTTATAGTTAGTGAAATCTCCAAAGCAATTTCACGTGCAGAATAGGAACATGGGGTAGGATGTGTTCAATTATTGAAAATATAATTTTTGAACACTTCCCCTCCATCACTCTTGTCATAAAGTACTTTTCTCAATTTCTGAATGTCTCATTGGTTCGTGAAACGGTTCTAGAATATTCTGATCACATTTCGTCACACCTCGTTCCGCAAAATCTTCATGTAAACTCATTCGTGTACCCTTCCTCTCTTTCATCGCATATACCGACATTCGTACTATGTTACGAAATCACACATCAATGGTATGGATAAAGATTTCCCTCGCGATTGTCTCTGGAGAGATCTACCAGAACGTTCATTCTTAGGTACGTGCCAGCTATTCAAATGGCAGTGACGTGCCGTAGGTGTTTCATCGTCCCGATCTTATAATCCTTCCAGCAATCTTTCATCCAAGGTAATATCGGAGATTCTATCTTGAATACATAAGCACCAGGTGATCGTTTCATTTCGACGATATTTTTTCGATAATTATGATAATAATAATAATGAACCAGAAAGGATAATCAGAAATGTTATGGCAGTCGGTGGGATTTTTTTTTTCGAATGAATATGAATGAGTTTCAGATTTGAATAGATTGACAAAACATCTATGAAATATAACCATGAAAGGACATGAAACATTGTTTTCTTCATCTGAAAAATTCAGCGGTAATGTACAATTCAATTCATTGAAAAGTGTCGCAGGAGTTCGAACCTTTATATCTAAAGAAGAACTACCATGGGAGTTCTGCAATTTATTTACTCTGTTCGGGTTAAATTCTAGTTATTTCATCATCGTCGACAATATCTCCCTGAGAGAACTCAGAAAAGACCAATGATTTACTGAGTAACTCACGAAAAGATTGATTGAGATAGTTCCAAAATGAATATATTGATTTCAAATTTTATTTTTCACGCTTCTTATTATTTATCACGACTTTTTACCAACATTTTTTCAGAGAATTTCCTATCCACTATGTCTGAATTTTCAAGTTCTTTTGTATCAAGTTCGAAAGAACTAATATTATTCTACGTTTATGTACAACACTCTTTTCACGTAAGCATGAAATCACACATTGTGTCTTCTTCAGTCTGTGTGCCTATATTTTGGTTGGTTTTCTCCATGGATCTGGAAGCGTCGCGTTGTTGTGAATTTTTCAATAAGCCTAAGTGATGTAGTACAGCAGAGTTTCTGCAACTGTTATCCGGTATCTTTTTGTGGGTGTTTCGAGAAACACTTCCACTCATATATTGGAACTATTCTACTTTTGAGCATAGTATTCGTGATACAAGATACATCCATTGGTTTTTTTCTACTGTTGAGGAAATACAACTTCTATCTCATCACAGAATAGAAATTATACAGTACATTTCAAGCAGATATGTGATTTTATACATCACCATGTATTATTTGAAGGAAACGAAATAGCTGAAAATATCAACATTATTATTCATTACATTTCTTATTTTATGAATGGGAATCAATGTTCATCCTATGAAGTGGTTGGTAGAATGAGTTTTTGTTCGCAATCCTTTCTGGTGATGATTACATATCTGCGAACAGTGATTGTCTGATGATGAGATTGACAATAATTATGATGAACATAACGACATCGAAAAGCACAAGGACCCCTAACACAAACCAGATCAGATGTGGAGTGATGTGAGATTTGAAATCAGTCCAAAATTTCAACTTGATAAACAATCTCTATATTACGAGAGCATACGCACAATTTCACACAAGAAATATCATCATTCCACTAGTTTGAACTTGATTTTCTCGATAAAATAAATTATATCGGCATAACTGTTTTCTATAAGTGATCATTCGATTTAGTAGTGGAAAGTGTGTTTTTGCTGATTTATAGATGTTACGTATTCATCTACGCAGGTTCGCATGGTACATGAATACAAAACGAATCTGTACGGAATCATCTGGACCATTCGGTGATTAACGAGAAATCTGTCCGATTCGGGCCATTTGTTCGGAGACCGTCCGTCATATTTGTAGTCAGATAATCGAACTCCAACTGATTCGTAATAAATGATGATGAACGAGTGACCGAAATCAATTAAATCCGTCGAATGAACCTTCGTCGGTGACAAATGTAACATTCCGTGACCTGGAAATGGGGAAATCATTCTATCGTGACAGAACAACATCAAAACTCAGCTAGTCCATGCTTCATTCATCCAACTAAAAATGAAATACTCGGTACGATTCTTCCATTGTTTATGAGCAAACAAAAATGTTCATTCCTATGAGAAATGAGAATCACTTAGTTCATCACTTTTTCGTCTCCTAATTCATAAAATATTTTTTTCAAATTATCAAACGATGTCACTCTATTTCTGAAATAAAGAACTATGAATTTCCTACGGAAAATTATGATGCCAGGACAATGATGCTGTTTTAATGCACCGTTTTCCGAATGCCATTGATATCTACAGGTTTACGTGTGAAAATATTCCTGAAGACAAACTTGTGTTGACAATAATTAATAACCGTCAACAAGACTGTGATCCTATGTTATCGCCTGATTCATCAACGCTACAAAGCACTCGACCTGTAATACTAACTTGAATGAATGTGAAAGCTTCCAACTTCATCCATTAACCTTATCTAAGCTAATCTAACTTAGTTCAGTTTATAATACTCTATTATCGTGATCCATTGCCCACGTTAAGAAAACGTCGTCGTTATATCTACTGAAACTATGTCTATAACTATTTAAATGTATCGAATTCAGAGTTTGGATATTTGAAATCTCAAAGGATTCAGTAAATATCTATTGAAATCAGATATAAGAATCAGACAATTCTGAATTCCAAGTGATTGGTTACCGAACTACTAGGTATTGATGCGAAATTGATGACAGAAATGGCAGATGTTCAGTACTGAACTTAAGAGATATTATTGAGAGATTCAGTTCCATTGACATGGATTTCAAATTTTTCTAAATATTCTTCAATTTCCATCTTAATCTATGTATTCCACTTCCACAAAGTTGAAATTATATTATATCGATTAAATTTCATTCCAGGTGAGTGTGCACCTTCTGGTTTCACCTCCATTGCCCTACGACACATGCCCTCGCTTTTCTGCAATGAGCTACTCGCAAGGTTGGTATAATGTGTGTTACAATTTCCGTTTTTTTTTTGTTTTCGTCTAATTTAGCTTTCACGCCCCTGATTGCTCGTTGTTGTTGATGTAGTTTTTACCCACTGTATATTTAAAGCATTCGCTTTTATGTACTTTTTTCCATGAAAGCGATCGGTATGATTTGATTCAAACAACATTTGCTCAAGAACATATTATCTGTATATCCTGAAAATCTCGCCTGCCATAGCAAAGGTGGTATAGATAGAGTATTAGAGAAAACTCACTTCATTTGATAACCGGCTTCAGATTCACTGTCGGTCGATTGGTTTGGAAAAAGTCACCGGAAAATCAAATATAGCGTATTTAATCCCATGCCAGTGAATCTGAAATATTAATTCAGTAATATCTGCAATCCTATACAATCCATTGTAGTCTTTCAGTAGAATTCTATGGTACCAGGTTCTTCAATATTCGAGCTATATCTGAGGTGCCACAAGGATATGTTCTGGGTCCCCTGTTGTTAATTATATTCATAAATGAAGTGCAGGTCTTTGCTTCATGCTAATGGTTTGAAGATATATAATCTGGTTGATAATGAGGATACTTTTGAACAACTACAACAAGATATCGATACTCTCAATCGTTGGTGTGATGAAAATAGGCTACCGCTGAATACTTCCAAATGTTTTCATATGAAGTTCACAAGGAAAATAGATTCACATCATTATGGTTATAATATCAATGGTACTCTATTGAAAAGATATTCTACGCTCAAAGACTGATTTGTGATACCCAATAGACGTCATTTCACAATAACTAATACGATTACTTCTTTATTCAACGTGTTTTTACGTACTAAGTTGGAGAATGCCTCCATCATCTGGAATCCTGGATATGAAATCTATAATCAAATTGTTGAAAACATCAATAGAAAGTTCGCTTAACACTTGAAGTTTTTGATGGATGGGGTCTAGCCACTTCAGGGTGCGTCTAACGATGTTTTGTCAAATCGATTTCAAATGACTGACTCAGCAACCCGCAGAAAGTACTACACCTTATTAACATCATATAAGTTAGTTTTCAATATGTTGGATTGTCCAGGCCTGCTCCGACAGTTTTTGTTGAATGTTCCTAACATCAGAACTAGCTCTCCTTCACTATTTTACATGTCCACACCAAAAACAAATTTGCTTAAACATTCACCCCCATTCAAAATGTTTGAAAACTATTCTGGTGTGCAATCCGAAGTAGATTTATTTATTCAACACAAGTATCAGCAAAAATGAAAAGATCATTTTTGCCTAGTATCTAGTTTTCTTCGTTTTGTTAATATGAGATTTTTTTTTCCAATTTTTACACGTAGATTTAATCATACATGAATTATTATGCTCATTTGTTATTTTTTAACCATCATTTGATATTTCAATTTCCCGTATTTATAGTAAATTTTGTTTTTAAGCTTTTCATTCTCATCCCATAATTAGCATCGGCTGTTGGATGATGTATAATAATAAAAATAAAATAAAACTGTTGAAATGTGACATAATCCGGAAACTTTTCACAGAAACCAGATTGAACCTTTTTCCTGATGCAGTCATGATTCACTCGTTAGAGAATTGATGAAAATAGAATTCACCCCTGCGCGACACCACAATGCATTTCAAATGATCAATACGGTGGATATTCGACAGTTTACAGTTTGGGCCATAGTAGATGGTATCAATAGAAAATATATTTGATAATACAGCGTGGCCGCTTCTACCGAAAAGTATTACAATCTTTGTTATTCCAAATATAACACCCTATTTACTATAGCATTAGTTGATTTATCATTTTTCTCGTTTTTGCTCAAAACTTATACCTATTTTCAGCCATTTTCGGGATGAAATTTATTTTCCACAATTTCGAGCATGATAAGAATGTTCTTCACTGGGTCGCTAAAAATTTATTATTCTACCGGTACACACAAAAATAGGGAAAGATCTGAGAAGATTGAATGATATATCATGTTTTAATACCTAAACAGTGAGGTCCCAGAAATGAAGTCGAATTCCTGTATAAAATGAAATTGAGCATATTTATCACGGACGGTCTCACCAACCAAACATAAAATGATGATGATCAATATATCACCCTGTATCAATCAAATTAGGATAACGTTTGAATGAAAATGTTTCTATAGCAATATCATTCACCTAGTGAAATTCCCTCGTAGAATTACGTAGATTATCGCTGCCATTTCCTTTTCCATGCTGGAATCATGATAAAATCTTGCAATGTCTATGAAAATCGTAATAATTTCGACTTCACTATCCTATAGGATGTTTGCTGATCCAAGAAATATTGATGAATTGCAGATTGGACAATTTCTGAGGAAGATTGCTATTATACTTTCAATGCGTTTTTGAATGTTCCTTCCCCTCCATTATTCGATCCGCCGCTTAATCCGAAAGGCCTTTTATCAACTCCGAATTGAATAGATGACTTGCTCATATCACCCCTGCATAGCTTATTACTTCATCCCATCTCCTAGTCGAGTACATTTTTTATTTTTCAAATAGGTGCTCGGAAAATTGATGAGATGAAAATGAATTTATAGGTCATAGGGGTCCCTCGACTTTTGTTTCATCATAATTTGAAATGAGTATACGGAAATGTTACACATCTAAGTTGTTCATACCTACATTATGATGAGGCATAAAGAGCGGAAGAATGAGGAAGTTTCCAATATTGAGATTTTATTTTTTCCATAAAATATATGAAAAATTATTACACCCGTATTTTTTCTTTTTTTTGTGCGATCGAATTTGACTCCAGAATTTCGTTTTGAAAAACTAGTTTTGGCTCCTCCACCATTCTGCTGACGTACCAAGTGAAAAACCGGGTTCACACAGGAACAAATTGAGATTTTGCGTGCGGAAGTACAGTGTTGCCCTGCTTCTAATTCATTCTAAATATTCGGAAAAACTGACCAGAATATCTTGGTAAAATATGTCGTGGATTTTGCAATACCAAATCATGGATTGTTTACCTTTCGTGATATAATCATCATATACAGGGTGTTAATTAAGTATGTTAACAAACTTTAACCACGAATAGTACTCCGAAAAATAGAAAGAAAATGTCATACGAACATGGGTCCGGAAATGCTTCCTAAGGGAGCTACGCTCCTTTGCATGGGGCACCCTGAAGACGGTTTTCCCTCGATATTATCGAAACCGTTCATAACAAAATTACGAAATTAGGTGGGATGGGTAAACTTTCGACGCAATTGTTGCAATTGTTTTTCACAGCACACTAACTAAATATGTATGTAGACGAACATTTATTTATTTACAATAGCCTGCATCGATTCAATAATTTGCATTTTTCTCGAAAACTGTTAGGCCTATGAGGATGTACCAGGAGACCATTTTCACGTAGAAATCTCTGAATTACCATATTCTAAAATCAAAATGTCAAAAAAATTACCATTTAGAAAATAGGGTTATTTTTACCCTTAACTCCTTCCGTATGATACGCCTGTGATTAAAATTATGGAATTCTGAATTCAGAATCAGATTCAGCGTTGTACGTTTACCCATCCCACCTAATTTCGTAATTTTGTTATAAACGGTTTCGATAATATCGAGGGAAAACCGTCTTCAGGGTGCCCCATGCAAAGGAGCGTAGCTCTCTTAGGAAGCATTTCCGGACCCATGTTCATATGACATTTTCTTTTTATTTTTCGGAGTACTATTCGTGGTTAAAGTTTGTTAACATACTTAATTAACACCCTGTATGTCTTATGAAATATAACTAGCACATAACATGCGAAAATATATGAATGCGATGATATAATCGAGGACTTTGGCTGAATAGAAAATAAATGAATGAATCGAATTTGTTCTTGAAGTGAATTATTTCAATATAATTTCGTGTTTGAATTTTCGGAACAGCTTTCGATTTATTTTCATGAAAATAGAAAGGTAGATCTGGCAATTGCACAAATGCATTCGTAGATTTCGTCCGCGATCATCCGGATTACACAATAACATAACATTGCCGCCATTAACGAGTATCATAATATTGGGTTATGGAACTTACGATAGCTATATTCACTCTAAACTCACTAAGTACGTCACAGTTTTCCGCCTCAAAATTTATAAATTGGTTTATTTTGGAAAAAGAATGGAGTTGAATGATTTGTATTGTCATTCTAGAAAGTAGAGATATCAAACTAAATAGTTGAGTACTTATTTGATGAGAATTCGTCATAAGGAAACTTCCTCATTGAAAGCCCAATTATACTCAACGTAATTGCGTTTGAATTATCTATTTACATATGTGTATGATTTGTATAATTGTGACATCATTGTCCTAATATGTTGTCAAAGAATGAAAGTTCAATATCTTTCACTTTTCTTGTAGAATAACTCAACACGATGTCTGATGCTGATAACTGAAAATCTGTTTCTTTGGCTACTACTGCCTCTTTGAGTGTTGAATAAAATAGAGGAATCATATTAACGAGAATAAATTATTTTCAAATCAATTGCAACAGATTATGAATACCAAAAATCGAGCTTCTGGTTTAGGGTCACCCTTGATAATGAAAATGTGATTCGAAACAAACTTAGAAAAAAGGCAAATCAAATCAAAGAAATAAAAATTATTGGGATATCGACAAAATGTTAATGTTTTTAATTAAATGGTTTACATTGCCGGCGGAGTGAATTTCTGCAAACTATTTTTATTTTTGCTATAAATAACGATGTGGCTTTTTTCTATACTCGAGGAATGTTGTCAAGACTTACTATAGATACATGTTTGCGGAAACAAGCGTAATAGTTATCCGATGTTTTTGCAATTTCACAAACAAGTTAACAGAAACCAGGAAGGAGCAAAAACCATGCCCAAGAACACAACGGAATCCACGACTAGACAAACAAAAACAGATAAGATATATGTTTATTGGGGCAAAAGCAGTTGCCTTCGCATTTGATGGGCCTTATATGTCACTTATTAAGCGCAGTAAATTCGCTCCTGTCGGCAGCCACTGTATAAATCCTGGATACGCTATTGGAAAGACCGGTAGGGAGCAAACGAAGCGGCAACTCCATCCATGCGGCGCGATTTCCAGGAGAAAGTATCGCTCCTTGCTGGATCATCCTTTCAAACACAAATTTTATTATAATTGGGACCGTCCTCTACAATCGGTAGTTGCTCATCCGTAACTGTTCTCTCGTTTAAACGGAGGCATTTGACCATTCCAGTCGGAAACGAGATGATGAAAATCTCTCGGCTCCATATAATCAAAGACTACATTTCATTTCATACAGTATCAAAATGGTGGGCATGAATTGTGGAAATAATGTCATATTTTTTCAAACGAAAGTTTGAGATAGATAGAGTCATGTGGGGCAAGAGTGCGCATTTTTTTATTTATTATAAAATTATAATTTCTGTATGAAATAAATTGAAAAGAATTTTTTCATTCAGAGGCTTCATTGATTTAACAATTACATAACATAAAATTAAATTCAGTTATTCGTACTTGTTGAAAAAAAAATAAAATTAAACTTAGTCAGAATGCGTACACTTACCCCAATATCGGGGTATATGTGCGCAGCACTGCTGGTAAGTGTACGCACTTAGAATAACTGAAACGGTATCTTGTTAAATATTTTTAATCAGCTATTCAACTGTTTTTAATCAACACTTATCATTATTCATTATAATTTTTTTATATTTATATCTTATATATATATATATATATATATATATATATGTATATATATATATATATATATATATATCTTCACAAATATTATTCATCTCAATTTATAACAGAAATTAAAATTAATGTAATGAACATTTGAAAAAAAAAAGTTTTAAAACGAGATCATTGTTGATAAATCATGATAAAATCTTAATTATCATTTTTACATAAATCACAAGTGAAAGTACCCATTTGGTACTGAGTGCACTGTTTATGCCACCAACTATGACATGAGCTACATTGGATCCAATCTTCTGTAGGTGGATCAACATAGTCTTCGCCACACAGCGCGCAAAAATAATCATTTTCCTTAGATTCTATTTTTTTACTAACCTTAGTTGTAACATTTTCATCTTTGGTAGTATCACTCTTCTTAGTTTTTTTTTGAGGATTTTTGGTACTTTCACCTGCGCAAGCTTTGCTTTTTATACCTGCACATGCTTTTTATTGTTTTAATTCTAGACGTCTCTTTTTTTAGCTACTTTATCTCTATAGTACTCTCTTTCATTTCAACTTGTTCAGCTGCTTTTCTTTTACTAAAACCTTCAGCAATTAATTGCTTACAAATTGATCATTTGTAACGGCGGATCTACGTAGAGCCTTCCGCTTATAATTTCGAGGCATTGTTATTTTCTTCAGACAATTTATATAATTATAGGAGTAACCTGAAACAAATAGAAATAAATGTCAACACACAAAGAATTGTCACTATCGGGGTAAAAGTTTGCATTGAAATATGCGTACTCTTACCCCACAACCTTATGCGCACATTTAACCCACACCGCATGTACAGAATTAGGTTAAAATTACACAATGCCCAGTTATTTCACTAAGTTTTGATATGTAATTGCGTAAACTAGATACATAAACGAAGATACTTCGACACAACAAATAGTAATTACCACAACATGATTATAAAAGTATTTCAATTGAAAATTGAAAAAAATCGTAGGAATTCTAACTAACATTTTTACTTACCAATGATTTTAAAACTACGTAATCTTGCCAGACATGACATGACTCCAGTCTTTTATCCTACGTCGCACAGTAGTCCAAAAGCCCAATTTCCTGGCCAAAACCTCAAAGGTTAATGGATTTTTCACAAATTCTCAGATTCATAGTTTCTTGGGTCCCTGATTACGAAAAGGAGAAAAAAAATCAAAATTCAAAATGGCGGACCCAAAATAACGGACATTTTATCTAAAAAATAGTACGTTTGCGCTGAAATTCTTATCATAAGTGTTTTTTGGGTCGCTGATTACGAAAATGAAAAAAAAATCTAAATTCAAAATGGCGAATCCAAAGTGGCGGACATTATTTTCAAAAAATAATACGTTTGTGCTGAAATTTGAGTGTGTGCCCACGGCCAAGTATTGAATATATCGACCTAATCTTTTGGATTATGAAACTTTCATTCCACCTGTTGAGGAAAATATGAAGCTTTACCTCTTTGGGTAACTTTCGATTTTTGAGGTTTAGGCCAGGAAATTGGGCTTTTGGACCACTGTGCGTCGTAGTGACTACTGAAGGTAGTCAATCCTCCTATTCTACTATTCACCGTTTTTTAAAAAATAGACCTGCGCATACTTCACCGCTGTGCACACTTGCCCCACATGACTCTATATGATCAAAAATATCTTGGAATTTTCTGAGAGCACTTTCCAAAGAGAGATCGCCACTGCTGTGTACTAGCTTCATGTTACCAAAAAGTGAGGTGATTCCTTTCATAAAATGAAACGCACTTTTTCAACGCTTTTTCCAATCCTCGAAACAGTCGGAATAGTATTTTTCCGGTATAGCTTCCAAGACCTTTTTAATCCGCTTTTCATCTAGTTTTTGGCCAAGTCGTGGAGAACCAATGTAAGCCTCACGCAAACGACGCATAACGCACAAATTAAATTCTTTGTTGACAGTTTTGATCTGGCGGAACAAAATTGGAATAGTGCACCACACCACGATATTCAAGAAAAGCTTGATTTTTGATCGACTGTGCCATGGTATTTCTGGTCTCGCTTTACATTTCGCATGATATCATGAAAATGATCAATAGCAACTCTCAGGGGGAATAGGAAATGACATTGTGAAGAGGAAAAGAAACAAATATATACGCTGAAATCAAATTTTATAGTTACCGAAACAATGATGAAAATAATATAACATTCTCTTTCATTGGCGATAAAAACGATCATATCTATTAGATATATAATCCAGTTCATTGTAGTTCTTTCATCCTTCTTTTCTTTCCAGAAAAATTGCTGTAAATTTCCATTATAGCGAGGTCTCGAATAACTTTTCCTTTCTGAACAAAAAAAATTAAATCCTCGCACGGAGTGTAGATAGACCTCATCAATTCCTGGCCCGCCAAAATATAATGTCATAAGGCCGAGTAATTCCATATTTCAACTTCTTCCTCGGAAGGATGTAGAAAGTCGTTACGTTAACTTTATGTCGCCGATATTTCTTCATTTGCGCCGGCGGACCTCCCAGCTGTGTTCGGACGGCTCTCTTTCGAGATATCATTATTTTTTCTTAAGTCTGTTTGCAGTTTCTCCATCCCCGACTTCCCAACTTCTCCCTAAGTATAATTTATTTATTATTTCATCCGGCTCGAGAAGTTACCACAAATGAAAACTTTTCAAGAGTTATTTATCGTGAAATGAAGGATTTCACTTGTTGCCGTGAAGCTCTGTTGAAATATTGGCAGATTGTGTTGACGCTCGTTATTATTACGGAATCCGAAATTGACTGATACTTATCACTTCATCGGGTGATTAAATTGAGGTTGCATTTTATTGAATTTCAGTCAGAAAATTATATCACGTATAATAACGCCTGATAGTGAATATTTTTGAGAAATTTCTTACAGCATACGGAAATAATTGCCAACGTCCTGAACAATTTTTCAATGTTGGAACATAGTTATGCTAAGTAGATCAGAATAACACCGACGAATTCTGTTTTTTTTTTCGATATGTTATTTGATCGGATCGATTGAATCCAAATTCTTTTCGTAATTTTGACACCCTATATCTCAGAGGAGGTGCATTCAAAAAGACTGTTTTCGGAGTTTTTGGGTCTCATTCTAACTCACATACTCATGTCAAATTTGTTCCTATAATGAATATACAATGGAATAGATTTATTTTTATAAAAAACTTCCCACGAAAGGAGACATCCTGTAATGTTCATTTAAATGCGTGGTTTTGATAATATTGCCACAGATTATTGACTGAGAGTTCGGTAGATCGATTTCATACTACCTTATATCCTCAGATATAATATTCGTGAAGAAAAAAGGAATGTGAACAGTCGATATCGAATATACATACATTTTTATTATCTAAAAGACCATTTTGTACTTATCGTGTTCTAGAGAAATCACAATAAATAACTAAAACTAAGTGAATTGTTTTTTATCACACAAGTTGTTATTTTGTGAAATAAGCATTTCTTAGTCCGATGTATGATCCAACGAGAAGTCGTCAAAACATGGCGTGTTGTCGAAGAATAGCAACCCCGCCTCGTATTATGTACCTGTCAGTCTACGCTTCGACACGCAATCTTTGATTCGCCACTGTTTTTCTCGTCTCTTCGAAAGGAGAGGAACCGGAAATTAGGTTTCGCCCACACCTTGCGCTAATAACTTCGTTTCGCTGTTCGGTTTTCACGATGACGACGACGGCGACGGCGGCGGCAATCACGCTGTCACGCATTTCACGAATAATTTGCCCCCGCCTCTCCACTCGCGAAATCGCGTTATCGGGAAACCTATTCAAACAAAGGAAGTGCGATCATGGGCGGCTGTGGTAGAAAAAAAAATATTTTCGTCTCCGCCTCTGGAAGCCCAAACGGTGAACTCTATACAACAAATGAAACGACAAGACATCAGAATATGCATCAAAGTCAGACACTAGGTGAAAACACAGTTTTGTGGTTAGACATTGAAAGAAGTTTATGAAAAAACTATACTTTAAATACTGAGGTGAAAATGTAATGATCTAACAAAGCTCACATTCGTCTGAAAGTGTATGATTTCACACTTTCTAGACCTGAAACATTCTATTCAGTTTATATAGATTGAATTAGACATATCGATTTCGAATTCTGTAATGTCATTATAAAAATATAATCATCCTGAATGCAGTGAATAAAAACCAAAGTAGATTTTAATTTTCCATTATTTCTTCGTGTATCTTACAATTAGTATATGTTTTCTTTGAGATTACACAATGTATTCGTGGACTCAAGTATAAACATAGACAGTGAAGATGTGATCAGGGAATGTAGATTTTAGTCACATATTTGTGTGAAATAGCGAGCTTTCAAGATCGAAAAAATTTATATTCCCTTTAGTTATATATATTATTTATATCATTGAACATAAACAGTGTTGTTATCATGATTTAGTCAGTATCATTCAGCTCAACCTGATGAATTGACAATTTTTGATAGAAAGGGTCTGTTATATTTTTCCAATTTTAATATTCTAATGAAATTTGTATGACATGCTTGAAACGCATACTCGCTTTTCTGTAAGTTTCGGACTATGTGCGAATTCAATTCAGCATAATGTTACTTACTATTCCATTTGAAGTAGATTAGTTGAGTTTAATGTTTTGATTAGAAGTACAGAAAGAGGACTTGCCTGAAAGCTCAAAGTTCCTTCAAAAGGTCTTTACTGTGGGCTTTATACAGGGTACATCAATTTTGATATAGCCGTGTCTTAGTAACATGATTTTGTTGGTTTGTGAAGATGTGCTATGCGGTAAACTCAGCTTATCATTTCCAGGAGTTACGAAGGAGCGGTATTACCTTCACAAACATAACTGATTCCATGACCTAAGTAAATATCTAGCATATACAGGGTGGCCCATAACTCATGAATGGGAATACAAAAAAAATTATTCTACTTCTACACACTAATGGGTCACCCTGTAGAAAGTAAATTGCCAAGCCCACCATTCAAAGAATTAATGAACCATACACGAACTGATACATTATGAAATGTATTTCATTCCAGTTCTCGACTTACTGATATTGTATTAGTGACAGTGTACTGTTGGTAAGTAGATTTCCATGATTTCATAAAGGATATTATTTCCTACTGTTTTCGATCGAAATTTTTTCCCACTGGCTTTTAACTTTACATCAGCTCCTGAAAATTTTATATTCAATGTGAGAAAATATCAACTTGTCACTTGTCATATCACAATTCGTTTTGGACTATGGTCCATTCAATACTATCATTGTGAATCCATGTACATGAATGGAATACAGACTATTCAAATGTTCCATGCGATCCTAACTGAGCTACTATGTTCAATTGTTTTTCGTTGATCACCGTGTATCACCGAAATCGCTTCTGCCGATCTAGTGACCTGCGTTCGCCAAAGCACCTGTCGTTCGATTGCAGAACGAATCGCCGGATGCGGAAGCAATCGGCATTGCAAATGAGAATCGCATCTGTTCGGGATGGAAGTTTTCGCTGAATTATCGTCGCATGGAAAACATCGAATCGTTCTTTTCGGTATAGTCAGTCATAATTTTCGAGTCCATCACTTCTATTTTCACTTCATTGCCTTAGATTGGCATTTTTTCATTGATTGGCATTTTTACATTGGCTACGCTTCACAGAGATATCTCAAAAACCGTTGAAGAATTATTCGCAGGAGACCGTATTCGAATTATTGAAAAGCTTATGAAGTTTTTTCAGACTGCGTGTTGAGTAATAAAAACGTCGATCTTGAAAAATGCGCAAGCGTTTCAAGGTCATGGACGGTCTCATACGAGTAAATCCTAGGAGCAAAAGTGCAGTTGACACGGATGGACTAAGAGATGAGAATTCCATATCGATAGTATCATTGACCAGAAGGACCAGGACTCTGTTTATATTGAGCTGAAGAAGAATTAGATTCGTAGTGACGTTCCCCACTGCCGATCAAACATATAGATAATTTATTCAGAGGAAAGAGTTCTTGAATGAGTTTATCTCTCATTAGAACATGTGCGAAATGAAAGCATTCAGTTAATCCCTGACGGTTTTATTTGCTTTCCTTATTTCATTCCTCAATTGAAACATACAAGTTGAGTTTATCATTTCTTCCATTAGTATCGCTGACGACGGCAACATGCCAATTCTGATATCACAAATTTCTTTCTTGATACACTATTCTGTCACGTACAAGGGGTCTCTACCCCTTGGGGTGTAGCCGAGGAAAATAAAGTGATTCTGATTAATGAATTGAACTCACAGATTCGTCAAAATGGAACAAACAATGTATTGATAATTTTTATGATACAATGATGAACAAATGAATACAAAAATTGCAATGCTGCAAACCAAGTTTGCATATTTTTCATATAATTAGAAAACGTTTGGCAATGACTTCAAATGGCCCAACTTGTTTATGTAAGCATAATTATACCGTGTGATGATTCTATGTGTGACTATACCCCAACTGAAAATGCCACAACAAGATAAATTCGATAGTATTATTGGAATAACTATTAATAGCTCACCATTTTCTCACCTATTACAGCTTTCTGTAATCTACATTCCACAAGACTCAGAATATTGGATTTCATTCAGTGAAGATATGTTAATCTAGCTAATGCTCATGCAGCTATCAACTCAATGACCTCCCTAAAACTATTCAAGACGGTACCAAGATGAGAATGAAGAATCTCCAAAATTGATTAATCTAGACTCAATCAACTTCTGAACCCCTTATAATATATTCGATAGCAATAAAAAGGCTTTATTTAATTTGGATAGAAATATATGCTGCAGTGAACCTTGTGACATGTAGCTGACATCAGACAACAATAATCATCTCAATAACTGCAACGTGCTGGTTCCGGAGTTGGCGAGTACAGAGCGTTTCCTTCAACGGGACCAGATGGGAACGATGCCAGTTCCAGGCTTAGCAGATTAGAAATGCCAGATACGATTAAATCTTCGCATTGTGTTTGGGAAATGGGTTAATTTTCCGCCCATGTACCTCCGAGGATGAATGGAATTAGAATTTAGGGTCCACGAACTGTGCGGTCTAGCGCAGTTATGCAACCCCGATATCCTTCTTATCGATGAGATTTTGCCGCCTGGAGGGCGGCTATGGCTCTTTTTTATCATTCAATTCGACCCGTTCTCGTGGGATTATTCATACAATCCAGGACTAACTGGCATAGAATAATAGGATTTAATGTGATATTGTTTTCAATGAGAGGAATAATAGCTCTTCGAGACTGTATCGGGAACGATATAGATCAGGGGTATTACTTTTGACAGATCGTACTCTTGACAATAAAGAATCTTCTCCATAGGAATCACTTCGACATATATCTTCAACGTGACCGCCATCAACTTGAATTCATGAAACGATGTCGCAAAATCCTACTCATTTTTGTTCACTTTCATCAAATCGGCAAGTTCATTGATGTTTTATAGGAGTATCACAAGAAGTATTACAACAAGGAATATGCTGCAGTTAGGTTCAGAAGATTCAAAAGTGAATTGTTAAGGGACAACTAACACTTTTAGCAGAACTGTCAGACGGTTTTCAACGGTATTAGGTGTTGTTCTAGATTACTGGAATAATAACGTCTTATTCATTTATTCTCTTCTCCTACACTTGGGAATGAAATAAGTCTAGAGAATTACGTTCATCATATTAGGATAGTTATTTTCATGGGAAAATAATTTCAAGAAATCCTATTGAATACCAAACACAGTAATGAATGAATTATAGAACGATTCATATTTGATTAAATTTTTATTTGCTGATATTGTTTCCAAACTATACGCTTTGATAAAATATATACTCATCGCTCAATGGAAGATTATAAATGTATAATATGATTTTGACATTTTCACGTAGCTGCTGTTGTTTTCAAATTAAGAACTTAACGTAATGTACGAGGTTGATGGACTAAAACTATATGAGAATCAAAAAATTCCTATCGAACCCCCATAATAATGAATTGATCCAAGTAACGAATGACGTTTCGCTAAGATTAATTGTATCCTAGGTTTGTGACAGGTGTTGCAAAAAAGAGAGATTTTCCGAGCTGTATATTCAGTGAATTATAAAATGGCCTATAAAACTTTATTCCATTTTATTCAAGCAATCCAAATCTGATCTACCCTCTCAAAAAATTGAATGTTACATTCCACTGTATCGATATAAATGATTGGCTGTTAAATTTTATACGTCTGCGTTAGTCTCGGATGTTTGTTTGTTCGATAAAATTGTCGTAAAGTTCATGTTAGGGTGTCACCGAAGTACATAAACGCCTCTGTAATTGTCTACCACTAACAAACAGGAAAACAAGATAATGATTATATTGTTACCGAATTGAAAAGGGTATTTTGGTTCAATCAGGGATTATTTAGTTTATGAATCAGAAAGGAATCAACGAGTCAATAACCGATCAGATTATCAACTGACAGTTGAAAGTATTGATTGATGACAAACTCGCCTGAAATCTCATTCATTCCTTCGATTTAGCAAATTTTTCTTCCTTTCTAAATAATATTTCCAACTATCAGGAACTTATATACAAATAGTCCGGAATACTCTTGAATTATAATTGCCCCATTGACGTCAATAATTGTTTAATAAGCCATCTTTACTAAGTTGAAATAGGTAACCATAATGTCATTGTTGATCATTTGAGAATCCTCAGTTATCTATTACGTGATTTGTATCTACATCAATCCTTCGATACTATCTTGTATTCAACCAATTTAACATAATACCATACTTCGACAGACAGCCGTAGGACTACCAGAGTGGTTTTATATAGTGTTGCCATATTTTCTCCACGGCTTATACTGAAGTCTGCTATTTTTCAATGCAAATGGCAGCAGACAGTTTTCGTATCCCTATTATGGTCACAAAACCGCTATATATCAATATCGATACCAACGTTGCCATGACTTCCCTGATGATTATTGGACTTGCTCTTGCTGTATACGATCACATCAAAAAGAAAACAAAGTGTTTATATAAATTACATGAATTGCAACTCACTTCTGAATATTATTGGTTTCTATTCTAGATCCAGGGCATCGTGCATCGATTCCAACGGTACACATACTTTTTTCTCTTCCGAAACATTGCACCAATTTGGAAAGATACCAACTGGACTAGATATACTTCATGTTTAAATTCTCCAAACATAATTCATTCTCGATATAGTTCACTAACGAACATCAGAGGTTAACAGGATTATTTCTATATTTTCTAGGGTAAAATGACAGTGAACAATTGTGTCACAATTTCATTATAGTAGCTATTTTCGGAATTTTTATTACACCTCATTCGATTCTTCCGATCATTTTATCTACCTCATTCACATGAGTATAGTAAATGGTATTCATTGGACTCGGCTAGTCCAGTTGATAAGTTCACTCGGTGTTTTTCAAGGCTACTGATGCGAAACGAATTCGATATTTTCAAATTGGTACCTGTTCCGGCACTCAACCCAAATTGGGAACAATTTATAAAAAGTAGTGTAGTTTATTGGTAGGCACGCTTGATTGAGAACCACACCTGGAGATGATCGTGTAGAAACTGATTACTGTTATGATAGGTTTCGATAACTTTTACGATACGCCACTAATCAGAATTAGGAACGTTTTTTTCGATGCTGTAGTCGATAGTTTGAAATTGCTTCTGAATGCCGATCTCCATAATCTTGCATGAATTTGAACCTCTTGGGCCCAACGAAAATAGTTCTCCATTCTATGATCTGTTTCTAATTGTACGTTTTTGAAACATATCTGATTGAACTTTAGTAAGCGGTCAATTATGAAATACTCATTCCAACCGACGAAGCTCACTCAACAAGAATGTGAACTATTATTATATCGATAGAGATATTATATAATGTATGAAACAACATTTTCCACAACCCTATGTCTCATGCGAATGATCATGCTGTGTTCCAGGTTTCTCTCAATTGTCTTCATTCGATGAATATATCAATGTCCTCTATATTCAAATTCTCTTTCACTTCTCCATTCTGTATCTTCTTGTTATTCCTCTAGTCCTGAGATAGTATTCAATTTTTGTAAAAGTGGGAGTGAAGCTGTGTGCACGTGGCTTAACCAAAGAATGGAATCTATGTGTAAAAATTGCACGAAATACGAATATATTCATTTTTGTTGCTATCAGTCTGCTTTTCATTTCAGCCTTCAATGTCCACGATTCGCATTCATAGATCAATACTGGTCTATGAATATTGTCAATTTCGTTGTTAGATTTTATTCACATTGTCAGATAAAGTATTGACATGCCTCAGTCGTTTATGGATAATAGGAAACTCCAGAACTGTGATATCATTCGCAGAAGCGATAAAATTGACTTTCTGGTATATCGACTGGACCAACGACAAGATGACCGTTTGCGGTTATATCACCTACGAGAACGTGCGGAATTCAATTAACGATGTGCTAACAAAATATCTCGGATAAACGAGGATTCAGCCATGAGGAATTACGAAGGTGTTGAAACGTGGCATTGCATTGCAGGATTCTGCCGATAGATATCGATTTATCCTAGCAGAAAGTCGGTGTTTCGCCCAGGTCAGACACCCAAGAGGTCAATGATTCTGAAATGAAGTTCAACCTTATTAATTTCAGAAGGAATAACCGTTTTCACACTTCTTCATTTATTAACTACGTATATATTGTTTTTTCAAGATCGAAAAGATCGAACTGGGGTGAACGGGATAGAATTTCACTTTGCATAAGTAATAATAATAATAAACATAGCAACATAGCACAATTCTTCACGGTATAATAATTCTTATTCCTATGAATGAAATATAATAGACATTCCTGTTTGAAATTATTGAAATCCACCGACATGCCATACACAATTCTAGTTGAAAAAATATTTATTCCTAATAAATATCGGCCCATTTCATCATTGGCTATAACAAATCTGTACTATCTTGTTTGCTAGCGGATTTTTGGGAAAAGGTTAGGCATTCTAGCTGACAGCTCTTCAATTCCTCAAATATTTATAGCTGGTGTTCAGGAGTTTTCTTAAATTCAATGTACATTGTTCAGTATGAGTTCACAAATTATTTTTTCCAATGATTTGTTTCGTAAAATATCTTGCTATTCGTGTATATTTTCATTTTACGTGCTGAATGAGTTTCTGTCTACTTATAAAAAATGTCCAATGCATTCTCCTGTTATTGAAAATATTATTTGGATATGAATTTACGATTTAACGAACTCAAACTGCACAGATTGAGTCTCCAATTACTACACGACCTTGATGTTTCATCCAGTTTGAATTGTTTGAAAACCATATTCTGTACAAAATTATGGTGGCACACTGATGCTCTGTAGTCTGCAGACTGAAGAACGTGATTTCTGGACGTGTCTGTAGTTTATGTTGAAATTCACTGGCCCAAAAAAAGTCTATTATCACTGGAACACTTCGAAGCATTAAATCGATACAGGAAAAAAAAGAAATCTTGAAAATTGAATATGATACTGCTAGTTGTCAATTTAACGATGCAGGGGAAAATGGCAAGCATAAATTTCACCTTTGATAATACACAGTCGACATTTTATTGTCTCTTATACAGCTATAAATTTGAAAGAATGGGAAGGTCGACATTTACATTCAAATTTGATATTTCTAAAAACTTTTCATCATGAATTCACACAATAGATATGACGAAGAGGTACTTTAGTTGAATTTACGGTCGATTTATGTTCTGAAATTGTTTATATTATTTTCACGACGCGAATATTGCTGTATGCCTCCTTGACACGGCAAATATAATGACATTTTTAATATATCTTCATCCACCATATTCAATTCTGAATTCAATTATGAGTTGGGCGCAGTCCAAAGAAGATGATTGTAACGTGGAATCACGTCTTCCCGTTCTCACACAATCAATTATTTGATTTAATCATCGATGAATTCGAATCAGTCAGTAAATTCGAATATGATTACTTGTAGATAATGTCAAAGATCATTTATTTGGATTCATTTTCTTCAAGGCAACTCATGAGATTAATTTCGTCTATTTGGTCTGCTCGTTTTGAATGTGTTTGCTACGTAGTAGATATTCCAATACTGAATATGGATTCGTTTGTGCTAATACCGCCATCTGTTCATATTCAATTATTCATGCCAAAAATGTGGGACAGACTCGGCTAGTTATGGAAAAGAGGCGGGAAAACACCTAAATAATTTAGGGTTCAATTAATGGCTTGAATCTTTGATGAGCCTTCCATGACGAAATGTGGAATTAACACTCTGAAGGGGTTGGCAGAGTATACTTGGTCCGGAGTTGACAAAGGATCCAAAAATAAGCCGAAGGCTGTTCTATTATTCATTCATTCAATTGATGAGAATGTATTCGAAATCACTGACAAAGGAATATAGTGTGTTTGTTGATTATTCAATAAAGATCATGATTCTTCATCAATTTGTGATCACAATAAACAGAAAGACACTCAAAACCCAAGTAAAAAATGTAGAAGTTTCCTTCAGAAAAAAGATTCACCCTAGAAAAAGTAAATATAATGAGCTAGTATAATTCCATTCATTTGAATTCTTGTCCACTGATTAGAGCAAGGTTTCCAAAAATACGAAAGACTAACTCAGAGACACACCCAACAGAGCTAGAATATTGAATATTTACTGAAATATAAACATGCATACACTAGATAATTGATGTGTATTGTTTGAGCTCTATCATCTGTTACCTCCTAATACAGCTGAATAATCGTTATTCAAAACATAGTCAAAATTCAAAAATGCATCCGAATATATCTTTCAGTAGCATTTATCTGTTGTCAATTCCCGAATAAATCAATGAGACATGTCATTATACATATGGCTGCAGCTTTCTGAGGAAAATGGCCCTTTTCAAGTATTTCAATTATCACAATTCAAAATTATCATATTTCTATTATTACAAAATAGATAGCGATCTCACTCACCCGTCGCTTTATAGAGCTTTCGAAAAATAAGCATAATGCGAACATAGAAAGTAATGATTAGATCACTATCGAAATGTACTACGTTAACAGACAATGTATTACTATAGTGTATTGTTGAAAATGCCTTTGTATGAGGGAGCATTGTGAATTTGGCATGTGCTTTACCCCACATAACTCTTTGACCCCGTGGGATTTGCATGGACGTTTTAATGAATCTCTGTTCCATATACGGGGGTTATACTGATTTAGATGTTTGGAATTACGGTGATTTTTGATATATGAGGAATATGGATATATTAAATCCATGAAATTCCTTCATCCTTGGTACCGTCATCGTGCGAATAATTAAAATAGAGATGGATTTTGTGGAAGGATGATGGGAGTGATAATCTTGAAGAATTATCGATACTTTTCCAAGCATAAATATAAACAGATCTAATGGTATCAGTTTCCAGTTTGACAACAGTTTGATTTTCTTGAAATAACCATGATGATTATTTCGTTGAATTCGTGAAGAAAGTGAATCATTCAATATGACAAGAATCTGGCTTCAATGAAACTCATATTCACGATGATGAATCAGAACATTTTCATGTGAACTTATCGGCATATCGGGGGATTGGTGTCTTACGACAAATTATAAGTTTTCACAAAGACTGAGGGAGGAACTGCAGATTTCCCTTCGTTATATTATGGGACTACACCAGTGTGACACTTTCAAGAAATTGTTTTTTTATTCTGGCTCATTAGATAGTTCATACTTTTAATAATATCCTGTGGAGTGCCCAAGAAACTACTTGGCAACTCCATTGAAAGGCAGGTCTCCTTACAGGACATGCTCCTATTAGAACACACCTACAAAAGATTGTGCGGCTTAGAACCTGAGACTATTGAACACATTTTGTGCTATTGTGAGGCACTGAACTATAGAAGAGTAGTGCAACTAGGGGAACCTGATTTAAATCTAGACAATGTGGGAACCCAGAAACCTAGTGACCTTTGCAAAATAGTCAAAGGGACCAATATCTTTCAGGGTATCGGAATGATAGGGGAAATACAACAAGCCTCCGGCTGCAGTATATCCTTTGGACCCTGTAGTAATGAAAAAAATATCCTGTGGAAGCGACTGTGTCGTATAATTTTCTTTACTTCAAAGACAGACACTTTCTTGAAACTACGCCATTTTGTTAGTTTCTGATATATTTCAAAAAGCATAGGTCGTTATTTAGTATAGTATACCTCAGCTTTAGGAGATTCAGTTTTTTGTTTCAGCTATATCATGTCAGCAGTTGAGGAACATTTTTGGCACCTCCAAACTAGGAAAATACTTGAAAACTATATCCATGAAACCTCGAAACATTCTATCGAAGAGATCGCCTGATTTTTCATGGGTCACATTGGTATAGCCTCTCAAGAGATGAATCAAGAAGCACGTCCATTGATGATCTGTTACCTATAGGGATCATAGATATTTTCACTATCCCTGGAAGTATACATATTATCCAATGTGCCAAAAGAAAAGTCCATAATTATAACTTGTTCGTTTTAAGCTATTCTAACGTAGGTGAAAGAGTCTTTTCAATAAGTAAGAACAGAAAACCAAATCATGCACATAGAAGAGTGGCATGTAGCATTCTCGAAGAAGAACATTCCCATGAGTCAGTTGCTGAAAATGCATGAATTCAGAGTTCATAACAGTAAGTTGCTTGATATAAATTAGTGAAATATCCTATCGGACGAACACTTCGTAATTCCCAGACGACGCAGGTACTCTAATGAAGTGTCTTATACAACAAGACAAAGCTCATCGCCCAAATAAATATCTCAATTCTCGACAGTGTATCTTGGTGGAGTCTGACAGCGATGATGAGCCCTCCTGCGGGAGCACCACGAACCACGCCAAGAAGGATTCTCCAGAGAGAATATGAGGCGTACATCAGATGACGGGTATGAACGACGGATGGCGGAGAGCGGGAAAACTAATGCGACCCCTGGGATGCTGAGCTGATTGCTCGACAACAACCGAATCTGAACCCCGATCACATAGCGCAATGTTGCCACATGAACAAAATACAAGGTTTCCGAAAATCAGCATCGTGGAACAAATATTCGAGTGTTGATTTGAAAATTCGTTTAGAAGTGAACAATATTCCAAATTCTTCAGAATCGTCCAGGTTGCTTACATTATGCAACATTTGATGTTAATTCACTTATTTGTTATCTCATTATGCTTATAGGTTCACTAGGCTACTGGGGTTTTCAAGGTCGACTTTACTCTCAATGCTTTGCATAAATAAATCAAGGCGTTATTTGCAGACACTATTATCAGATACCAACCAACTGATCCCAGATGAAAGATTTTTTTCTCCAATGGAGGACCTCTAACGGCAGTATTGATATTTCACATGGCCATTGACTATAAAATATTCCCATAAACTCCAAGTTAGTTAACTTCCACTTCATTTGGAAGTGCTCTTGAACCACGGACATTGAAGGGGGCAATGTACTAGCCCAAGAAGTTGGTCGAGGTGCTATCGCGAAGACTTAGGATTTTCTAATTCACGGAGAATATAGGGCCTGTTGGAGATGGTTATGATGACAGGTCCAGTCAAGGAACCATTATTTCTTCGGCCTTTGAAAAAAGTGTATTTAATGTCATTTCAATCGTATGTTTCTATCTTGTACTATAGATTATATGTATAGAATAACAGCAGGTAATACGAAAAGGAATCATAGTTGTGTTTCAAATAGTATAGAATTCTTGTGCGAGTATGTGTGGAGTGAGGAATCATATAAATGGGAGAAACAATTTTCTTCGGAATATAAATGTATTAAGCTCTGAAAACTCAGTAAATACTAATTCTGCCTGATCACATAATTTTGGCAAAGGCAAAGGAAATTCAAATGGCACGGTTTCCATTTGTTCCGGCTAAATAGACGGGAATATATTCGGTTGTTCATTGGCCGACGTTGGCTGACTTGCCTGCATCCCGCAGGTTCGAGCCTATTATCCCGTAATTTCCCAGCGCCAACTCTGATCCACAATGGCTGTTGTCTGTTCTGTTACAGACGCAATTAAAGCCATAATCATCTGGACGGGTTTCTAATTCCCGTGAATGCCGACTTTCAAACTCCAACTATTGCATTTCTGGATTAGTTTCTGTTCCTTAGTTACGAGAAAGTTTCCATTCCAAGCCTCGTTATAATGGAATATACTCTGGATTCATTTATTTTCCCGGATCCAGTCCGGATGAAACACGATGATATCCATCTGGCCCAACTAGTTTTGAGAGAAGATTCTACAGCTATTGTATGCTATAAGTTATCAATTGAAAAATCCTTCACGAGTGGCGATCTTAACTTTCCACAACGAAGGTGCCTGATGAATGAATTAACCCATAAGTTTGTAAACTTTCGAGAGTTGTAAGAAGCATATTACGCGCGACTAGAAAAAGTAATACTGCTTTGTGGTGATGTCATGGTGAGGTCCGAAGATTTTTCTAAGTATTTTCCGTTCAAAGCGTCTAAGCTTTTCTTCGTTTGTTTTGGTCATGGACCAAGTTTCGCATCGGTATGTTATTACAGGTCTGACGATGGATTTATATATTTTGATCTTTGAGCTTCTTGTGAGATTTTTTGATTTTATAAGCTTATCCAGTGCAAATGGGCAGCGGTTTGCAGATTGGATTCTGTCTTTCATTTCTTCGGAATTTCGAAATATAATATTCATCCCAAAAGTTACAAATTCACGTATTTCATTGTGATCTCAGAAAGATAACCAAACTAGTGTTATTTCATGATGACACAATAATACTGAGAGCAATATTTCTTGTTCCTTTCCCCTCCTGACTACCACCACTATCGATATTTCGGCAAATGATTTGGACCGGGAAATTGCAGGAGTGGCGTTATTATTTATCGGGACTTTGGCCCCGCTTATCCAGACACTGCTTTCTCAGATAGACCGGAAATTGCGAACCACAAGGGGGGGCTCAGAATTCGGCAATGTCACTTCAACACCCGGCAACGTCGTTTCACAACTCGGGGCCTACAGGGTCATCGACCAATAAATGATATGTTCAGAGAAAAGTTTTGTCGAAAATAGGTAGATTCGGAAGAAATATATCTGAGGTGAAGACAGAAATCTTTGAATATCACTTTCATATGTATATGTATATTGTGTATATTATCGAACAAAAATCAGTATATCACTTCACTAAGCAATAAAATAATTGGTCGATAATTGATACTATATTACAATGCTGAGGTATACAGGGTGTTTCACAGTGGATTATCATGGAAAGCTAAAAGTATCTAGAAAGATTTCAACAACATTTCAAAATTTCTCTTCAATCTATTGAATTTTCTGAAATTCATTCGAGGTAAATCAGCATACTTTCCATCAAACTCTCTGCATGTTCTACTGATATTATTGTTACATTGACCATAAATGATAAATGAATCCATCAAAACCATATTCAAGTAATTATTTTCTGCCATAGTATTTTTACCCCCATGCAACTTGAATACAGGATGAAAATGAAGGAATAATATGTAAGTTCTCTATCAGAATGAGTTCATAGCCTACTATCTAAATCACTATCCAAAATTATTTTATTGAAAACGAATCCATAACATAAGTGATCATAACTGAAAAACTGTACGAGATAGGTATAGGGAAAGTGTACTCAATTAAATTGGAAAATGTTATAGCTTTTTGAATTAGTAATAATATACAAGGTTTTCCATTTGAAAATAATCTGAGTTTCAGTAATTTTCAGGAGTCCCCGAAAGGCACTCACTTCTGAGCCTCCCTGAATGCTGAGATCTAGTTCATCGACAGAATATTTGATGGTTTTATGCAGATAACCTAAATTGCAATATTTTGTGAGTTTGTATTAGAAAAAATTTATATATGACAAAATAATTTTTATCTCGAAAATCGTCACAGATAGGTATAGGAAATTATATGGGAAAGTTGTGAGGAATCTTATGAGGATTTCAAAAAGTGTTCCATTTGGAATAACAAAGTAGCTACTAATTTCTGATACAAGCGGCAACACTGTATTGATGGAAATATTTTAGACAGATAGTGCAAGTTCGATTATCCACGCCCACCAATTTTCGGAATGATCTGTTTTTCTGTTCTCCAGATACTTCTAATGTTCCATCCACTGTGAAACACCCGGTATGTGTATTGTTTCAACTGCAAAAAAGGTGTTGAGCGATCACATTCACAATATCCAAAAGTACTATTTGGGAAAATTTCTGTATGTATGAAGTTCGATATATTTTCAATCTCATTTAATTCACTCTTCTTGGTCAATTGAAATTGGTTTATTCAATAACAATTGAAACTTGTACCTGAAGTTGGTTAGCCTGACCGAAATGATGATACTTCACAAATTCTCCTACTATAGTTACCCGATTGTTTTTCATCTGATAAATATACTTAGATATGTCTGTATACTTTGAACTTTATTCATTATATCCGATATGTACTGCTTCTGTGTCATCCCGTTCATTCACTAATAATAACTATGTCACGTCTCAACAGAAAATTTGATTTCAATCCTGTTCGTGAAATCTAAATGTATGATTACATCTAGATTAGGAAAAATAAACAATGGAATCTTGGTCGAGACATATATATCAGTTCTTGACAATTGACGAATCAAATCCACTCAGTATGGTGAACGTTAAAACAGATTGTTCTTCATCTCCCAGAAGATCAAATTCATCGAAATGAAAAGATTAATATTACAACAGCTGTATAGTTTAAACTGGTGATAGCAGAAGTGATTCAATCATGAGAATGTTCATGAATCATCATGTATCTGTATCTTGAATCTGAAATTTGGAGAAAAATATATTATGACTGATTACAACTATCTCCGAGCATAACAAACCTACAATTAACATCATTCAACCGAGAATGAATATTATAAATGAGTACATATAAATCAGGCATCATCCATCGGCTCTTTCTCAATAGTTCAACTACATTTCAAATTGATTCGTTAATATTGATAATGATGATTCGTTATGATATGGCAACTATGTTATCAATAAGATACGTTATTCGTTCACAGAAGCGTACTTGGTTTTTATGAATATTCCTGTTGGTGAAAAAAGTTCCATTGCAGATTTATTTCAAATTCAGAGATTAGCAATAGTATAGTATCTTCTCGAAGGAAATATTTATGATCAGTCAGTTCAATATCTTGAAGTATTGAATTATTTAACCTAAATCAAAACTAGTCGATTCATCAATTCATACAGTGAGGACCAAAAGTCCGTCGTCCCCATGTAACTTCTTTATTCTACATATTACAAAAAAATGTTAAATACATAAGTTGTAGGGTTTCATTCGATCTCCTCAATGGTTTGAGTTTCATTTATACAGAGTGTCTCAAATAAGCATGGTGACTTGGAAGTTGATTTTTTTGAATGGGACACCCTATATTTCATTGCATCTTTACATTCTACGTTGGATTCTGAACAAGTTTGATAAATGGTTTTCTATCAAAGAAGTTAATAGTTTTGGACTTATGAACACTTGTAAATAACTATTTCGACTACTTTCGCGACAGTTCAATGAGTTAATCGTAACAAATGGATCACAATGTATTCCACTTCCCTATCCAAACTTTTTGAAAGCTATCCAATGTTGCAAACCGTACCATTTTACAATTGTTAGAGTTGTTGAATCTCACGAAAAACTAGTACAAATGAAGTTGAAACATTTTATTTTATTAACAAATAAGGTAGTCCATAAATACAGATCAAGAATCATTAGAAACTGGAGAGATATTTTAATTTATAACTAAAAACGGTCAGTTTTTATCTATTTCAAAAGATGTTCGACATGTCCACCATGCATTTCTTGACACATAAATAATTATTTACAAGTGTTCATGAGTCCAAAACTATTTACTTTTTTGATAGAAAACCATCCATCAAACTTGTTCAGAATTCAACGTAGAATGTAAAAATGCAATGAAATATAGGGTGTCTCATTTAAAAAAATTAACTTCTAAGTTACCGTGCTTATTTGAGACACTCTGTATAAATGAAACTCAAACCATTGAGGAGATCGAATGAAACCCTACAACTTATGTATTTAAAATGTTTTTGTAATATGTAGAATAAAGAAGTTACAGGGGGGCGACGGACTTTTGGTCCTCACTGTATAATTGCACAAACATATCGAAATAGCTGATTCAGACCTGTGCATAATATCAAATAAGAAAAACAGAGACCGGAAGAGGAGAAAGAGCAGGAAGTTGACGGAATACTCGGGAACCAAAAATTAATACCGGCGATGATTAAAAAATCTGCATACCCTCGCCGAAGCAGCGGCGTCAGAGCCGAACAGTTGCTTGTTTTACAGCCGCCTTGGGAACAAAGGGGCCTTCGTATGTAAAACGACACATAAACTTGAACTGTTGTAAACTGTTCGAAATGTGTTCGTACCAAATCCGATGAGCTAATGAAAAAATGCGGGGAACTTGCAAAGTTACATTCCGCTACTTTCTCACTCGGAGTCTAGCGAGACGATTTGGTTATAACTTATTGAGTAGATACTCGAAAAGGTATTTTCACTTAAGAAAATATCGAAAGGAAACTAACATGAAATAATTCACGAGGTCTTGAAATGCCATTGATGTAAATATCGAATAAAGCAACATATAAGCCCGGTTAACTTTTAGCTATTATAATGGGTAGTTTTAAGGATCTACCACTAACCTGTACAAAATTCAATAGGGGTTGTCTTATTCCTATGATTATAGACCTCTTATGCACAACTGTTGAATAAGTCATTGGTCAATAGCAGAATCGCCTATGTTTCTAGTACATCATAATTTATAAGCAGTCTTAACAATTTGGAGTGACTGAATAGTTGTGAATGTAAATGTAAATGTTTTCGCCTCTTCAAAGTTTTGTTTCTCAACCAACTCCCCATAGGTCGATTCTTGTGCGTGGTGAAGAAAGGCGGGCCCTACAGTTTATAGTGGAATCCGAACCACTTCGGAAGAACGGACATACCAGTAGGATTAATACCATGAATTCCTCACTTTGAAAAGTGCGTTCGCTTCAGCGGGATTCGAACCACTGATATATCCGCTATAGATTTTGGCTATTTTAGGTATAGTTCAGACTACTTGGATTCAGAAAGGTTCCACATTTATAAAATTAAGTTTATGGTATGTTTTGTATAGAAACCTATACCCTACCGCGCTTTGGACAAAGGTACTCATGCTATTCATCTTTTGTTCCCCAGGTATAATTTAGGAAAGCACGTGACACAGCTGTAGTCTGAAATATTCTGAAGAAGACAGCGGAACAACACTAAAAATTTCAATTCCATTCATCAATATGAAAAAAGGTCAATGGAGACTTCTCGTTTCGTTCAGAATCTTTCAATAGTTTGATGACGATAATATAATATTTGATGTCATTGTGCCAACATCAATTACTTTTGAACATTTATTGCAATTGAGGAATGAAATATGCAAGATGAAATGAGAAATGGCACTGACAGTGGATCAAACTCATCTGGGTGCTTTCCTTATTCAAATATTGTGTGTCAAGTGTAAATGCAGCTTTCGGTTCATTATGAATTTCTAAATTCCTCTCCGGTTTTGGAATCATTGAATGAGTTCGCCCATTCAGTTCATATCAAGATTCTATTTTTCTTCAACCAAATTATCTCAAACAAAAAATGTAAATAACATAATGAAACTTAATAGTCGGAAACAACAACAGAGTGATGATTTCATGTGATTAACAACTAACAAAATACTAAGGGATTACAGATATATTTATCGAATATTATCGACCTTGTGCACAGGTCAAAATATCATTTCAGGGTGGTCTTCCCAGGAACCGAGTTCGAGTATGTGGGGCGACAGATACCGATAAGATAAATACCCGAATGACAAAAGGCATTGAGACCGAGAACACTTCACCTACACCTTTTTTTCCTCGAAGGGTGTGTTGCCTGTTTACATAATGAAATATGTACATTTTTGTAACCGATACTCTTCTTCATGAATGAATGTCTTTTCTTTTCATTTGAATACTTCTACAATATTTTCCTCTGCTTTTTTATAAACAAACAATGCATCAAATAAAATGTCCATAACCCTATTCATTTTCAAAGTAATTGTGGAAATCCTAACATTTCTCAGAATTCGAAAATGAAACCAAGATATTTTTTTAAATATTTCCAAAATGTTATGTTCGTTTCAATCACGACCTCTGATTTCTTGATGGAGTTGATTAACTGAATGTCATAAACTGGATTCGATAAAATTCCATTGTTATGAGGGTTATCACATTTGGAAAAATCAAATTAGATCATATTACAATGTGATTCGCCTGATAATATTTGATGTCAATGTTGCAGTGATAATGAAAGTATTTCAATATACATGGTAAAAGTTTGAAAATGGAAAACTTTTCTCTATTTCTGAATTATATGATTTTGAAGCACATATCCAAATGATCATGAATAATGTCACTTGTCATTTATCATATAAACTATTCATCGTGAGTGATTTGGAATTGCAGACGATTCCGTCGAAAATTAATAGTGCAAATATTGAACAAATCAAATATTCATCAATTAATGGAAATCTACATTTCATGATGCACTGATTGCATCACCTAATTGATTCCAGTGGTTCGATCCAATTTCCTGAAAAGGGAAATACAGATCGAAAAAGAAATTCATTAATGTTTCCGATGACAATGAAATACTGGTTGAATTATGACAATAGTTGGGATGAGATGATAGTAATTTTGATGCTGCGACTGAATACTTTAATCAAGGAAAACATTTCTGAGTTTTTCTATGAACTGACGAATCACAATGTGAAACGTGAAACTGAGTAATAAGTCCATTTATCTTTCGAACCTTTAGACATTCATTTAGAATTATCTATACTGAAGAACCTCTTGAGCAACTGTCTTGCATTGAAGAGATCAAAATAACATTCTTTAGTCATCATCACAAAATCAAACTATAATCTTATACTTCATTAGCTTTAAACAAAACTCTTCAATATCAGCTTGAATCATCGTTCAAGAAAGCCATAATATGGCTCTAGACAACCCTATACAAGCAAACTCATCTTGAATACAAAGAAAATCTTGTCACAATATTCTGATAATTCCGAAATTCTGCAATCTGATCCGATCTATACAGGGTGTTTCATTAATATGTTGAAAAAATGAAACTGAGAGTAGAGAATATGACGATTGAGCGCAACATCGCTTATACAAATTTCGATGGTTAAAAAGATACAATGTGTTCAAATTGGTACATTGGGGGTTTTTAGGACGGCAAACAAGAATATTTCATCAGCATCAACGTAGTCCTTAGGGGCGCCACTTACCCACTTACAATTATTTAAAAATACGCACAACTTTTTTGTCCGTCAAAAATCAACATTTTCGATCAAACATATATCAAAATACGTTATCTTTCGAACAAAAAAGTATTCTTGGAATGAGTCGAAAAACCTTTTACGATAAACCCAATTTTAAGTATTGAAGTCACAAATAAATTCAAATGATTTTATCGAGAAAAAACAACTGGGTTGCTGTCAGACAAGCAACTAACTTTCTAGCTCGAAGCTATTGAGAAATTTGCAAATAAAATTTTAACTTTGAACGTACTGTATTCTTTCAACCATCTACATTTTTATAAGCGATATTCCGCTCAATCGTCATATTTTGGTCATCTCTACTATCATTTTTTTTGCCATATTAATGAAACACCCTCGAAAGCGTAATCAAGGGCATTTCTAGTTCGACGAAATTGATGATTCTGTTCTGTTTAGGAAAACCTTTGGGCTTTCGAATTCAGACACAATATATTATCAATTAACTTAGGTATTTTATATTGAACGTTTTCATCAAAATATTATCAACTTATGAATAATATTATAGTTTTAATTATGATGTATGAAGTCTATAATTGACCAAACAGGATTGATTCAGAAATTAAAATCAAAGCATATATTATTTTTCAGACGAATACAAAATATCAACATAAATATTTTTCAAGTAACAGAACCACCTCTTAGCTTCCATGTCAGCACTACATAACGAAGTTTCTCGTCAAAAAAAAACAGTCAAGGAAGAAATAGTACAGGTGCAATATTTGTTTTCAGGAAAGGGGCGTCTGTACCCGGCCTATAGCCTGAGCGGCTCAGAGGGCGAAGAATCGCCAGCTAGACGATACAACCCTCAGCACACCTACCAACACCCGTTATACCAACAGCCTTCCGGCCTCAGCGACACTCCCACCTCTGAGAACGCTTCCGACGCCACCTTAACTGATTCCGAATTGGCTCTAGCCAGAGATTCTACTCTACTGGTACATAACGGTAAGTAAACCTACCTCTCTAACTTCATCATGCTTGAATAAGAGGATGTTTTTTTCCAAATCCTCAAGTATGAAAGTTCTCTATCCCATTTCCATTGATTTCAATTCAGAATTTCCTCTCACCTTTATAACTCTAATCCATTGGTCTGTTCCTCTTCAAGATCTTGTTGAGAATCATATGATTCTGCCTCAATATTTCCATCGATCATGAGATCATGACTTGTCGGAATCTTAACAATATTGTTTCGATACGAATTTGAGCACTCATTCGAGAAAACTCAATGTGACCGTCGTCCAACTATCATATTGTAAAATCCATCGCTAAATACTACTTTGTTGAATGGAACGTATACTTGATTTTGGATGAGTTGAGGAAATTCAGAAAATGTGCATATAGTGCATGTATAATGAGATATGATAGAGGAGCGTGAAAAAGGTATGAATTTGAACACATCATAATACAAAAGGTTGGAAGGAGGTCTCCCATTTTCGTACCAAATAATTCAAATGTAATTCATAATCGAATAAAGAAATGACAGATCAAAAATTTAATCTCCTTCTACTCTGCCATTCATTCTGAAAGATGTCTTCTTTAAAAATAAATTTCTGAGTATTTCATTCCCATTCATTCGATGACCTGAAATCCAGAGAGACAAGTTGAGATGCAATCATAGTATGGGTTGAGACTTTTCATTACTCAAAATGTTTGCCTTCTTTTTTCCACTCTACCAGATATTCTAATCAGAATTTTGATAATTGACATTATCCATCACTAGAAGAGGGCGAAGACTCTACATCACAGTAACCCCATGGGCCTGATTGGATTGTTCGACTACCCCTCAATTCCATCTCGTGCCATCGTCGATCTTTTAATCCACCAAAGATTAATTTATTAAATTTGATTCTGCACACACCAGATGGCTACAAATGCATAGGGACGTTTTGAGGATGGGGCCGTCAGATGATATCAATAGAGATATCCGATTGCTATATGTTGGTTTATATAAAACGGGGAGTTTTCGAAAGCGAGCTACGTCGGTTATACTAATAGATATCGAACACATGCAATTATAACAATGAACGTTTTCATCAATAAAAATACAGAATAAAAATTTTACAGTAATAAATGTAGCTTAAAAAATCATTCATAGAAGTTGAAGTTAGTTTTCTTGTGATCCAAAAGAAGTACTTTTTATCATACCACTCAACCTCGATAGGAATAAAAATATTAACTAATTAAAATACTCACTATGGTAAGTAGAAGTCATGAAATTCTGATATATAGTCAAAAAACTGTATAGCTGATGATGATCTCATCCTGACATAAAATAATATTATTTCCGGACTCCTCATCAGTGTGGTGAGATCTACCTGAAGAATTTTTTAAATAAACTATACCTAGGTCTCGCTCTTTCACAAGCAGACGAGTTATAACTTGTTATAATTCCCAAGAAGTGATGTATAAACGCATAAGGAAATACTCTGTTCCAATTTTTAGTTTCTAACCTGATGATTGTAATTTAGAAAATTGGACTGGTCAATTTCTATCGGCCCACTATGTATACATACAATGTGCGATGCGTTTATCAAGCAGTTGAGGCGATCTGTGAATGCCACCAGCTGTCCAAAGACACAGAAATAGCTCCTATGAATATTTGAGACAAGTATAACGACTAGGTACGTGGAGTATAAAAACTATTTTCACTGCAGAAATCGATGCATGAAAAGATGGGGCGAGTCAACAAGATTCTATTGGTCGCTTGGTCTGACAATAAGATTATTACCAGATCAATTCTAGTTCAATTTACAACTAGCAAGTCATCTCCAAAACGATAGCCAGTTGAGCAGCAACATTTCTGTTGGTGATTAGAATTTGATCACTTTTAGTTCAATACCACCCTAAATATATGATATCCTACATAACAGCTAGAATAATATACAGGCTGGCCCAATGAAAACGTCAACTTTGTATATGAGAGGGACAACTTTTGACGCAAAAAGAATTGCCCAAACTTTACCCTCCTAAGCGAGGGTAGCATCCCTGAATTTTTTCGAATGTGAATGGGGACAAATGATACCTCGTTGAAAAGCTCTTTCAATTTTCTATACATTGCTCTTTTATTTTTGAAATTCCGTCTACTCGTTGCAACGATATGGACTTTTGAAATGTCGCTAGTGCATTTCTCGAAAAAATACAAAAATTGAATCGATTTCGCTTGAAAACTAACCGTTTTGTTGAAATAAATATTGAAAATATTTTCCTAAAAACAATTTGCTTTTTTTTCTGTTTTTGTTGATTTCAGTTAGTTTCTCGATAGAATCTCTTCCTGGTAGTTATACCTTCCGAATAGAGAATATACTTGATCCATGCTCATGTTAGTGTCAGGAATAATTGTGAGTGAACATTTGTATAATCAACAAGAGTCTCAACTTGATCTGGAAAATTTTAAATACTCCACTAATTACTGTTTCTTGTCCTAATTTTCATTCTAGGAGCCACGCACAGAGGTAAACCTTGATCCGAATCTTCATTCATATAACTAACCACTCACATGCCGAACATCCTGTGAGATCCATCGTCAAACGATTCCATTTTCATTGGTGTTCAACGAAGCTTTCCTCTTTTTCCACTAGTCACTCAATCAGGTCTTTCCTACTTAGGCAATCGATGATAATCGCTTTTTCAAAAGATATAAGCTCTTCTTTGTGGGTAGCAGGGGTTCATCATCGAGTCCTGATTGAATTTTGTACTTTTTTGCTGCAGATTAAAGGATTCAAAGCCGTTTTGGCTTTTCCGAATATGAAACTCCGAAGGAATATGACGGCGACGCTGTATCGGTTTTATCATTTTTTTTTTATTTAAGAACGTCGGTGCCTTTGTGAATAATTTTCAAAGAGTTGTTACTGAAATATCGTTGAGGGGAATTCGTATGTGGAACTGCATTCGAATATCACACAGTGGAAGAGGCATTTTGCAACTTATGATTTATCAAAAAGAAACTTCAGCAGTGTATACCTATGAAATATCTGAGACTAATTATGTTTAATCGAAATGACTTTTTTCTATTTTATCATTACCAGTCAGTGAGTTCTGAAGTAGGTATATCCCATAATTATCGATATTTCACATCATCTGGAGTTCTGCCAAAAAGAAATATGAAATATGTCTAGAGCTACGGAGCTGTTCTTCATTTATATAAATCAGAATTGATTCAAAATTGGGACAAGATCAATTCTTGAATATTTGCAGAAGTAGGCTGATCGAAAATAAAATCTATCCATATGAATTTCGAAAGAAAATACACAAAATTCAAAGTTTTTTGAAAGTCAATTGATGGTGAATATGTTGATTGTGTTCAAGAGAAATTCAAGAAATCGAGATATTTCAATAAAAGCATCTTGATCAATAACGTGAAGAAATAAGGAAAAAATTGTGTATAGTAATTTCAAAACATTATCCGAATCAACGCAATTCAGATAAAATTTATATTGGAATTCGTGGAATAACTCATTTCAGTCAATATTCTGAAAATTATTTTAATATTTTTTTTCAAATTGTTGTATTCATCGGAAGATGTACAACACTCTTTTATATTTATTTATTGCAGAAAATAATGTTTCTGATTCTAGGAATATCACACATTCTCACTCTTGACAAGTGAAATGCTCACAAATCAAAAAGGGTCGTGATCATTCATCAATTTCTCATGTTCCCAGTCAACCAAAAAAGTAACAGTAAGTCGCAGGGAATACCAAATAATATCACATTGAAGATCATCTTGGAAACCTCTCTGGGTTTTACATGGGACTTCGCTTTGTGGATATCAACATCCACATATTGTTATCGTTGCGAAGTCCCCATGTTAACTTTCCTAATGATTGAGTGGAACATTTAATCGAGAGATTCAGATTAAGTGCACATTGCTATTACTTTGCGACTTATCCCTGTTCATATATTTCGAACATAGAATTGGCGCTTGCGCAGGGCATAGCAACAACACGTGCACACGAATGAAAGTCAAGGAACAAAGGGAAGATGAAAATAATATATTATGATCTGTGTGGTGCGTATTTAATGGTTGGTTGAATTGTTGGTTTTGTGTGCAGTATTTTGAGAAGTTTGTTAAGAAGAATATAAGACAGCTCTAGGTGCATGCGGTAAGTATACATTTCCAATGGCAAAAAGGTGCTCATAAATGTGCAATTGGGAAGGTGATGCCCATTGAAAAGCAATGCTTTTTAACAAGATGGACTCCTCAACCGTTTTGTCGTATCATTATCGGAATTTAGTATCAGAATATTGAATGATATTCTATAATGTCAAACATGTATACACTGTTTTCAATACTCAGAAACATCTTTCTCTACAATAAAAGCTGAATATAGAATTTTTCAATAATTTGATTAGAAATAAAACATGATAACATCAACATAAGTGTACCTAACGTGTTCAGGAACAGTATTAAACTATAAAAAAAAACAAAATAATTTCTATTAATATTATTTTCAGTTGACAGTGGCAATCCATTATTTGGATCATCATAGTAATCTGATATGGTAACAATCAATGTTTTTGTTGTTTCCTTTGATTTTATTTTGTCTGTACAGCATACTATTTTTGTTTTGTAAATAATACTATTTTTATTTCATTATGTTTCGAAAATAATGTTTTTGTTTTTATATTCTATGATATTACAATGTGAGTTGAAGTTTTTATAAGGTATTTCGGGTGAGTCAAGCTGAATGCATTGGACTAATATATATCTGATGATTCTGTTCAGCCATATGCCTGGCTAGAAATGCGTACAGCTTGACTCACCCTGTGTTATATTCAAAATATACAGATCAGTATATTATAATAGTTGTTTAATTATTTCCCCTTAAGAATGAAAAATATATTCAATATGAAGAGCAGGCATATGATGTGTTTTATTGCTGGTCCTGATTATATCTACTGGTGTACCACCCTGTATATAAATCTCATAGACTTAACCTATGCACATTTCTTAGGCATTATAAAATGGTTGAAATATAAGGCAGCTGAGATATATTTATTCTGCTTTCCAGGTATGTATACTAATTCCATGGGTGTTTCAGAATTAACATTATTTCAATTAAATTAGAAGACGCTTATAGAGAGCAAATTCAGTGCCACGATGGTAATTACCAAATTACATATGAATATAACTTCAACGGAAGATGTAATGTGAAAGCTCATTTGGTTCAATAATCTTTCCAATAAGTTCTAAAATGCGAAGTCGCAATGTTGCTATTCATGGTACCTTCCACACATCCACATTGTGATGTATTAGGTAATTACCAGTGATATACAATGTTGCGGACATTAAGCACTCCCCAGTAAGTACTGGTTGCAGTTTTTTATATCAACATTGTGAAGTCGCATTTCCACTATGTTAACTCCCTACAACTTCCCTGCAACCAAAACTGGTTGACTGGGTTCTACTCGTGAGATCAAAAGCTTTCGCAATTCTTGCTTGCATGACATTTTTTTCAAATCTGTGAAAAAACACTGATTTCAAAGAGTCAAACGATCAAGCATGAATTCGCATGTTTTTCACGATTTCCAGTGCTCACAGTGACTAGCGAGAGAAAAGGCGTTTAACGTAACGTATCCTGAGACGTGAAGCACTCAAAGCGTAACGTTCGAGTGTGATGAGCCGATCTTCGTAATGGCTAGGTAACTTGCCTGACGTTATCACGCGCCATCTCTTGGTAGCATAAAAAGCGCCGTTGAATCCCGGGCAATATTGCTTAGGTGGTTTTTTACGATAACGAGTAAACACGGTCTTTGCATTTATTTTTGCGACTCCAAGCAAGATGTCTGTCTGATGGGTGATACGTGGTAAAAAACTTCCGTAGCCGAATTTTGAGGGGTTAATTTTATTGGGCTGTAAAAAGGTCGGATATTTTTTATGTTGAAGTAAAGATCTTCAAGGCGAGCGAGGACTGAAATGATTTGTAGGGATAATCTGAAAGATTGAGTGTTTTTTTTCGAAACAGGAAACAATTTTTTTATATACCTGTGGAAATATTGTTTGCTCATCGATAATAGGGTATTTCATGTAAAGAAACTTCATTGGAGCATGTTGGGATACAGCCACTTAGGAGGGGCACATGTTTGTTTCACAAACACTAGAAAAGTTACAGAATTCAAATCAATGTGACATTTTCTACTATCAAAGGACACTGAATCAGATATTCATTTGGTGTACCCCATACCCCATACTTGTAAGGGGTAGAATGTCCAATTTCCAATAGATAGTTTCAAGCTGAACAAAAAATTTCTGAATTTCGCCCAGAATCAACCAGTTCGTAGCAAAAATAATAGTTTTTAAACTACTACAAAGGTACACCGTCGTAAATGCAAACTGGATTGATATTGAGTTCTTCATATGGAAGACCCATTCATGTTTAGATGAGGAATCACCCCCTCAAATGTTTTTCCTCATTCACCCTTTATTTTTATTAGTCAATTGCATAATTCAATGCTGTTTGGTGTACTATCGTAATTCCTTGATTGAAAGCTTAAAATTATTCAAGTGATATGAAATTGACAATCGATGATTGATTGATAATATTCATCTTCATGAATATACCGGGCACGTTCTAAACGTTTCTTGAAAAAGGCAAAGAAAACCTCATTGTTGGATTCGAACACTAAAACCACCAGAGCGTATTGATTTTCTACCGTAATCAAGGAACATCAGAAAGAGAAAATTGGATGTTTCAGCGAGTACCGTCAGCTATCAGTTCGATTCATATGGTCCTTTGTGGCTCCGTAATTCGGCAATAATGACAAGGAGAAATCTCGAACAAAGTCTCAGATGTGGCACAATCAGACTGAAAGAAGAGCATCTCTCATCTCTGCGTTCAATCTAGCGAAACTTTGGTCGCATCCCTCATAGACTTTCATCTTTTTCTCCTTTGCGACAGAAAAGAAAGTAAGTTGCTAAATTCAGTTTGAGTCGAAATCGAGAAAGCGCTCGATTGTGTGGAAACAGGACCGTCTCGTAGAACCAAATAACTTACTATAGGATAGTAATAAATTCTGAATACTGTGGTTGATAAGGGAAATAAAGCTCACCATTTGCATTAATCACTTGAATCTCTGGATGACTATGTTTCACTGATGTAACCATTTTGCATATGAGTTATCAAAACACGCAATCATTGAAGAAACTATTGTAGGTATTTTGATGACCTTGTTCCCAGCTTCAAGGGGAAATACCTAATTGAAAATAAGGATATTGTCATACTTTTGAAGTTATTTACTTCATTATCAAACTATAGCTTGTATACTTCTTGCTGATCAACAAGTACTGAATTTCTCGAGGCACGTCAACATTTTCATATAAATAAATCAATTCTTGGAAGGTAACTGAAATCAACCCGCAATTTTTCTTCAAATGGTTCCCTATGGCTCAAAATTTTTAATTCAAAATATAATGGGAAGAGGAATTGGATATACTGATCAATCTTTATTCTCGAATTCAAGAATATTGAATATTGTAATGAAGAATGGAATCAACAATTCTTGCTGAAATGTTGAGGGCCAAGTTGATAGTCCGTCACTGATAACATGAGAAGCTGGATGGACACGCTCACGCCTGGTAGCCATTACTTTGAAATTGCTTTGGACATTTCGTGAAATCCTTACACTTTCCATTATTTCTTTGTGTGCCAACAGACTATCGCCAGTTCTATAGTTCCTTATGTACTATTGGGACAGTATATATGTGAAAATGACAAATGGAGTTTTCGCGACTTTCTGGGCAAGTTTGATTTACTTTTTGAAGTGGTCTAGACGTCGACATATCATACAATACCCTACTAAATTTGCTGCAATGTAACAATTGAAGAATCGGTATTCCATCTTTCGAAACAATGAACTCCGGAAAAATTATATGATAACTCTTCCCCTTTTTTTTACTGGCTAATTGATACCTGTTTCAGTACTTCGATTGTGCGATCTGATGTAGTTTATTCTGGTTATGTAACAGATTGATCAAGTTGAATTCCATATTCTTGGAATCATGATATCTCTTCCATTTTTCTCGAAATCGTTCTCTAAGACAATACAAATGCAAATCTTTGATTCTCGTAACTAAATTTCATCAACTGCTCTCAAATATTCCAATTTCACATGGGATTTCAGATTTCTCATCAATCCCTTACCGTGTGATTTTTTATTTTCAGTTACTAACATATTTTCCTGCTGAACTTTGGTCGAGCACCTTCGGAGTCTATGTAATTTATGAGCAGTTAATTCCGAGGAGTGTTCGAATTTACGATGGTCGGAAGGCTGCCTATTTACGAGCAGGCGGGATAAACACACCCAATTACTGGATGGAATCATGTTCAGACTTTTCCTTTTTTTTGTATCTTCGTAGCCCCAATTGCTCTGATCCCCTATACACTTGACTCTCCAGATGGAATACCATGAACCAGTACATAGCTGTTTATTCAGGCGATCATTCTGGTTTCTCAACAAAAATTATAGAAATGCCAATCGAAATTACTTTCATGAATACTTATTTTTATTCGTTCCCCATCGGTGTGAAGTTAACCACAGATTTCCAAGCGTTTATTCTGAAGTGGAGTAAATCTTTGGCTGGTCCATGAATGAATTAGCAACTGGACTAGAAATTTGTGAATGTGACGATGCTATATTCGTGCATTTCAAGTGCGTCCATGCGAATAATATCACAGATGATTCAAACCAGTATATGATTGCATCATGTCAAGTGAAATAATAGTTTTAATACCTTATCTTTCAATGAAATACTTCATTATTTTTCCTCAATTCAGATGATAATAAAATCTTGAAGAAATGATCGCTAGTGTGACGTAACTAACCCCAAATAAGTCAACTATAAATCCCCAAATTAGTTTTCACTACATAATGGAGGAATTAGATACGGCATTTTCATACACCTACTGGTAGACTTTGTCAATATGGCTCCTAAATCACAAAAATTCTAATGATATAAAAATATCTCAACTATTCAAATTCCACCCAATCTTCATTTTCACATTCCTCAACGATCCGAATGAAAAATTCAGTATAGGGGCAAAAACCCTACGAAATCTGTCATGGAAATCTTGTCCCTCGGGGTAACCTTCCCTCATGACGTCCCGTGCAACTCAACGAGCCAGAACCTGCAACTTCGCAGATTCCCTTGCTTTATTCAATGAAAACAAATAAAAATGCAAACTGGCTCTGAGACATGACCAAAATGTAGATGTAAAAGGATGAAACGAAAGTTGACATTTGTCCGCAGAAGCAAATATCAACCAATGGCGGAATATTTTTGAGTAAAAATTCTTGATTGATGATGATGACTACAAAAGATACTATAGAAATGAAATGTGGTATTTCGAATTTCATAATCTAAATTCAATATGGATATTTCAAAGTTATATATTCTAGAGATATTGCTTTTTTTCTCAGTCAAACTGAAAAAAATCAACATTTCAAAAGCGTATGAAATGTCCGCCTTGCAAATTGAATTAACCTGTTTTTCCGATTCCTCATATTGTTTACTGGTAGGGAAATATTAAGGGTGGGAAGTTCTCAAATTGACACCCTGTATATTATTCGAGCCCAATTATCGAATGATCATTGATATATGAAAATACGTTTGCTTTCCGAATATTCAATAATTCAAGTGAATAAAAAATGTAATGGTTATAAAAATAACCTGGTTTGCGAATTCTTCAATTGTTCCTCAGATTGATATTAATGCACAAAATTGCGAAGAACAATGAAACATAGTTTTTTAAATGATAGGCATTTAGTTTTCACTTGTTCAAGACCTTGAAAGAATTCACAGAGTTTAAACGTTGTTCAATAATTGAGGCGAGTTCATTCGAAAAATAATCACACTTTCTAGTGGCTGATCATATTGGCAATCGTTATTCAAAATTTATGTCAGTTTATACCGACAATTTCTCAACGAACTGATGAGGAAAACTACTTTGTTCAAATATCCATAAAAAATAAAAAGAATACACCGAAAGAATATTTTTCGATCCCATATATTTCTGAAAATACTCAAATAATAAATAGTTACATTTCATTCATCAAAATCTCGAACCTTTATGCTGAAAATCTTGGGAGAAAATCGTTCGATAATAGTTTTGTATCATTTATAGATCACAATGTTTCATCTTGTGTCAGTTTTGATAATCAACGACATAATGATGAAGCAAATCAGAACTGACGCCATCTATTCGACGGTTTGTCAGCGAAAGCGATGACTCATCAGTTTTATGCAATTACCACTTGATGATATGTCATCTATTCCTAATTTCTGTCGAGGTTCCAATAATGGACGTTGCAAAGCAAACACAATGCCGAAGTGATCGTAGCCAGAGTGGAACTCATTATAGTAATGAAATGCTTCTGTTCCGCCCGATTCAAAGAGAAGAAGAATCGTATTAGATCGGTAATGACGTCTAGGGACTTGGTGTTGTCAAGTTTTCTTTTGTGCTTCGTAATTCCAGGACGTTGGTTCGGTTTAACTTCAATTAAAATCTGGCTCTAGCTTAATTGTAATAATGATAATGTTGAAAAATTGAATTATTGAGGTCAATTTCCTTGAATAAAACTCAATTTCAGCTATAGAATTGGATGATATTGACTCCTCGGCCAGTTTGGCTCACGATATTCTTATGGCTAAATATGACAGAAACAAGTTATCTTCACGTAGCGATTGTCATTTCTTCATTTCACTCTTCAAACTGGTCAATAATATCATTGCTTGCTTTCACGATTCGATTTCAGTCATATTTTTAACAATCAAAAGTATCTTCCGATTACTTGGAGTTGATTTATTTCAATAATTTGAATCAATTCAAATAAATTGAAGATTCAGGTCAACGTATAATTTCATCCTATTCATGAATATTTTTTTACCAGAATAAGAGATTAATTTTGTCCTGAGTAATTCATTGAATTGATTCAAGAAAGTAATGATGTCGAATGAACAAAATTTATTTTTACCCTGTAATTTCGTTGTCATGATTGAACCTAGAGATTTTTTCTCGTATGTAAATAAATTCTATGTTTTTCAGAAAAATTTCGAAATGTTCATTTCATTGTTTTATCATTTAATCAAGCATTTAATTCAATTCGATTTTGTTAATTTCTATTTCAAATAAAGTTTTGATAACCAATTATTGAACAGTATTTAAACAAAATCCACAACTCAATGACGGTTTCTGAAATCATAATTGATAATTCTCCAATAACGCCAAGATAATCTGCTCAGTCCATAAATCTTAGCTATTTGTTACTCTTATCTTATACAAAATATATCCTACTTCGACCGCAAATCTTCCTCCACATCTCAGCCCTAATCCAGATGTAGTTTCTATTTTTTCGTTGATTAACACAATCAGAATAAACTTCACTGGTATCCGGATATAGTCCCTCTAGGACGATGTTTATGGCCAACAATAAAGGGGTTGCAAGGGTCCGTTGATACGATACAAGGATTCCGTTGAATAAAATATGTGGACCGCGAAGGTATAATAGACCAGAAATTATTGCAGAGCTTCAAGCTGGCCAATATAGTGGTCTTGTTATTAGATCATTTGGGGATTAGCTAAAAGTAATAAGTTATGAGGGTAGTTTCTCCAAACTAGAACTTTTTGTTCAGGACATCGCTCCATTGTTTTCACCTTCGAGGATATTTTTGACCATTGTTTGAAAGTAGTTGCCAATGGTCAGGGTAATTTGGGGAATAATAATTCAGCAGAAACACGTATTTGTTGTTAGTTTCTATAGAATAATATGATATTGTACATCTGTGGATTTCTACTCTCGTTTAGATCGGTATTCTTTCAAGATTGTTGAAAAACAAATAGGAAACATTGAAAGGTAATATGATACTAAAATCAAGAATAGTATATAGACAATCTTTCAGTCAACCAAACCAAACCTAATCCGAAATATTGAAGAGAATTTTCGTTAAGTTGTTTGATGAATAGTATAAGATATAAATTATAGTCCCTACTCCATAACCTCTAGGCAGTATGGAGAACCCTACATTGAGAAATTTTATAATACTTCTATCTATATGCAGATGTGATAACGAGCTTGAATACACCAGAATTAGTCATGAAACCACCGGCGCAACTTCATTTTATTCCAATTACACGTTTCAGCAGATAATAATATTCCTTCCGAGGTTTGTTGTTTTAATTTCTTCAATTGCTCTAAGCGAGGTTGGAGAAAAAAATCTGAATTTCCGTATGCTAATTAGCAGGAATTGTGAAAAGTTTTTGATGGGTTTGTTATTTCGGAGTCCTGAAAGTTTCTTTGTCATAGAAAAAAAAATTAAAGGAAAGTTAGGAATGTCCTAACTTCAATTGAACGACACCATCATCAACTCAGGTGGTTTCTGGAACTGGACAATGTCATGAATATCTCACATGTAATAGTTTATGAAAAGTATTCGAATTAGTTCTTTCACAAAATATAGCATTCTCATCATCCTTGACGTATTTGCATATTTATTTACTGAATGTGATGAACTCCATTCTAACGTCCAATATCGTACTTCAATCTTGACACAGCTTTCAAAAACATTCAAGTGTTCAACAATTACCCCCTGAATGAAAAATCGAAAGTACAGAATTTTTTCACTCGATTTCGTTGATTGTAGATTCACTGTATGTTTGGTTGCTGAATATTCATAAGGATCATCAGAATGATTAAGATTCTGATGAAATTTGTTCCATGTTTTTATGCACATATGATGAATATACGAAGTGGAATTCTCAATGAACGTCCAATGGATGCCCATTTAACGTTAGATCTGAACATGTTTGATGTATGAATTGCACTGAATTCAATTGATCATTTTGGATTGCCATAAACATCAAGGCAACCGTCTCGTTGCTCATTCCGAGATGTTTTCCAGCCTAATTTCTACCACCAAAGTTACACGCTCCGTTAGTCCAGAGTCTGAGAGACGTGCCCTACGTACCAAGTGGGCACCTCGGGGTCGATTTTCCGACCACTCCCAATCTGTATGCCGCAAGAGTAAGGTCTATTTTACTTTCGACTCACTGCCCTGCAGTTTTCACCCCGGTTACACGACGGCAACGAGTGAAATTCGGGTTTCGAATGCCCCCTGATATTTCACCGTCATTAAGGTATCGGAAATAGTATTCAATAGTCTGGATAAATGATGTGAATTTTTCTGAATAGAGTATCCGAATTTTCATTTATACGAGGATTTCCGAAGCAATGGATTGGAGATATTTTCGATACAATTCTTTATTTTGAAACAAATAATCGTCAAGAAAAAACGATTGGAATTTGTGTATTCCATATACAATTCCTGTTTCGAATTCCAAAAATAATCGACTGTCTAACAGGAGCTTAATCAAGAGAGAAATGTTACAGAAATCAAAAATTCTGGAAAGAATTACGCTGAGGATTTAAAATATGAAAAAAAATATCTGGATCAAATTTCATTTGAAGCATACAAAATTTTTCATTTAGAAATTGGCATTTCTTTAAGAACAGTTTCATCGAATGTGAAAAAGGAAGATCATATTCGAAATCAAATTTAATGATATCAGGCTTATTTATCGTGAAACAACTCGTCGTATGGCAATATAGTCAGTCCAGTTTCGCCATGATGCTTCAATGCCAGTGTAGTGTGAATTTGTTCTGAAAGGCCTGAGGAGTTTTCACAGATTCGCTTATTAAATCTGAAGCGAGGCTTGCACACCAACGCTCTCCCTGTCATGACCGTTAGAAAGTTACTCTTCGCTTCCTGCTGAACATGAGACTCCACTTCCGGTCGGAATTCCAGAATAAGGAAGTTCCGGATACGAAACAGAAGACTCTTCACAAATTCTCGCAATAATTCACTAGGATTGGTGATTCAATGAAAACAGCAGTATAATTACTTATATTCTTTGGGTCATGAATTGTGCAAACTAAATTTCTAGATTGGAAATTTCATTCTGATTCACTGTCTTCGAGAGTAATTCAACTGAAAATTATGATTCCTTACAATGAAAATGTCGCCTGATCCATCAAACTGTTCTTTTTGAAGTCTTATTCGAATTTGAAACTCGAAATTTTTACTCCAGAGCCAGAGACACTTGAAATTCCAGTTCGAAATGCTACTCCAACCGGTAATTTCATTTGTTGGCTAGAAATATTTATTTTCACCTCAGAAATCAGACTTGTTACCTAAATATATTTCAATATCAAATTCCCGCTTCATAATCATTTCTTTAAACTCGAAGATCTCCGTTCATTTAGCAAATTATTTCATCATAAGACTAACGATCGATAGGTTTTGGATTTAGATATTTTCATTAGTACGGATCATGAAAGGAGCACCATAAGCGCAAAACTCCATATTTCGATTAGTTTCCATGTTAAAGTCGTCCACAGATTTTTTTATGTGTGCATTGCATTAGTCACGAATACGTTATGATGCATCACACTTCATTGTGTATACATGACTCCTGGTTTTATCTATACTTTTCTATGTTTCACCGAATACATCTTTCGGCTCTTTCTATGTTATTTTTTATGCGGAAAGAGGATGTCGTGGATCAGTTGCCCGGACTTTCAGGGGATTAATAGGATTGGAAACTAGGAAACCGTACAAAGGGTTCCACAACCTACTGCATAATTATCTTTTCATTGCTGAAACTGAAATTTACATTTCAGGACCAGCACTATCCTAATTCCACGTAAGCCTGCATATATGAACATATACAAGGTGAGAAATATCAAAAATCAGTTATACCAAATATCAAATTAAAAATTTATTTCCTCGTTTATTTCTCTAGTACAATTGAAATATTCATCGTCCAATTATATCTGACCAATTTTTGTCTCATGAAGTTTGTGATTTTGTGGTTGTTGATAAGATATTGATATTCTTATTTTCCTGATTTTTTCATTTCGAAAATTAACAATGCATTCTGATGTGCGTTTGAACTGAATACCTTTAACCTGCATCAAATAGATTTTCCACAAATTCAATGTTTTTTTTGGGACGTTCGTCTGAATTCGTTAATGAATACAATTCAAACTGGAGAATCTGCTATAAAAATACATCGACGAGAGTTATAAAATGAGTCATTTCCTTGATCGATTTAAAGCTATCTATTTGTAGCATCAAATAAAATGACTGCATAGTCAAATAGTCAAATTGAATTATATCAGTTTCTTCAGCGTCCTCAATTATTAACTAGTAGAAATGTATGGGAGAGACAGGGAACGCAATAATATTATAATACCACATTATCAAGATTGGCGCAACGACATTCTTCAATCAGTGTTCTTGACTTGATTCGATTAATAACAAAATTATAGAAATTCACAGACCTCAATGAAATCTCTTTTTTTATTTATCTGAGGAGCAATTTAATCTCTCAATATCCAGGTAACTATTTCTTACTCTCTCATTCATTTACAATACCCAAGATAATTCCTATACTGTAAGGTGTTGGTTCTTGAAATTATCAGAATCTTTCAGATGTTCCATTCCACCTGCAGTGTAAAAACGGATATTATGTTTAATCAGAAGACTAAGGATAATACGAACATACTTCCTCTGCTTTCAATATAATACAACACTCACCATGTGGCACAGGATATGCTATCAACATCTCAACCATCCCTTATAACTTCACCATTTGCAAGTTGTGAAGTTAGCGAATGTGTAAAGCTTCCCTGCTTCCGCATTATAGTGCACATCCTGGAAAACAATAATTCCGTAGCTAAAGTAAGCCCCAGAAATTTATATAATATACAGTCGCTTTGTATAGAGGTTTGGGTATTAATTTCTCGCGATACCAAGATACAGAAAACCTACAAGGACCGACTGCATAAGCCTGAAATAATATTGAGTTGAAACTGGCTATGGAAATCGAGATGACTGACGAATTGGACGTGATAACCGAGATTTAATTGAAATAACTTATGAAACAGACGGGGTGAAAGATGAATTATTCGTTTTCTGATCACCATCGGCACAGTGGCAAAGCGGTTGAAGAACTAGAATTGATCATAATAATTGTATGTATACATTAATGAAACGAGATTAACTTGCTAATGATTAGGGAATGAATAGATACTCCTTTATAAAACATTGAAAAACTTTAAACGCATACTTCACTTTACAGTTTCGTTAACGTTGAGACGATATAAACAATAATGAGTTGTATTGAGAATATATTTCACATATTCCAAGTTGTATAAAGAACTTGAAAAATGAAAATACTACCGCGTTTTTGACTGTGCATACAAAATAGTATCGAACCGTCGAATGTATCACTGAACTTTGAATGAATTATAACACAATTAGACAACTAACGAAACTTATATAAATATTCAGACATTGTATTCACAAAGAGTCAATATATTTCTGTATCCACTACGTATTCTATTAGGAAATGACCTAATTAACTCCTCATAGCTTAATCTCACTTTTACGCTACTTTATGGACCATTCCTCATTTGAGATTGCCAATATCTCAATTTCCACCCAACACAACTCAAACACAGAAAGAATATTCCTGCTTTCTCTCCCTCTACCCAAACAGAATCGGAATGCCGGCAAATATTATGATTATTTACACGAAAAGTTGAAATTCTTTCGGATCCGTATTTACTCTATTAAGTAAGTGTATTTGCTCTTGTGGAGGTTAGCCAGAGAAGAATCGGAGAAAATGGGTTCCACTCTACGAGTTTGTAACAGCTCAGCGCTTGATATGAAAGTAAACATTCTTCCATTTAGCTAAGGCTAGAAAGATGGTGGAAACCTTCTAAAATTGTTGATGATGACAAAAATTTTCTATGACATTTCGAGATATTTGGTACATCAAGACACATCATAAAACTTCGAACTTCACGAAACATAAAAAAAAGGAAAATGTCACATAACTCCAGAGACCTTGAAAGTGAAATTTCACGATACGACAAAAATCGTCAAATGCCACTAAATTTCCAATTGATGATAGACTAGAATCGATATGATAATCAGTGAATGATAGATTGATGTATATTTCTTCACGATAATGATCTTCGTTTTCTTCAGGCCGAGCATTTCAGTCTTATGAATCATACAAATAAGGAAGGTGATGATTTGGTCTTTACTCTAGAGGCAAAACAGTAGAAGCAATTTTTTACCGATAATTCAATTCTGGAATGGATCTATAAAAATATTGTTTCAGTCTGATTGGGACTTACTTCCCATACTTACTTTCACCATATTATCGGTTATCAAAACCAGCACTTCGTTCAATCTTCTGCTACAATAGGCTTATTTCGTTCCGTCCGAATAGATTTAGCCGATAGGATTGTTGTTGTGACATATAAGGATTATCACTCTCATACAAACGTCGATATGTAAACATAGAATTGTTTGCTCAATCCTGATTTACTTAATCCTATTCGAGTGTTAGCTTCTAGACCGATAAGAATAATCGATACAGACGAAATGATAAGTTGAATACATTGAATGAATCATTCGAGAACACGATATCCTAAATTCTTCGAAACTCCTTTTCTTAGTGAAGTACATGACATAAGGATCATCTCAGCTGAAATCAAAGTGCAATATCAGGTATAAAAAACATTTCATTCAAAGATTCACTTTAGTTTCCTTTGTGAATAATTCAAATCAGTTTATGAAACAAACAAGTTATCTTTTTCTCGTAGCACAGTTATGAATTTGATGATTATACTTGATGAATTCGTTGAAATAATATGATGTTCTTCTAGTGACCATTTTCAATATGGAGCTCATTGAAAAGTAGTACAATCGATATATCAGAAATATAGTCGAATAATCATTTCAATACTATCTAGATTAGTTATTGGTATTACTACTTCATAAAGGTTAATTACTCTTAAGCTGTTTTCCGAAATTTCACTATACCCAAACGGAAATGCTTGTTTCAAGCTGAAAATATTATCAACGGATATAGCAAAGTAATTCAATTCTTCTACAACAAAATACATCAAAATATTCAAAGAAAAAATTCCATTTTTATAATCCATATTATCTTCAATTAAAGTCCTGATAATTGTGAAGCTTTTGACCTCATTAGGAAACTGATTACAGGATTGGTATTAAAATATCGTCATGAAACGGTAAAAAACCGGAGAGCTGTCCACCAATTTCATCGAACTGCCATCAAGGCGCATTTCGATGCTTTGGAACAGAGGGTGACAAAGAGCGCGCATTTGGCCTTCGGCGCTGATTTGCAACACCCTGACATGTCATGTTTGGGTCACGTGTCGACAGCGTTGGTTCAGAGCGTGTCAATTATCTCTGTCAACTGTGGACAGAGCGGCGAATCGACTTTTTCATTCCTAATTTCCTCTGATGGAAAAATAATGATTTCAGTCAACGTTCATGGGAATAGGGTATTTCACCTACCGATAAATTGGCCAGGAAATATATTTTTTGATGCTTCTTGTCATGGATTATTGAGCCAGTGATGATTTCTCAGTTCGAGTTTACGATATATTTACTTTGATATGGCATAACAATGATCTCGATAGATGATAAAATAATAAAAGATGAAAAATTTCACTTCAGAAATTCATGGTGTGAACTTCTTCCATAAGGTTATCAAATTCATAATCTTCAAACACGAATTCAGTATCTGAACAAGAATCAAGAAGTATTTCCTTTCCCCATAATTATTATTGATGATTTCAGTAGAATTATCTTAGAGTCTAGACGAATATATTTTGTCAAGTCACAGAAGCCCCACCTAAAATGACCAACGATGAATTAATAGTATGTATTCCATGTATATATTCTATAGGTGTAATAAGAAAATTGAATATAGTATAATCAAGAGAGACGCAACGTCATTCTACCAACTCGTCAAATGACCACATACAACCTGATAGCTCTTCTCAATTTTGGCAGGTCATCTTTATTTGCTTTATTTCATAAAACCACCATATAATGTGAATGAATTATTTTGAATATCATGATTATTATAAGCGTGTTAGTCAATCACCTAAAAAAAAGTTTTATTGATAAAATCAAAGAGGGTACAGAATATGGTCCACCCTGCATATCGATTTCCATGTACATTGGAGATAAAAAATATTTTCAGATATCAGATGGTCTCAAGAAAATATTCATTTCACATTATAGAATCCAATCTGGTACAATCTTTATGCGATGAAATTAATCGTCATCCTTTTTTTCTTTCTTCTAACATTTTTTCGTCCGTCGAAACAATGTCATTTTTTATACTACTGACCAATGAATTCTTTCCGAATCTTCTCACGAGATTCATTCTGGCGCCTGGAAAGGAAATATTTTATTTATGATAACCAATTACAGCCCACTTCCACTCGATTTAGGGAGTCGGGATAGTCATCGGAAAAGGAATGCACGTCAGTATCCATTCCGACATCTTGCGATCCTTTCCGATTTCCTTTTGTTCGGCTTCTAGATAGAAGACAATCGATTCCTTCACACGTGCGAATGACAGAACGCCTCCATAATTGCAACGAATCGAGGTATTTCCTGCGTCTTCCTGAGTCCCCTTTCGGATAAGATATCTGAGAAATGCGATGAGTTGGGATCACTATTGGGGGTTACAGCGGAAATTGTGTCCCATGCGATTGTTGTTGGAAGAGGGTCGATAAATCAAAATGGAAATATATCTAATGGAGTTCCTGTATATTATTCAGGGATAAGAAGTTGACACGATTTCATTCACGCATCGAATCCGACTCTTGCACTTTTTCAATCTTTTTGAAGTAACAAAATGTTATGAATATTCTCCTCATTCAAGAATGTCTATTTCTTAAAATGATCAGCCTTATTTCAAAATGTTTACTTCTACTCACTTTTCCATCTAATTCTGATTAAATTCTAACTTATGAATGATCATTGCATTTTCGATTTCTTCGAAAATTTCAAATGAAACATCCACTCCTCGGTTCATCGTGACTCTCAAAAACTAATCGCGAAATAATTAGAGAATCCAAAATTGATTATTTAGGGTTCAGATCAACGTTGTTTAAGTTGCGAATGCAGATGGGGGTTCAAACAGGGAAGATTGTGCCGCTTTTGTCGAGCAAAGTCTCCCCCAGTTATCCATAATCGGATCGTCCCCGGTCCCCCTATTCATCAATTTCTTATCAATGCGTTTCGATCTATACATCAGATTGATTATTCCCATACACGAGGTTCGAGCTGATGGGATTATCTCACGAGTGCATACCGGTCCATTTATTGAAGAATTGAAGCACACTCAATTGATTTATTTCTTGTTTTTATATTTCAACGTGAAATACTGAGTTTTCGGGAAATTAATATTCTGCATTCTGCTTCAATAAACCCACAAATTTCAGAACTGATGACATTTAAAAATTCTGAAGATTACCAAAATAGTTTCACTTCACTCTCAAATTGATTTCTTTATGATGGAACATATCTGATTATGCTAGTTATATATCGATTCTGATTTTGAATGTCAAATGATTTGTTAAAATTCAACATCTCATGTCTCTTTCAATAATAACCCTAATTTAAATCAAGTAAAATATGTAAACCAAAACTGATATATGAAAAGGAACGAAAAATCGGTGTTGAATTCGCATATGTCATATATAACACATGTGAGTGTACTATATTGAGTATATACCAACTTATCACTGTCTTTGATTCACTGAATTCATTCCAAGTTGAACACTTGTCCAATATAGTCTCAGCCACAAAATATGTTCTCCTTCAAATGAATATCCATTAGTGACTATCAAAATCTGGAATACACAATTAGAAATACACCAAACCCATTCAGAATCATCTCTAATATGATACTGCTTTGATAATTCAATCGAGAAGGCTTTATGTGAATTCCTAAGGGTATAAATTACTCTTCAAATCCTCTTTGACGAATGCCTTTCCTTATTTCGAGGTTTCATTACACAAGAAAACCTTGTAAACCCTATTGGTGTAGATTGATTATCGTATCGCCATGTTGAAACGAACGCTTAGATAGATATAAACATAGCTAGCCCTTTTCAAAACGTAATTTGAAGTGAAAGGTTCACTTCGTTGATTTGAAAGGTCGTTTCAATGCTTCCATTGACTGATAGAAAAGTTTTCTGAGTGAATATACTATGTTCATGAATTGAAAAGCCCTTCTCCCTCTGTTGTGCGTTCCCATGTTCTTTTCAGAAATTCAGTAACCTACGTCCGGTCAAATATGAAAGTTTAATAAATGAATATTGAGGAACATATGAATCTTAATAAATTGCAGCGAAGAGATGAGTTGCAGATCGTTTATGTTTTTGTCATTCTTTCCTAGTTCTTCCTAAATTGGCGAATATCTCTGCCTACTACGCTTTGGAAATTCACTAGTGAGAGTCTAGACTTAATCGAATAAAGCCTCTGAATGACAAGGTGTTGGAGTGCATGGACTCATTTGAAAACACCCGTAGGGATTTCAAAACTCGCTCATTGAATCTGAACTGAGACACACACATCAACACCCTTCATGCTATAGTTGTTCGAAACTTTGGGATGAACTTCCTTCAGGAAGGAGAGTATGTTTCGAGGGTATCTGTTCCCTTTGAAAAATCCACTCCACAACAATATTGGTAGTTTCCTATTTAAAAATAATCGTGAGCAATAACTTTAGGAATCCTCAATTTTTCCTGTTGACCGGAAGTAATCATTCAATTTCACTGGCTGCTACTCATGCTATGGTTAGATTCTTCCAAACATTTTTGTTTTTGAACTTGTTCTACCTGTACAGAGATATGTGTTCTGCTTTCTTCTAACTCTAAAACTGAGCTAGTGTTTATTTATGCAATATACACCCAAACTGGAGACAATGAGGTGATTACTCACAATTCTCCATACTTGTCACGCAGTACCCTCAAAAATACTGGACGCTTATACTAACGATCCAGTCCTTTGCCTTATTTTATTGGCTTTCAGTATGACTTGTATTGAGAATCATGTGGATTGATTATGAAAGCCACCATTTCCAATATACAAAAAAAAATGCAAAATAAATCTCAACTCCATAATTTGAAAATTTGGTGAGCAATGTTCTTGAATATACTCTGTTCAATCCCCGTCGAATATAGAATATTCTTCATGCCATAGTTAAGGTTGATCATGTCGATAATAGATATAACTTTGACAAATTCCTGTTCCTGGAACGGAACTTTTGCAACTGTCACATCCTTGCGCTGCCAAGCATGAATCACTTTAAACTTCCATTTTCCATTCATTCAGAATAGATCATAACATGTGTAGTATTAATATGAATGTCAGCCCGTCTCTCCTTCCTGGGATGTTCATCCAGCCACACGGCAATTTGTCAAGTGGCGCACAGAGAGAGGAATACACGCTGAGAGCCCTTTGGATTAAATTATCATGGTTTTCGCCGAGGGCCTGAGAATTTACATATATTCGTTCGACAGTGAGTTATTTCCACATGTTTAGCAGAAGCAGACGTCTTGGCATGGCACAGCAAAGAAAGCTTTTGACAAGTCGGGCATACTGTGCCTCGAGACCCCTTTTCGTTACAACTGTCGCAAACATGAGGAGAAGAGTTTTTCATTATACTTCTACCTCTTTTTGGTTTGAATAGTCTTCGCGGCTAGGCTCTCGAGCAAGGTATTCTTTTGGAACGATTATATTCATGCAATAACACTAAATACTGCTAATACGTTCTATATTACCCTGTTCAATGACCTATGCAAAGAGTACATAGGAAAATCTCGATATGAGATAATTCAACTATTATATAAGTCGTTATTACTCCAAATCAAAATATCTTTGGTGCATATAAATCCATGCATTGAATATAATCTGACCATTTTACAAAAAAAAAAACTCATTTCGTCATTCCATTAATCTCCTCTCACATCTGAATAGTAATGTAATTTCGTAACACCCAATTTTCCATGGAAAAATGTGAGAGAAAATCTGCATACCTGTAATATTATTCCGAATTCACCTCTATGAAGAATCCAGAAATCAGATAATTCATTGATTGAATAATGCACTATATACACAAGTGGAAATTTTCAGGAAATTCCTGGAGATACCATTGAGAAAATATTAATTTCGCTCAGCAATTCACAACGCTTCACTTATTGAAACAACAACACATTACAAAAACTTTAAAGACAAGTTCCAACAATCTGTTATCATAAATGAAGATTGAGTGAATGGAATGTCATAAAACTATCGGTATCTCTGTAATCAATATATATCTACTCATCATTATTATTTCAACTGTGTATTTTGTTTTCTTTCATTGTTGGTTAGCACGTTTCCTTCTGTTATTGCATGCCAGTATTTTTCAGATTGATAATGCAACTTGCATTTCATGGATACATAATGAAACATAGTACAGTGTGATTATGACTTTCAATCAAGATCGAATGATGATTCTCCGAACGAGAGACAGCATATAACCATCGTACCAAGGAATGTAAGGAACGTAATTGGAACTCATATAGGAATATCTTCTCATCTTATAAGTACCCTTGGGATTCAATTTCCTCGTGCTGCAAAGTCTAACCTGTGTGTGAAACTCTTACGCGAAAAATCATCGTCAAAAATTCACTGGTTTGAGTTTAGCGTTGACTGTCACTCGTTTACGAATGGATAATTCAAACATTCTTTTCTACATGTATCACCGTGTTTTATGTGCTACTTTATCTGGATTTTTTGATTCGTCGGCATGTGAACATGTCCCCATCTAATGTTTTCTGTGGGGAACAGTTAGACGTATGCATATCCGAAACAAAAGGAGCCATTTTATGTGCGGCTGCGAGATGAATAATTCACAAAATTGCTTTCCGCGTTCCTTTCAAACGAATTATCTTTCGCCGCGCTCTAATCCTACGTAACTCGATGCTAGCCCGCATGTTTTCTCTTCCTCCTTGTTTTTCCTTTTCCACGCAATGAACACATCATTATAACGCACTCTGCTTCTATGAGAGTCTCGCTCAAAAATATTTCTTTTTTGTTTTCGAACGACTTCAATCTAGATACCAACAATTATAACGAGATTTTTTTACCTTTCTGGAAATGCATACCTCTTGAATAGACTTGAATGTATACGAATATTTTCTCGAGAAGATCCGAGCTTTGTATAGGAGTTGAATTCATGAAAAAACTATCATGTTTATTTTCCACACAGCTATGATCCTATTCACAAGAGAAAATAAATATTTTTTTACTGGTCGTTTTTCAGTTCATCTTGTATTTCAAAGGGCATGACGTCATTGAATAATATTTCGAATGCATCCGTATTTGAAACTCTTCTTTTAAATATTGTCGCGTACAGGGTGTGTTTTTTGGGGGTCACCCTATCGCTTGGGTCGTACTCAGGAAATATAAATAAAATGATCTCAATCACAAAATAAAGTACAAACGAAACATATAATTCAATGATAATTTTGATGGTACATTATTTAAGAAAATATTTAATGATACAAACGAAAATAGAAATGCTTACCCTAAAATACACAAAGATGCTGAGAACTCAGTCTTCAGAGGGGGGTTAGGGGCAATCAAGAAAAACTGTAGCATAGGCGTCCGAACTACCCCTTCGGACGCCTATCTACCATTCTAGACTGACTCAAGACTCTCTGAAGACTCCCCGAATACTTCAATCATGGACTTGTAAACAGAAGTGATTTGTTTATAACAATAATGTAATTGAATTGAATATAATTATACTTGGTGTTTCACTGGATTGGATTTTGAAAAATATATCTTGACAATATTCTCAAAAATTCTATAATTTTTAGTTCCATAAATCCATAACTGGCAATCATGAGGAATAAAATTGCTTGATAGAATGACTCTGGAATTCATGAAAATCTGAAGGTGATTCGATTTTTTCACTTCATACATTTAGCATAAGCTAATGCACTGACCATGCCTTCTCATTTCATTATTTCTTGTTTCTCCGCTAGTACATACCATGTACTATGGTGAATGTTGATACTTATATTGCTTGAAAGTTGTGGTTTATGTGTAGTATTCATAATAATTTTTTTTTGTATGACCATAAGATTCTAAATCGATCCTAGGTATTAATTGTAGCAACAGATTTTTCTTTATATAAAATCGGACTATCGTGTTATGATAAAAGAAGTACTAATTCACCTATGCTCACTAATCTAATTGATCACTTAGGTTACGTGTAAATCAAATCAGAGTCTGACTAAGCATGAATGTAATGAATTTCCTCTGCTGAAAAACAAGAGGGAATGGAGTTCAGGATGATCAGGCTTTGGATCCGTCGAAATGGAAGTTTGTTCGCTGAAGCTTCATCGAAAGGATTATCCGAAGAGTTGATAAAACGTTTCAATAGAGAACTATATTTTCGGAGGTAGCAGATACCTAATTCAATCAAGATGGGAAATTAGAAATTATGAGCACCTGGGGATTTATCTGAAAGATTCAGACCAATGGAAACGTTGGCTATTTCTCCACTTCACTAATCAAACGATTTATGCAATCAATTTATATTGGGTAATCGTTAAATTGATCACATCGAAGTTACTCATGAGATACTGTGAAGGAAGATGAAAAATTCAGAATAAGCAATAGCATACGAATCTTTGGACTCGATCAAAAATTATTAGTACAATGCAGCATCCTTTGAAATAAAATACAGATGAAAATTTTCTTCCAAATATAAAGTGTGATGTAAACTTCTGCGAAACTATTTTCATACATTTTCATGGATAATGACACTTGACATAAGCTGAAATACTAGAGCTGACACATCCCAATCAAGGAAACCGTAACGACGCAAAGTTTAATAATACCTGTTGATTCTCGAACAGTAAAAAGAATAGCAAGAGATCGAATAAATCAATTGAACCTAAACATGAAATTCAATTCCGTGTCAGAAAAATATAACATCAAAACGTCAGATATTCCGATGAAAATCTATTCGCAGCTCCCATATGCGAAATTCTTATCGCAATCCGATGCGAACATTGAAAAATGCCGGAATGAAATTCGGGGATTACTGTCGACACGTGGCGCAGTAATAGACAGGACCATGATTGATTATGCAGCCAGCCCATCACCCTTGCAAGCTTGATTCTATACAAAAAAAAACAATTTACTCCCGTCGTATATTCACAAAAAATGATATGAAAGAACGCCACTGCTTGTAAGCAGGGCGGTATAGAGATTGATTATCTGTGGATGAAAATATTGGACCTATCGATATAGCTATAAATATTTATAGGATACAGACAGAACACATATCATCATGCATTAATGATACAGTCTGAGAGTAGGTAGAGGATACTCTTCTTCAAACTCAACATGATCTATTCACGTAGTGTGGTAGTTTTAGCAATATCCGATAGTAAAATATTGAGTCATCGTTGAAAATTTCGTAAAACCTTCGTACAGTACATAATGAATATTGCAATGTGGAACATTCAATCGCAGCCATGTTTCTTTGAGATATATGTGGCAAAACTCGAGTAAAAAAACCAATAACGTTTAGAAATTGGAATCTGATTATATTTTTTCGATTGTGTAATTACCATCTTTTATATTGATTCTGAATAGATTGTCCTAAGATCTCTATGATTATGACTATTTTACCAGAAACTATGTGAAGGTAAAATAATCAACATGTGGTGAACTCGAAAAATAGTTTATTATAGTACAAGTGGATAAAATGGTCCGTGTTTTAAAAACCAGATCCACGAATACTTTGCGCAATTTTTTTTTGGTGCCCCATTTTACGTTTGAATAAAGTTTTGCATTTGTCAGTAATATTTTATTTGACAATTACAAGGTACTCCTGTCAAATCAATAATCAAAAATTTGTCATTTAGACTTCACGTCTCTGGTATCTTCGTTGATGTTGCCATGGTAACTTAAAAAAACGCACGTTTTTTAAGTTCGATTTGAACACGCTGAGGCTTGCTTTAAATGGGTATAATGGGGCACCAATAGAATAAGAATTCTTTATTGATTGAATTGATATGACATATATTTCATGGACATTCACAGTTGATAGAGCATCTGCGGCGCGTCACGAATTGGGCGTGTCTTTCTAGTATGAAGTGTGAACAAAATCAAATATTTCTCTTCTGTTGATATCAATATTATGTTCGTTGGACATTCAAGTTGATAATTTTTATTATGTCCGCACTACTAGTTAATTGAATGATTTGAAAAAAACATATTTTACGCAATGAGCTACTGTTTCAATTATTGTTCGCCACCAAACCGTTTGACATTCGATTGATATGATTAGCTGTGATTGACTGTTTATTTGACAACTGTCAAAATTTTACATTATTCGGATACTTTTTCAAGACGAATGAGATTTTTGCATGATGGAATGAATCTGGTGAACTCAGTATATCTGAATTTAGAAGCACAAGAAACCGAAAATCAGACTCCAGTAATTACCGATAAACTCCATAATTCAATAGAGAGTCCTCATCCCGTTGGGTTTCCGACATTGAGCATTATAATTGGCCCAATACCCATACTAAAACACATTTAATTTCGTTATCGTTCCTCTGTCCCGTAACAAGTTCCAAAGTTCCATCAATTAACGATAGGAACTCAATAATAGTCAAGATTTGCGGTGATGAAGTCCTAATTATAAATATCATTTGTTTAAAGTTGGAAAAGTGCGATTTAGTTGGATTAGGGTTACGAAAGTTCGTGAAAATCTTCGGGAAGTTAGCCAAGATGGTCCCATTCATCATTAGCTTCGGTCGTCGAGTATATAACTTTTACAAGTAGAGGAATTATGTCTGTCAACTAGCATTTACGTTGATGCTCCATTTAATAATACGAATTTTCTTTTTTCTGGATATAGAGTTACAAGCGTAAAAACACACCTAACATAAATCAGTCAAAACATCCAGTATAATTCCTATACTGAGACTGCCAATTAGCCAAAAACTAAATGTTTATCGATAATAAACAGAACTTCTAGTAATTATATTTTCAATCCATTTATCATGTATAACTTGGATACCAATAATCCTTCAAAGAAATGAAATTGAATTTTCAAAGTTGAAAAAAATTTCTTTGCATCAGTGGAGAATAAAAAAACATCATGACGTCACTGTAACAGAACTACATTGCCAGTAAAGGGAATGTGCCATCCTACATAATTCAATATCCATAGACTACTGAACGAATCTTTATTCAATTATAGCACTGGAAACATCTGGTTTATATCTGAAAGTTGTAGTCATTAATGCAATTGGCTATTTTATCATTCTTCTAGAGTTCTCTTTTAATATTATTTCTCTTCTGTTTCAGGTAAGTGATACCAATAATAATTGCTTTGCCAGCAACGAGACTGCGAATCCCTGATGAAAGGTTGGCTATGAAATTTATTCCATTAAGCACATTGGCGCACACCAAAAATTTCACTTCTAGGAGGATATTTCATAGTGTGTGATCATAGAAACGACTACAACATTCTATTCTTTCTATTCCATCAATCTGGTTGACTCATTCGGTAAAACAAACACTATTTATTGCTCCTCATTCATTCCTCTGCTCAAAAATAACTTCAACATATTTAGGGACAGTTTTTTGGATTTCCTTTTCGTTCAATTTCTGGAAGAATTTTCGAGTCACCTAGCTTTTCACTCACGCACTCAAAAGTTTGGTTTGAAATCATGAGGCTAGCAGATCTCACATGATTTCATTCTTTGGATTGAATATACAAGTATGATACATTGATGGTATATCATGATAACACTGATCAGCATCAGAATTCAAGTAAAGTGTGTATAGTTCATTGACTGTCATAGAAATCGAACATCTTCCAGGAAATATGAAATATGTGCTGATTTTCTGATTCAAACACATGTATATGTTCACTTCAGAAAATGTGAGCTGTACGCCAATGACACTCAAAGCAAATTGTCGAGAAGCAGCCCGGCATAATTGCGGTTTAAAGTTTTCTCAGTTGCCGGGAAATCTTACGCAGCCTGTCCCGTTTCTAACTAAGAGATATCAAATGCGGAAAGTTTCGCCTAATTAACTTCCAAATGGGGCCGAAACATTTCCCTCCGATCCTGCGCTGCGTACCTCAACGGAATGGATATTCTTCATTGGTTTAACGAGAGTTATAGTCCTAGGAGGCTGAGCCCCAAGTTGAATCAGTCAGGCGGAAGGAAATTCGGGAACAAGAAAATATTCTGGAATAAAACATTATTTGGTATTCTTTTGATAAAATACAGAGTGTCAGAATAAGAACTAACTCCTAATACAAATTCCTAAACTGATTTTGAGGTGGAAAGTTTCTATAAAGGTACCTCAGAATGTAACCCCTCTGAGATACATGGAGTCAAAAAATAAGTTTGATATCAGTTAGATGTTCAATCTGAAAGTTACATTTCATATGCCTGAAAGTGAAGTTTTCTGAGATATTTGCGACAACTTGTAGATTTGTCGTGATATCATGATGTCATTGTGTGCAATAATAGAGTGATACAAATTTCTCACAACATACATGAATAATTGCCAGCCTCCTGAACATCATTTCATGTTTTTTCCGTACGTTTGGCACTCTGTATCTCAGAGTGGGTGAATTTTAGGGCATACTGTTATATAAACTGTTCACATCAAATTGAGGTAAAGAATCTGTATTCAAAGTCGGTTGGTCCTATTCTCATTCACCCTGTACATTAAAATCCCGAATAATATTTGAAATTCAAACCTGGCATCTACTTGAATCACAGAACGTTCTGGTCAGCTTAGTTTCATTAACATATTAATCTTGTTCATCTTTAATCAATCAATCAAGGTGGTCCACAAAATCCTTGTCATATAGGCCTTCCATTTCACATTCCATCAGCAACTGTTATGGTTACCAATTTCACGGAATAAAAAAGCTAACTTACTGAACGACATCTTTTTAATACTATCAGGATATAAAATAACTTTCCGTACAACTGCCACTGCTGGGTATTTGTAGAGGTTGTGGGTAGCTGATTTCTCTTCTAATCACCTTCTGCATTTTGCGCGTTGACCAATGCCAAGATGCTTCTTCGAAATACTTTTTGGCACATTGCGATTCACTAGTGATAGTAGCCTCTAACTTCCGCTTAAAATGCACACCAAAATCCATTGTCTGTAAGACCTCAAAGCTATCCCATTTTGACTAATGTGCATCAATTTTCCAGAAGCTTCAGATGTTTCGAAGTCGTGAAATGTTTACATAATCCTGAAGTCAACTCGTTATATTTTCATGAACATTATGCTCACTATGTCTTAGATATAGACAGGGTATTTGATTGCTTGACGTTTCTTTCTTCATTCGTTTCCTTCTTCATTTCTCAGTTATAAGTTTTGTCTTATAATCTTTCATAGTCGTAGTATTTCCCATCATTGTAGAACCTCGAAATAACTAGTATGATCAATTAGTTGAACGGAATAAATACGAGTTGAATGGCTCAGGGAGATGCAACTAGAAAAAGGAATAATTTCATATCATCAGAAAAGAAACAAGCCACTCTTGTCAGTATTTATTCTCTGATCAAACAAAGGAAATTCAGAAGGAATATATTCCAGTATGTTTCATGCAAATCCTTATTCAACAAACAAAATCCTTTGTTCTCTAGCTTTATAAATGAATTCGTTATAACAGAGATCTGGTTCGATAAATAATCCGGGAAATCACAGAACGTTAATTTCGCAAATGAAATAGGACGTGAGTCTGTTAAATTTTTTATTGTGAAAATTGATTGACAATAATCAAATTTCGTCATAACAATGTTTATTCATTTTACTGAGCCCAATTCGGAAAGACATATTTTTAACCACGTTTATGTAAATCATTGTGTTTCAATTGATGGGGAATTTGATGTTGACCGACAATTAAAATGTCCTACTATAAAGGGACATTTCAACATTTCAATTCAAAATGAAATGCATCTTTTTAGGGTTGCCATCTCAATTTCATGGACAATTGAAAATAAATTCGTAATTACCTATCTTTATGGCATCCATATTTTCATCAGAATATTTCAAAATATCTTTCAGTTAATGATTAATAGCGATGTATCAATTGATGCCTAGCATTCGAAAGCGGTCTCTTCGAGGTCAACCCGTCAAGTCCAGTCTTCACACCCCTTTGTGGTTAATTTGGTGACCTGCAGAACATCTCTTTTCGAAGACTCGTTCATCCAACGAACAGCGAGGCTCTGGAACACATTGCCCAGGGAGGTGTTCTCCGAGGCATATGAAGTTCAGAAATTTAAAAAGAATACCAATTCCTACCTCCTTTCCCTTGCTCCTCACGATGTTCTCCGAACATTACAGGATATCTCCTTTCGTGAGAAGTTTTATACATAAAAAAAAATGTTTCACTGTTCAAAGTATCGATGATGTCTAAAAATTCAAGAATAAAAAACCTCAGAACAGAATTCCCTACTTTTCAATTTGTCAAGACCCGCCCAAACCATAATTTCCTCGTTTGTTTCAATTCTCCCACCTGTTCTTACACCCCCTAGAGAATAATTCCGCTATCATTTAAATAGTCACGTCACATTCCGACCATTAATTCATTCATTCCCACTTCTTTGTCTGGCGCAGCTCTAATTTATTTGCACTTTTAAACGTCGACACGTCCAAGCAATCCATTTCGAACGTGCCAGTGCGTATCTACGCAATTTTATAAATTATCGGAAGCCGCGCAAAATTTCGCGAGCTCAAACCGCCTCCCGAGATATCGAATGCTCTCCTATCCCCCCTTACCGCTCCAATAACGTGCTGAAATCGGGAAATCGGCCATCGCACGCATTCCTATATTTTCAATCATAAAATTTGTGAGCCAGTTGCCAGCTTCACCGAAAATTTGAAAATTCATAACCTAATTTCTGACCATCATTTCAATATTTTTCTTTTACTATAGACAAATATTTATGTCATTTATTTTCATTTGTTTCGTTTGGATACTCTTTGTGTCCGTTAATAGGCGTGATCACTTATTTTTAAAAAATGTGGTATAGCCTAATTTTTTTTCAGTAGTAGTTCCGCCATTTTTCAAAAGTGTGAGTACGTTCAGAAACCACGCGAAAAAACGTAGCGTTGTGAGGTCACAACTGTCAAAAGACGGCGGAGAGAGATAGTTTATCAATCTTTTGATGAAAGCAACAGAAAGAGTAAACTACTGATAATATTTTGAAACCCAAGAGACATCTATATATATCATGAATACTAAAATTGACAAACTATGCATTATGTGATCATTTTGGTGCATTCAAATAAGTGAGAAATGAAATCATTATAAATTTCTTCAGATGCGAAGAAATCGATAGACAACATTTTAGCAATGTTAGTTACTCAATTTTGGCAAGGATAATAATAATACCGATGACACAAAACACGACTATTTTTATGTTTGACGTAACGTTCATCATTTCGTCTGTTGGATTCAACCCTACCAACCAATATTCATAAATAATAAATGCACCTCACCTGTGTCAGAATGATGTTCTATGTTGCCGATTGTTATTCATTATGTTTCATGACGTGGTTAGCAGAAGAAATATATACACACGCATATATTTTTCAGTGATAACAACTATAAAGTATGGGGTACTGGAACAAATCAAGAAGCGTCTTCTATAAGCAGTTATGACCTCATGAAAAATTTCCTTTCCTAGGATATATTTCTAGAAAATTTACCCTTACATTTTTTATCATCATATTCGATCTTATATTGAGGTAAAATTATTACCTCGTTATATGTTCTATTGTATGATATACGTTCAGAAAAGTGTGGCGACGACTAGATTGAAAAATAATCATTGTGTCATGCAAAATTAATAAAAAAGAGACTTCCTCTTCCAGTTCACGTATCAACCTGCAAAACTGAGAATATTTTATTAATCAATATAGCTGATGCGGAATCAAAGCGAAACATTCATAAGCCGTAAAAGAATCCCCTAGAGCGTATGTAAGAAAGTCTCGTACACGGATAATTGTTGCGATGGAGTTGTACATCTCGTAAGATCGTAAATACCGGTAGCCAAGCCAGAAGGCACGAGGATCTATAATGAACAACCAATTGCCGCCATCTTCTGGAAGCTATAAAAGTAAATCTGAAGCGAGTCCAGAGTATACTTTTTTCATCAGTTTTATCATCATCTTCCATCCCATGGTAGATCGGTTCATTCGCTAGCAACTTTATAGCACTTACATCATCAATTATTCCTCAGAATGGAGAAGAAGGATATTCGTGTAAGATAAACTACAAGTAACCCAAACGAAGGTTTATTTGCGTGCGTGCTCGAAAATGAAGGGTAGTTTAACGGAAACTCAAATTTGATGCAATGTGAATATTCATAACACTATGTTGAATCGATCCTAAGGATTGTTTTATTATCCTACAGTCAATTCAATTGTAAAATTGAAATTGATTTCACCTCTTATAAATAATGGATACAAAGCTTGACGAATACACTATTGATGTAGATATGAAATATATACGAGAATACAATTTTCTGAAAAGTGAGTGGAATATTCCTTGGATACAATATTACCCTCGTTAGTGCTTGGAGTAAGCCATACTGATATATCGTAGATTTCGTGATTCTTGGTAGATATTTTCACTTCCGTAATTGAACAATTTGATTGATATTATGATGGTAAGAAACGAAGTAACCTCACCCAATGTTAACGTTACTATTTATCGACAACATAATCCAAAAGTCGAATAATACTTTCATTTCATAACTCAAAGACAAAAAAACAATCACCTTTCTCCTATAGCTCCAAGGCCTCACACATCAGAATTTGCCCACCAAATAGCCTAGCCAGAAAAAAATATTTGCATCCACAAAGATGTAGTAAAATAGACCACCCTCTACGCCACTGTCCACCAGGTAATCACTCCCCATCGGCCTTCGGGGACCTCTAGAGGTCTCCGAGAGATACTCGGCGAGATATCACACAGAGAGCGGCAGGATTGGCATTGGCACATCCTCCGGTGATTGGCTTCCGGAGGTGCATCATGCATTTGGCATTACGTCCGAACTGACGCTAATAACGGTAGATAACGAGTGTCCTCAGTCCCGCTGCTGCCTGCCTGCAACTGGAATGACTCAACTGCATCCCAAGTATTCCGAGTCATAAATATTCGAGCGGTGATGGTGGTTGATCAGTGGAAAGATAGGTGGAATGTAAGACACTACGGTGATGAGTATTCGGTATGCAAAACATGTAACAACCCAGAACTAGAGTGAATGTTATTAGAGCAAAATGCTCATTAGCATGTTCAGTAACTCGTCAAACGAAAACGGAAGAATCAGCTTTCAACACCGGCTTATGAGACAAAGCTCTCTTCATTACCTCACTTAGCTCATAGATCATCATCTATATTGAATTTTTGGAAAATAAGTGGAATATGACTTGCTGCAAGCACATTTCTGGTGCTTTTTACCGGATACTCAGTTCTAGAGAAAACATATAATATAGAGACCCAATCTGTTCATGCATTTTCACTTGGGGGTGTATTATTTCAACTGGGATTTTCTTGCGAATCGATCCAATACGATTATGTTGAAAACGGCTCCAACAACATCATTGATGTTTTCCAATCACAAACCCACCTCAAAATTCGCTCTCGAGCATGAAATATTCATTTTGTTCGTTTAAATCGATAGTTATATATCATTTCATAGATTCAATTTTGATGGCATATTGCAATGACCAACAGAAACAATTATTCCTCTCCAAGATTCACATTGTAATATCGTTGATTTTTATATTCTCTATATTGCATGTTGTCTCTTATGAAAACCAATTCCTATCTTTCAGGTTTCGTTTTTCACATCTGCCATTTTTGAGAATTTGGTTGCTCATCGTCATCATGTCTATTATAAAAGTGCCTCGTTTGGTTTCACGATATATTTTTCCTTCTGATTCCAGAAGCTACCAGTTTTCATCAATTTCTCTTTCATAAAGACCTATGGAAGTGCTCGATGCTGAAATAATTGAAGGTTTTGTTATTATGAAAGATGAATTAGTTACATCTTCTCTTGTTTAGGGAATTCTTTTTTATATCCGTACCTCTGAGAGTAGAACAGTACCAGGAACTTCTCAATTTAATATGAGTTCATGTATAACATGTATTGTTATTGAGGTCCTTTCCGAAAATTTCAAGCTAAAAAGAGTCAACGACTTGGTGGTCGAGCAATGCAATCGTGGTGGAGTGTTTTCTCTTCCAGGGGCAATGGAAACCCAATAGATTTCTACTAATGACAATTAATTAACATTTAAACTCCATGCAATAACTCGATTTTCCAACTTATCACGATCATTAAACCGTCATATACTACGCCCTCATGAAAATTTGTGCTGGATGACGTTCATCACGTGAAGTCTTTATGTGATTTAGCACGAATCCAGTCCTAATCAGGACATTATGCAGAAAATAAACCTGCTTTAACTGAATATTTCCACATATTTTGCCTCCCGTCGACAAAATGCTATCGGCCAAACTAACCTTTCGCAAGCAGGATGCATGTTCTGTTCAGAATTCTAGCTGAGAGTTCTATAACAGGATTAGTGGATTGCATGTGGCACGCAGAAGACCGTGCAAATCCTCTCATATACGAGCAGCGATTTCTTCAAATGACCTCGTTTCCCATATGGGAATCTCGAAATGGTTACCATAATTGATAAGCTTATGGTTGTTTAAAATTGTCCACGTATGATTCCATTTTCCTCCTCATTTGGCATTCCATGCGCACAGAGAGAAGCAATTGAAACTACCTTAACACTCATTCGTGGGTTTCAATCACCTCAAGCGTTCCTTGAGGATCAGTTTCCGAACCATTATTTCCTATTGAGAAGTCGACGTTCCTTAGTTATGCTGTAGAGTCAGATTGAATGGTTGGTGTGAAGAAATTCGACTTCTGTTAAACCCAGGGACAGATTTTATTAGTTTTCATCATGCGATTTTCATCTTGATAAAATTTATTGTTTGAACTTGTATTTTGACCCAATACACACGAATTCAATGATATTATCATGAGCAACTTTCCGATATACTAAAGCAGAGCATAACCAGTACTATTATCTTTCTCCCATAAATCAGACGATGACATCAATTGCAATTGAATGAGTCGACGAATACTAAGCCTGTAGAACATGGTCAATTTCAGAGAAGAGGACAAAACCAAAAGAGACGTTGAATAATTCCATATAATAATTCAGATATAATATTAAAATGAATTTTCAGTTAAAACTTCCATTTTTAAATGTACCATTACCTTTTTGAATTATCATTATCAGTATATGAAACTTCGCGTTTGAGAAGTATTCACAAGCTTTGTGGATGAATTTATAGATCATAAAGTACTCACGAAATAGCTGAAAGGATGTCTTCCAAAGATAACTATGAATTATGCCAAGATTGAAGATCTGATATTGAGCGAGATATACACAACGGCCCTGAGCAGATAGAAAATTGGTGACTAAAATTGCAGAACAAGGTATACTTTTCAGTGTCCTGCAGCATTACCAACTAATTATATCAAGGTCTGTACAGTAAAGGTCAAAAAACTACATTGGAATATTGTGAACAAAGGTGAGAAAAAGAGATATGTGGGCAAATTTCAAGTTATGTAGTTTTGGATATCAATGAAGCTAGTAATATAATAAATTTGTTTCTTCATATGTGAAAATCAGTTCTGAAAATTTATATTTCCTGAAAAAAAATCACATTCAACGACTTATAGTCGCTATGAATACTCTTTTCCTATTTATCTTTCAAAAACCTGAAAACGAATTAGTCAAGTACCCTTCAGAGTAGCTTACGTCTCTGAAAACACTATAAAATCCCTTCCCCTTATCACGAAACCGCTAAAGATAAGTCGCCATCTTTATAAATCGCCCGTGTTAATCTACATCTTCCGTGAAACGAATTTTTTCTTCGCACGTGCCGCACCCTATTTTGTTTTTGATTACCCCATCGGTTTCACCGTTTTCACGATTTATGCGGAACATTCGTCAATGTCTTACTGATCCGGAACCTTCAGAGGTTTACATCAATGACAGTGGCGTTCACAAAAAATAATCCTTTTAAATTTCCCACCAATCGGGAGTAGTTTTTCATTCACATTCACATCAGGATCGGTAATAAATGAAGCTCAATCACATCAGATTCAGATCTTCTATTCGATGTAGGTAAACTTTGATCACAAACTTCCCAGATATATGTCTAATGGAAATTCATAATGAATAATTATTTTCAATAAGAAACAATGCAAATGAAGTCATTTGAATGTCAGTTCTCCTGCAATGTATTTCAGGTGATATAGGGAGATAGAATACCTGAGGATTCGTAATGTATAGCGGCATAACACGATAGGTGGCCTCACATTATGTTAGCTTTCATTTGATTTCGGTTAGAGTTCGGAATAGTTTGGAGAAGTTATGACGCACTCTCTATATTTCGCATAATTTAATGTCTACTTACATCTCTGGAAATACCTTCGTTATCTCTACAAGAAATAAAGTTGAAACACTTGCATCAATGGTACTAGCAACGAGTTTTGAACTCATCAAGAATAATGTGCCAAGAAATCACAATTGAAATACTTGCTGTAATCCGTTCATCATTTCTGAATTCTTCAGAGTGCTGAATTCTACTCAAAATATGTCAAAATATACAGAATGTTTCATTCGAAGAAGTAAATATTTGATTTCATTACAGTGGACTAAACTTGGCAATGACTACCTTCTAAATAATTTTATCAAACACAGTAACACAATAATATGCAAAAATACATCATAGTATACATATTTGAGGAAGAATTTGAATATTGCCGTGAATATCCGAATTTGAAACACCTCATACAGTTCCTGAAATAGTTCATCTACACTATGAGAATTCAATTGCAATTACTCCTCGAATAGCTCAATATGCTTCATAAGTAATTTTGACTAGGATAGTAATATCGTTGCGTAATTTTGTGGGATTGTTACACACTTGCTGTCCTTGTTAGTCTGATTGGATTTCTACCTGTACACTAGACATATTTATTGCGAACCTATTTACAATCTGAATACACTGAATTGAGGTTCATGGGAAATACCAACAGAAAAATGAAAATTCAATAGCGTCCGCTCGCTGAGAGAAAGTCTATCGTCACCAATTCGCAATTACATTGTACTCGGCGTCCATTGGCACAGTCTGGTGCGCGTATTTTGCGATTCATGAAGCGTTCAGCAAACAAAGTGCCAAATGCACTGTTCGATGATTTTGTCCTGAAGTGCGCGCGAGGACATTGTTGTCCGAATCGAGGTTTGCATAATATCTGTCCCGATTCTGGTTATGTGTTTGCTTTCGGTCTTGCCACTCTGTTTGCTCTGCCATCGTCATCGGTCAATTACAACTAGATTTTGTTGATGGATTATGCTCACCGCAACGCATGAGTACGTTCCAAAAATAACAGAGAATGATTCGATTGGTAACCCATCCTATCAGAGCTAGATCTGTCTGAATCTAGATCTGGCAAAATCAAGTATTTCATAGGCTTAGCCAGCGCAGACTAAAAGAAGAAAAGTTACAAAGTAAAATATAGTAAAAAGGGGGGAAATAAAATCGTAACATCGAGAATATAACTTTTTTCTTCGGTTATGTAATTTGATTTCAAAACTATAACCTTCAGATTCTATTTTCGATATCTTTTTGTTGCATGCATCTATTCATCTATTCATGTTCAATTTGCATTTTGGTTCCGGAAGAAAAAGATGGAAAATATCTGTAGGTATTTTTGGTTTTTCAATAGTTTCATAACGACTCGTCGAAAATTGCAGGTGATTGAAGTTCTGAGAGAATTCATAATTCAATGAAAAGATATTTGATCAATCGATTTTTGCGATTTACACTAGAAAAGAATGATGGAACCTTAGTAAGAATCCGCAAATGGTGTAAGTCTGTGCGAATGTGAAGTATTGGTATCAGGTTTTGTAGAATATTTCCAAATTAGGCAATGTAATAGTGATATGATACAGTGGCTTTATTCATTTAAGAACCAAACTGAAAAATGAATTGAAAAATGAATACAACATGAACAAAAAAATTCTTCAATCCGAAATTAATGCAAAGTAGGTATTCAGATGCAATCAATTTTTCAGTTGATAGTTGACCATTCCAAGTGTAAATTCGAGTCTCTCATAAATAATTTCAACTCAGTTCAAATTGGTCATTAACATATTATTGTATCCCTCCATCAATATAATGCAAATGAATATATTTTCCCTTCGATAATAGCGTTTTCAATGCCTCATTTTGATCCTTGGATAAACAGCCTATCGAATTTCGCAAAAATGATATTCAAATTTTTTCACCCCTCAACGTCGGAGAGTGTTAAAATTTGAATGGTGCAAATCTTTGGGAGAAAGATGTCATTACCTGCTGTTTTGATCACATCTCTTGGGAATTAATAGGATTTGGGGGAGAAACAGTTTGAATAGGAAGAAGCTATTCGTTTTCTTAAGATGTATGAGTGTTTAACACAGCGTTGCCAGTTTTCCTCTCAGTCCTCTTCAAAATAGAAACCTAGCACAGTTTCGATAATTTCATGTCCTCTTCCAAATCGATGTTTTTCCTCTTGTTTAAACTTACCAAGCAGAATATATTTGATGAAACTGACATTTGGCATTCAAGCATTTAGGTGGTTTCAGTGTCTACGGATTATCGATATTTTGAAAACTGTAATAGATTAACAAGTGAAGGCAAGATCTACTGCAAGTAGGAAATATTCTATCATGTGACATGTAAGTGTTTTCTTGTTTCATTGTAGAAGTACCAGTAGATTAATAGTTGAACCATCCATCGACTGAACTCGATTTCTTCTCAATTTCAACATTTCATGTCTATAAATAATCATAAAATTCCCACTAAGATCTTTTGATGTTACATTAGAATATCTGAAGTTATCCGAGATATAACAATCAAATCACAAAGTGATTAATTGAAATTGTTCAAAATATGTCTAATACACGAGAGAAAATGACAAGGAAATCTTGAGATAATGTGAAGAGACTGAGACTAGTTTCTGCAGATAACAGACATCAGTGAAAATGCCCCCCTGTGCTTTCCTTTTCCCCAAATCTAACCGTAGTCGTCATCTTGCCCCGACGTAAATCGGGAAACCTATAAAGTGACACCCCCCAACAACTATGATTTAGGGTCGGATCCACTTCCAGGCCTTTTTTCGATAAGTGGTGCATACTATGACGACAGGACGGAATATTTCCTCGTAAAAGTATATATATATATATAAATAGTTTTCAAGTTCAAATAAGCTAACCATTCAATTATATCAGCTCAATGTTCAGAAGGTTAACTTGGGATCAGCTTGAAAAGTATTTCCCTTTCTTGTTACATCTTTTTGATAAATTTAAGCAACTGCGATGGCGTACCATATATCCAAAAAGGAAATATATTGGTATCATATCGAGAGTTTGCATAAGAAATGTAAATGAACAATAAAGTAACCACAATTTATCGATTTCTTGATGGTAAAGTGTTCAGTTATCATAATCCATCCAATCCATCCGAATAATTCCTAATTTTTGATTCACCCGTTCCGTCATTCAATATACACTCCCTCTTCAATACTGATCAATCCGGCGAAAACGCACATGAGTCTCTTCATCATCACCACTTTTTTAATAAATTTGATTGAATATTCCCAGACTGGCTTCTGAATGCAACGAATTTGGGTTAGGAGTTTAATAGTTTTTCGACACACGCACCAGGGGCCATTGATTATATGAAAATGCACCCTGCGTTTCGTCGGGTGGGTTATTAGAAAATTACGCATAGGGAGCGATCAGTCGAATTATATTTATGATCCGTGCCACAAGGGTGCCACGTGTTTGTAACTGTAATTAAACTAACTGGTGTATCGTAATCGTATATGATAACTTTGTTTCTTTACTTAAAAATACTACAATATTTTAAGGGGACTGTTTTGTTTGCCCTCCAGATTTTGTAGGGTGAATTGAATTAACATCTGGCCGAAAACACTGAAACCATTCATTTGACCAGTTATAATTTATGTATATTAATTATCGTTGTAACAGATATTTTCATTATTCATTGAATGATAAATCAAAATTGGCATGTCGATTGTGTTTTAGACATATTCAATGAATATGGTTCTTGTACTTCACGATTGAACTTGAATATATCGTTGAAAAGACTGATTTCATGGATCCAGATTTTGTACAGATGTTGACGATGAGGTGTATAATGAGATGAGAAATGACAAGATGACCAATTATTTTCATTATCATCATTAAGTACGCCTCGGTCTTCCAAGCTGAAGTACATGCCATAAACGCGTGTGCTGTCGAGAACCTGAGGAGAGGATATAGGAGGGCGACGATTCTCATTAGGTCAGATAGCCAAGCGGCACTCAAAGCATTATCATCCCGGAGCATAGACCCAGAAATTGTCAAAGAGTGTGCCAAAAACCTGCAGGACCTGGCGAACCATAACAAAGTAACATTGATGTGGGTGCCAGGGCACAGGGGTATTTCTGGCAACGAGGAGGCGGACAAACTAGCGAGGCGAGGCTCTGCAACACCAATTGTTGGGCCGGAACCAGCGATAGGGATACCTAGAGCCAGCGTTAAAGCAGCGATCAATGATTGGGTCTACTCTCAACACCGACTGAGGTGGGCACAATCAGAGGGAGCTAGACACAACAAGTTAATGCTGAAAGAGCCCTCACCCAAGCAAGCAGTTAAATTACTTTTGCTAAGTAGGGAAAAACTCAGAACGGTCACCGGCCTCTGTACCGGGCACTGGTTTCTGAGGAAACTTCTGCATAACATAGGGGTGTTTGATACAGAACCTATATGCAGACTGTGTGATGAGGAGGAGGAAACAGCCACCCATATAATCTTCGAATGCGAAGCCACAGCTCAGTGGAGGCACAACCAGGGGTATGTACAAGACCAAGGGAGTGAGCCACCTAGAGCAATAGCAGTCCCTGAGCTTCTACTCCCCAACAGGAGAATTGAAGATATGAGACTGAACAAGGGAGTTTGGAAAGGTACAAAAAGCAAATAATGCTGCAGTGCCTATGGAAGTAATAGACCGGTTCCAAAAATCCTCTTAATCTAATCTAATCTAATCTAATTATCATTATTATCATTATTATCATTATTATCATTATTATCATTATTATCATTATTATCATTATCATCATTATTATCATTATTCTCAAAATCGATATAAAAACATACTGAAGCACTCAAGTGAGCAGAGTACATGTTCAATAATACTGCGAGAATGAACAGCAAGACTTGAATGAGCATTTATCTGTTGTATTGTAGCAATCAGACATTTAAGTACAGGAAATTGATCCGAATGAAATACCACAATGAAGATTTGTGGAAACGAAATTTATTTCCATATTTCATCGAGAGAAAAATACCGAATCACTGAATTTTCCTGGATACTCCGATGCTATGTAATCGAAAATCTTCAATGATCATGGTTCATGCGTTGACCACATTGTCCGTTTGAAAGCACGAATATATTTTGACTATTCCTGCTCCCATCCCTCAACGACATGATAATCCACATTCGATAACCAACAGAATTGGTATTTATAGTAGTATCGGGCAAATGTGATATGTCCCAGTCAACGTTTATTAAATCGTTGGATGACTGGAAATGAATCGAGCGCTAACACAATACTCTACAATCCACGCCCGATGAAGTTTCCATTCAGACTCAATGTTCTATCAAAATACTGGAAATAACGGACTGCTGATTGGTTCCAGTCGAACACGAATGATACCAAGAACAAAAGAACAGGTTTGATGGAAAACGCGTTGAATCGTAGGACGCGATATCCTGATCACATCTCATCGCTCACATTCCCGTCGAATTGAATGAAAAAAATCGACATTTCAATTAGGATGATCAAGGGTCAATCTACAACGTCATGCTTGGTGGTTTGTTGAACAACCAAAAAATCTCTACCGCAGCAATCCCTCTTGTTTTAACTCTCTGAAATGAAGAAATCTGAAGGAACTAACTTTTCGCATTCAAGTAGATCTTTCCAATGTTTACCATTATCGATGTTTCGAAAACAGCTATAGATACAGTGAAGGCAACATCTGCTACAATCTATATAAAAAAATATTCAAACTACCATGTCACATGATAGTTGCTTATTTTGCTGTTATTCTCATCAATGAAATAGAAAAAATGTGTATCCCAATCAGAGGAATCATGGGTTGATCTTCAATATTATACTTGGGGGTTTGTGAAGAACAATCAATGAGAAAATTAAATACGATAGCGTAATTATGAAATTGTCAATCACAGTAGTGACATGTAACTAACATTGAAACAAATCATTGCAGAATACTTTCTTTTCTGGGTTGAATAATTTTGTCAGACTGATGAATCAGAAATACAATTCATTATTCCATTTATCGTTTTGAAGAAGACAATTAAAACGATCTTCTGTTACAAAATATTCATTCAACGAAAAATCAGATCAAAGGTAGGAGGAAACCGAATCCATCCAGTTGTTTTTCCTGAAACCATTGGCACTATCTCAACAATGGAGCATGTTCGGAAATATGATTTCAGGAATGAGCATTTCACTTTTGAACTTAATGTTACCATGTACGGTGAAATTTTTTTATCATACAAATCGATAATTGTAATAGTCTGTGAATTATTATAAAAAACGTGTTTTTGGTGTTAACTGAAAAGAAAGACAACTTGAAATATTTATTTGAGAGAACAAGATATACATTATTGAACATTGCAGTACAATACATAATTCAATAGGAATTGTGCAAATTGAAACTCAGTCAAAGTAAATATCAAGAAGTTGATTCAGGAAACATGTATCGTCTCGTACGGTATGGAACATTCAGAAAATATTTGCCTACATTCCAAATCCTTCGACATTACAGACAAACGATGCAAAAACAAATGAATATTAGTTTTTCCTCTTACAAATAGGTACGTATATTTCATTCGTATCAAAAAACTTTTCCTATTTTCCTTCAACTCGAAGCCATAAATATCTCTTCGGTTCTTATTTCCGAAGATGAGACTATATATCACGTGTGTGATGATAGAGAAGTTTTCGAGGACATTAATGTAGATGCAAACGTCGCCCCGAGGAATTTTTCTTGCCTTTCCGGCAGATTTCCTTCGACGGAGTGAAAATTTTATTCCGAATCGGCAGGGGGAAATAACGAAATACTCAACGAAACGTGGATGTCGTTTGAATATGACTGGAAAACAAAAGAGAGGGTTGTTTCAGGTCGATACGAATCACTATCCCAAAGTTATCGATCATTTATACCAGGCGTATTCATTTGAATAAACACGATCATTACTATTGTTATTTATTTACCAATTATCCGACAATTGCTTGTGAATTGCAATATTTGAAATATTTCCTGGACATTCACTCATGAGTGTAAGATCAGCATACCTACATATGATAGTAATCTGTAGTAGGTTTTTATTTGTTCCAAATCCATTTATAGTAACGCAGTAAACGCAGTCCTTTACAGACTGTCCCAACATTTAGATTATATAGAATTGAAACAAACATATATTTACGTTTCATTTCAATTATTGGAAATGCTATTTCCATTATCAATGTTGGAATCGTAATCGATTCATTTGAATAGTCCAGTGAACAAGAACACGATGAAACATTTGTGAGTTTGAACCATAACGTAGATTCATTCCTAAAATGAAATGAATGGCATCTACGGAAGCTGATATATTCAGCTAACCTAGAAATTCATGAAAGAATAAGATTTTAAGCATTCAGAAGAATTCCAAATGAACGTTATATACTTGGACAATTTTAATCGTCAATGAATACATTATTTTATTTACATTTATAATGATCTTCATTTAGCTAATTTGCTACAAAGAAATACAGTAATTAAATACAGTAATTAAAGAAGTTATATATATATATATATATATATATATATATATAATAATGTGGAGTAAAAATCTATCGATACACAAATGAAATCAGAAATTCAAAAAATCCATGAGATTAAAATTTGGACAATGCATAATCTCTCAAATGTTTCTTGAAATTATTGAGATTTTCACATCTTTTTGAATCAGCTGACAAGCTGTTGAACACATATGGGCCCTTATGTAAAATTGAGTTCTACAAATGACTAGAGTAACATTTTCTCAGTATAAAATCATCACAATTCCTTGTATCATAGGGGTGTACATCTCCAAAATACGTTACTCTTCCACATATATAATTGGGAACATATTTCTGTTTAATTTTGAGAATAAATATACAAACACTGGCCATTATTTCCTGCTTGATAATATGAGTTTCTATCGATACAAATAATCGACGAAACAAAATCGATAACCAATTCAATTGATCGATGTGATTAACTACTGATGCCAAGAAAATCCTTCCTAGGTGGACCTTAGAAGGTATTCCTCTCATTAATTCGTGATCTTGACAAATGATCTGCTGCCGATCGAATTCTTTGTGCGAAGAATCAATTCATTAGTCGTCTTAATCGAAATTCTCGAACTCTTTCGGTTGTAACGATGAGAAAGTAATTGATGAAGACGATATGATGATGGTATTAATCCTCTATTGAAATCGAGCGGGGACCATGGGTATCGTACATGTGATACCCTGTCATCTAACGACTAAGAATGGTATCAAAATATTCGATGACTGATTATGTGTCGATACGATCAATATCAGTAGGAATATATTCTCTGGAATCATTTTCTCATATAATCACATCTGAATATCAAGAATCAAATGTCATGAAGAAATGTCGAATAAAATTCAGAACAAAAGCAGACCCAAACATAGATAGAATATGATTATCAAAATCTACAACATGACATACTTACGAACAATGTTCGATATATTTGTCTGATAGTATCGAGTCATTTCATTCAACCTAAGTGATACAAGAAACATTCATAATCTTTTCATTCAATGAATATGTCGAGAAACTATAAACCACCTCTAATCGGACTATCCAGACAAGTGGAAACCATCTGCTAACAGGATACCCACTCATACAGACATTATCTGAGTTTACAGAAGAATTCATGAATCTACAAAGAGAGGAAAGACATATACGAAGAAAGTTTGTTTACTGAACTGAAATATTTCAAAAAAGAACTTCATTGGTACTCGAGAAAACTACAGAAACAGATATTGAACCGCAAAAAACGTTCATAAGAATTAGAATAAGATTAGAAAAAATTAAACGTGATATCAGAATCGAAAAACGATAGATTCACCTAATCTAAACGTAGTTGTAAATCCTAATTCAATTTCAACTCATCTCCATTTCATTTTCGTTCGATCATTACATAGCTTGACTTTCATTTTCTATAAATTATTTTCATTGAAATCCTTCCTCACTATTTTCACCGTTCTGACTACAATTTTGAAGAATGTAGTTTCAAAGAAGAAATAAGATCAGTCTCTCATAAGCTTGGTGCCTATGAGAATTATAATTATAATCGAATCATGGCTATATATTCAGATTGATAATCATGAAAACTGATCATCTACATAAAAACGTTTCTGTCTGGAAGTATAATCGTTCACAATTTCTGTAAAATAATATCAGTTCCTCACATATTTTCCAATATACTCTCGAATAGCAACTTTTCCAAAAATCGTCGATTTTTAAACAAATTCATCATCGATTCTACTGACATGGTATTGTTTTTCGTGATTCGATAAATCAATTATGGTAGTTAACTGGAAATCAACGATGGAATCGAATTTTTTCCATCCTATTCCAATTTCAGCTAACCATATACCACTGCTTTCGAAAATATCCACGGGTGACTAGTTATTCTATGCTATTCTCAAATTTGCACAGTAATTTCCTCTATATATAGCATTCGTATGATTAACGATGAGATTTCTGTATCTGAAAAGCCTACTATATGTAATGTATTGTTGCTCCCTCATCGTTTTCATCGCGATTTCATGGAAACGCCATTCCACCCCATATACCGTATCGAATTGTTCATAAATCGAAAGTATACGCCCGCGAAATAGACTCCCTTCATTAATATCCTCTAATATCGATAGTTCGCCACAAAGAGATAGATACATCGTCCTACTATACAATTTGTAGTTCACAGTGCGTGAGGGACCACCCGCTGTCTACGTACAACCCCCTGTGAGTACACGGACATTTTGAGGATTTACTTATTTAATGGATTCGTTGAGATCGATGGACCACCTGCAGATGGCTCTGGGGTGCCCTTCAAGGGTGGATAATTCACCTTGAGGCGAGATTTACGCAAAATATTTCATCTCATTCATAAATTATTCGGTAATACAAAGATTGAATCACAAAACGAAACACTACAGTGAAAGAATACGATTTTTGCTAGTTCAAAATATACTTCAGGTTGTTCGAATGCAACTTTCGAAAACAATTGCAACTTTGGCAACCCGAACAGTTTGTCAACTTCTGGATCATTGATCTAATAAAAATTGCCTCGTTATGACAAATAAAATATCACCAATATGTACATGTTTTAATTGAGCGTTTTCCGATATTAATTCTCCTCAATTTTTTGTTCTGTTTCATTTTTTTTCTTGAAATAGTCTCACCAGTATTATGTTTTAGAGCACACTTATCCATAGATCAGAAATATGAATATTTACTTAAGAATTGATGAACTTCTATAATATTATGCATACATCTACTGCAGATGAATCAAAAGCTCATATTCATCAGATGTCTCGAAAATTCCAAGGTCTTATTTTGGTTGAAAAAAGGAACTTCGTAACATGTTGATCTGATGAATGCTTTTCTCGTTACTTTCAAAATTATTATTACCTGAATCCAAAACTTTTATATTTCTACTGATTTCTTCTTCGATAAATGAACAAAATAAATCATTGTTAATAAATGTGACTTCGGGTCATAGAAAGTGTTGGCTCAACTGAAAATATCATCAATCAAATCGTTATCTTAATAGTGAGATTCAATTACTGCTAAGTCATAACATGACAGTGGGGATGTATCTGGAAAAATATTTCCTCTTCGGTCCAGAAGATCAATTTTTAATTGAGAACTCGAATGATAAACAAATTTTCTGAACGAATTGTTATCTTAAAATAACCATCGATGTCACACCTAGTAAAGTTGAGATCCAGAATCACCCAGACAGATTAGTGAACCAGAAAAAATCATCCCTGCCGTAAATGCATTTGTTATTTCTTGGCAAACGGTTCCGATACCGAAATCCGTGAACCTTTTCTCGACAACTCTCTATTTATTTACCTGGAACCGGTGTCGCTGAAATATTTCCTCCGGCACACATCCGCGCCAGAGGCGATCGATTTTCCGGCTGGAAACCTCTACCCGTCTAACGGGAAAAGCATTTTCTATGGCGTGGCTTCAGATCCATCGGAAAGTCTCCATAACCTAATCACGGAGTGATGATATATCTTATGATGGAATCGTGAATTCATTTGAGGAAGAAGGTTATTACACCAGCCAGAATACGCTCTATCGCCCGTCTGTTTTGTCCATGATATCATGAAACTCAGATTTATTATGGAAAATGTAGTTTTATTTACACAATCATTATATATACAGAATGAATGAGTGACTGTAGAACAGGACAAGAAGAATGAATCAACTGTTTTCGATGCAAGATGCACAGTGAAATATGATTTAGGCACAGCTATGAATTGTTGTGAATTGTTGTGATCCAAATTGACGTGATAATTCAACAATACTCCTTCAATCTAAACATGATTCCGAAGAGTTTACTTTTGTATTATTTACTTCATTATTTAAATGTGAATTCCAAATATTCTGCTACATAATCAACTATCATAATAACGTACCTGACGTGATTGTGTTGTAGTCACTGCCTGTTGTGGTGTATCGTCCTGAAAGCGCGACAAAATAGTTCGAAGGAAAAGCAGTTTTTTTCGCGAGGCGAGAGGTAGGACGGTGAAGACGCACGGGGTGTAGCTAGGGTAGATTTTAATAATAGTGTGTCGTAGGTGCAGCTGATGCCTAAGGGTAGAATCTAGAGTTTTTATGTGGGAATATGATATTGTTGATGCTGTTGGCCGGTGCAGTGTGAGAAAAAACTTGTGGTCAGCACATGCCTCTTTTTGATCTCATCATGAATATCATTATCGTTATGATACTTCCCAAATCAAATATAAAAAATCAACGAGAGGAAAAACTTCATGTATAAGTATAGTGTTATAATCACCAAATCATATCCAACTAAAAAACAACCCGGACTGAATTAATGATGATGAGATGATGAAAATGAAAATGAAATAGTATCTTTCAAATCATCTTCAATTCTTTCATATATTGGTTGACTCATATTTCTCTAATTTTATGATTTGGCCATTGAGATTGATTAATCTAGTGATAAATCTATGGTCCGTAGAGAGACAAATATCTTCAATTCAAATGACTTCATCACTATTTGATGAATTTTTGAGAAATAAACAAGCCCACCCTTCTCACTAAAATTCTGTTTTGTGTAACCTCGCCTTTTTCCTGTCTCTAAGTGTATTCAAATGTATTTCTCATTCGTAAACTATCAAATGATATTATTCAATGCATACTGAAATATATACATTCAATATGGAATATAACGATATGGAAAATGGGACTGAGGAAACATATTGCTCGAATCATTTGGGATAAAGAATACCTACGGAATATCTGTTCAATTTTCCCAATCATATGGGAGTTTCTATGTCTCAAACAACGCTTACTCGATTTGATGTAAAGAGATCGATTTATCGTTTTCAATAAAATTCCCAGCACTCCCAATAATACTCATTCGAAACTTCGAGTCTGAAAGTTCTTCACAAAGGCTGTAAATTCTAAATTTATTGATATCGAATAAAGGTAATATAACTTTAACGATGTTTGTATTGCCCGATATATGCTGATGAAATGAAACCTCTTAGACATGAAATGTTTACTCGAAACTCATGTATTTATAACAGTCAAGTAATTCGTTCACTGACTTGGAATGTATAAATATCGATAAATGATTATATTACTACTAAATTGATATAAACATGTGTTGGTTATGTCATGGATAATACAAAGTCAATATCAAGAACATTTAAAGAATTACTGAAGATTCACTGAGATGTAATGACTATTTGTAGGGATTATTCGATTGTATTCGAAAGACTGTTAGAAGACAGATTCTGCCAGAAACTCGAAAACTATTCCAGATATAAAAGAACGGTGTTCGAAACCGTGTTCATCACATCCTGAACACGTTGTATACGACAGGCAATTCTATTTTTTGTTCAGAAGTTCGGAATAAACAAGAGGAAGTACTCATAATCAGTACAAATGAGATGGTATGGAGTAAAAAATGCACTGGATTTCATCCATACGTCAACATTTTATGGTAATAGTCCTTTTGGTACAGATCAATGACAGAATATTTTTGTGAAGAGAACATTCAATATTATTAACGGAATACATGTGACTGCTAAGACGTATCGAGGATTCATTCGACTGTAGAAATATAAAAATAAAACCATGATTTTTTCTGAAGTCATGTTCACTTTATTACAGTTCAGAACTCGCAATTGGAATTAGATATTCCAGTATTCGTCCTATTTAAGATTTCTTCATCAAATCAGAAAATCACTTCATGAACAACGAGAAAACATTTCAATTGCCATGAATAATATAGTTTATAACCTCTTTTATTTCTGATATGTGAGGCTGATTTTGGCTCAATTTTGTTATGGAATCATCTTCAAATGATTCTTCTTGATTTTAGTAGAGCTGAAATTGTTTCATCATCATTATATTCGTTTTCAACGATTTCTAAATGAATATATACGCTAGACAACTGCATTGTAGTGAAGTCTGTAATATACAAAGAAAATAACGGGACACTTGATTTTTCCCATCCAACACACAAAAATACCGATTGTAGAAGCTGTGTGACAATTATCGTTCGTCTACTGACGTGCTGTCTATATTCCCTCATATTTCTCAAAATGTAGCATTAGGAAAGTTCGAAGGACGTCGGTAAAATGCAGAGGAGATGTTCGGATGTCTCGTTACGTTCGGTGACATCGAAAATATGAGATATGACAGATGTTGAAATAGATTTCACATGTCGCTGACAAGCATTCTTACTATCTACTCCAGTCTAGTTGCTGCTTGTCGTTGCAATATCGACCCATTGATAACGATGTTCGACAAAAGAAAAATACTATTACCTGAACTTCAGTAAAAAGTATCTAAAACTTTTATATAATCGACACATCAACATCGTTAGAATCAACATCGATTATTTCAGTGGATACAGAAAACTAAATCAGCATCACTTTTTTGAGCCGATATTCACATCAACGAAATTCATTTTTCTCGATAACTGTAAAACCATTCTTCTTTAAATTTTTCCAAACCAGATTTGTTGATGAAACGGAAAGACTTATTTGTTACGAACAGAGCATTCCATTAAATAAACTCCCAAAGGAGCGAATATAAATGAAGGAAAATCTTCAGAATGACTATTGAAGATTCTTGGGCTAAACAGTGCCATAGAATGCAGAATATTTCGCTTTCATGTATGATATTGACAGCGTCGACGGCTCGATACCATCTGTCTTGATCAGTTTGCAATTTCGCATCATAGTATTACATCCTGCAAGTGCACTCCATCATTTATATTCCTGATATATCCTGCTGCGAAACGATTTTGTATCTGCAGTTTTTTACTGCCACCTGCTGTTATCGACTTGGTGAATTACGATTCACGATGAACCAGAATCTCCATTCGACTATTCCAGTAAATGGAGCATTACAGTTTCCGAGTTTCCAGGACAACTATTTTTATTGTTGTAACACGCTTTCATTAGATTGACCTGCATATACGAACATGAATTGGAATCTTCAAGAAGAAATTCACAGCAATGAAAAGTCCAATGAACCAAATAATTTTATTTGAGTCCGAATAATATTGTGACAACAATTGGTCATTAATGTAACCATAATTTGTATTGGAAACTGATTATATGTGAAGATGAACAGTATTGGAAAAATCCTGTTACCCCACTCATCATGTGAATATCAGTTATAGTGCATTATTGTGACAATAATTATACTCTTATGAACCCAAGCCTTGTACAACTGTTCTATTTAAAATTTCCATTATATTATGGATATTATGTTCCTAATCAAGACAAATCCTGTTACTCTATGATCTGATTTCGAATCTTAAAATCATGTGCAGACCAGAATAACATGGCGTGACATCAAACAAGCGATACTGAGACAATACAAGACAAATGTGCCACTCAGATGTGACATGTGACGTTTAATACGAGTGTGAGTACATTTCTGAATTTCAATTCCTGCTATTTGAGTAACTCATCATAGTAGTAACGCAGACAGCGACTCATTCTATTCTATTCTCTTTGCAATGCTCTATTAAATCACAATACCGAATGAGTTATTGCCAATACTGTTTATGGAACACAATAAATAGCCATTTGAGTTAGTTATAACAGTTCATTTATACAGAAATCGTCTTATAATTAATATGCTGATTAACGTTAACTTGCACACCCAAATATGTCACACCGTCATCAGTCAGTTTTCAATTTTGAAAATGTTAATGAAGAAAACCAGAAGTCACAGAATATTTTGAGACAGACCTGGATCTAATAACACCATGTTTACATGAAAAATTATGGAATAAATCTAGTCTCTATCAATCATCGGGATCGAAGGTGTTATTACCATTTTCACACTTATCACTTCGACAACTATAATAAGGATAATGACGGATTGAGCAAGGAAAATTTAATCTGCAATCGTACATCCATCTTCAGGCGGTAATTCCAGTTACATGCAAAACAAAGAAGACCGCGCTTGACAACATTCTGTACAGCGTGATGCTACTTTGTTTAAAATCGGATAGGAATCAGTATATTCTGTTCTAATGGTAATTTTGGTTCTTAAAATTCTTGAAAATACTTGATATTCGAAATAAGAAAGTTGATTTCGTAAGAAGCGATAATTCGATGTTTATTTTTGACCAATCATATGTTTTCCAAATATGTAATTGAGACGTAGATCAATCAATTCGAATATAATCAGGTTAAAAAAATTTCAACAACCATTGATTCTCTCGAAAACTACAACATAATGAAATGACGAAGTTTTATGTAGGACTTTCCGTTGAGAACACGCAATATTTTCAGAATACACGTTCGATGAAAGAGATGACCTGCTAGCCATAATATTCCGTGACGTTTAACGTATTATGAAATTCGATTAAGTATACTTTGGAGAAAACCTACTTTCTTCGATGTTTCAATGCTTCGTTCGAAATCATCCTGTATAAAGCACGGAACAGCAAAGCTTCGGATAAAAAGCCATCATTACGACAACTAGAAGCAGAATATCGCAAGTCCTTGAGGCCGTAACAGAATCAGCTTGAATCCAATTCGATGTAATTTGACTGCCCCCGAGAATATTTCATATTTAATGTGCACTTCGGGAATACAAGCTCTTGTAAAAGGCATTCGAGACGAGATGCGTGATAAGTTTCAACACCTACATGCAGATGTTCGAAATGCACGAGAATTCAAACAAAAGACATCGTCAACAGTTGCAGATCAAGGTCTTGAGCTAAGGCACACCTGATGGACGTTTTCTGTGAGAAAGTATAGTTAATGATTCCAGACAAATTCGGAATGCTCGTTGATTATTCAGAGGATCAATGCTGTTGTGATGAGATCGTACTAGTAATTAACGAATATTTTTCGCCACAATCATATCCTGATGCTCATGTGAAAAACTACGGAAGAATTTCTCAAAAGTTCATCAGAATGAAAACAGAACTATTATACGAACACGTCACATGTAGAATGATCTCTTCGGTTCAGTCAGCCAGCATCCGAAAAAGATACTCAAATACAAATACATTTTGAATTGATATTATCGAAAATATAGAATTCATTCCGCATTCATGACTGATTCTGACAATGTGAATCCAACTATTTTGATATTTCTATATCTTTGTCCACCTCACTTCAAACGTGAATGTGAATGAAATGAAGTCTGATTAATAGTACACATGAAATATCGTTGAAATGGTGATTTCATATCACGAAAATGTCATATTGTCTCAAGACTCGAAATTGAGTTATTGTATATTATAATAAATGAACACGCTTCAACAAGCCTAACTAAACAGAAGAGATTAATTCTCAATTAATGATGATAATACAATTTGGTACAATTCACTCCATTGTTCCATTCCTATAAATAGCTCCAAATGATGATTGTAAACCCAAACTAATTGAGAACTCTCGTTTATCCTTTTTTCTCATCGATGCCTTGTTTTATTTGTTTCCTTCTTCTGGTACCGTTCATCGCTGACTTCTTTGACGATAAATCTATTATTGGATCGAGAATACGTTCATGACAATCTTCTATGCATCAAGTATTCATCTCAAGCTCGACATGGAGTGAATGGAACTTCTATTCTAATAATATTGCCCTTTGTACTGGTTTCCCATTTCCTAGAAACACTGTCAGTCATTTCCTGCTAGTAATAGGTACTAAATTCCTCATTAAGAGGATTCGGTATGCATACCCATAGCTGCATTAGAAGATTCTCGCACCAAATGTGTCGAGTTTAATAAAGAACACATTTTCGTCACGAATTACTTGAAAGGTAATATGACAAGAAAGAGGAATGCCATAATTCAACTAACTACAGTTTGAGTGAATTAGATAAATAAAGTGTCACTTTTATGGAATAAAAAAGAAGTAATGTTCAATAACAACTAGACATTACGATTGGCGGTTATCGATCAAAATAATACATTTTTCGAACATGCAAACTCTAGTATTATGCCAACATGCTTTTATAAAAAGTACTCATGAACATTCTATAATATGATTTATACATATTTAATCAAAAATTCTAATTGTCCACCTTGCGAAGGAAGTGCTTGCACTTATCGCTTACATCCTCTATTCACCATTTGCTATGTAACTACGTATATTGTATTATTGTATTATATTACGAATGAAGAAGAAGAAGAATTTTATGGATCTCTTCAAATCATATACATGAAATGAGACAAGTCACACAGCAGTTTGGTTTAAAATAGTAATTAGTGGTATAAAATGAAGTTATCATTATTCATATTATTATAAATATTATTATTATAGTATAAATAACCGTGATTTTCATAAAAAAAACAATTGCCAACATAGCCAATGCTATCGGCTATGAAAAATTCAAGCATTTCGAATTGATCAACAGTAATAATTGTATTTCAAATTACATGCTCAATATCCCAGAAAGTCACAAATCATCATCGACATACAATTTTTAGACCGGGCCATTTCGGTACATACAAAGAGATCATTATGTTCCCCCTGTTCCGATGATGACAACAATATTGCGTTAATTGATTCTTCCTGCTCAACGAGTGAATATTTAGGGTATGCGTTAATGTTTTTTCCATATTTATAGTCGGTTTATTCGATTTGAAATATGTAGCCATATATCATGTGCTCCATATTGTATAAACAGGAGCGTTTTTTGTGTCAGAATGGTAATAAAATGTTCACCCCTTTACGATGAAAAATGTTGATACAGAGATTGTCAACCGACTTTTGATTACATTGATATACGCTGGGTACTGGCTGATCTGAAAAACACGATATATCCGTCTAAAATATTTTCATCAATACAGTGTTGCCGCTTGTATCAGAAAGTAGTAGCTACTTTGTCATTTCAAATGGAACACCCCGTATATTATATAATTTTTGGAATCCTCATGAGATTCCTCACAACTTTCCCACATAATCCCTATTAAAAATAATTTTGTCAAATTTTTGTGTAAAACCTGACCATTTTTTCGCAATGCAAATTCACAAAATATTGCAATTTGGGTTATTGCTGCATAAGACCATCAAGTATCCTGTCGATGAACTGGATCTCAGTTTCAGCATACAGGGAGGCTCAGAAGTGAGTGTCATCCGGGCACTCATGAAAATGACTGCAACTCCGTTTTTTTAAATGGAACACCCTGTATATTATCACTTATTCGAAAAGCTATAACATTTTCCATTCTAATTGAGTATACTTTCCCTATACCTATCTCGTACAGTTTTTTAGTTATGCTCACTTATGTTATGAATTCGTTTTCAATGAAATAAATATTGGATAGTGCTTAAGATAGTAGGCTATGAACTTCATTCTGACAGAGAACTAACATGTTATTCCTTCATTGTTATCCTCTATTCAAGATGCATGGGTGTAAAAATACTATGGCAGAAAATAATTACTTGAATGCGGTTTAGATGGATTTATTCATCATTTATGGTCGATGTAACAAGAATATCAGCAGAACATGCAGCGAGTTTGATGAAAAGTATGCTGGTAAACCTCGAACGAATTCGAGAAAATTCATTAGATTGAAGAGAAATTTTGAAATGCTTATATCATCACGAAAAGCTGAAAGTTTCAAAGTCTAACATGTGTATTAATAAACCTAGAAAGATTTCAAAAACATTTCAAAATTTCTCTTCAATCTAATGAATTTCTCCGGATTCATCCGGGGTAAATCACTTTATGCTTTTCATTAAACTCTCTGCATGTTCTACTGATATTCCTATTACATTGACCATAAATGATGAACAAATCCATCTAAACCGCATTAAAGTAATTATTTTCTGCCATAGTATTTTTACACTCATGCATCTTAAATAGAGGATAACAATGAAGGAATAACATGGAAGTTCATAGCCTACTATCTAAAGCACCATCCAATATTTTTTTCATTGAAAACGAATTCATAACATAAGTGAGCATAACTAAAAAACTGTACGAGATAGGTATAGGGAAAGTATACTCAATTAGAATGGAGAATGTTATAGTTTTTCGAATAAGTGATAATATACAGGGTGTTCCATTTAAAAAAACGGAGATGCAGTCATTTTCATGAGTGCCCGGATGACACTCACTTCTGAGCCTCCCTGTATGCTGAAACTGAGATCCAGTTCATCGACAGGATACTTGATGGTCTTATGCAGCAATAACCCAAATTGCAATATTTTGTGAATTTGCATTGCGAAAAAATTGATATTTTTCAATGGTCAGGCTTTACACAAAAATTTGACAAAATAATTTTTATCTCGGAAATCATCACAGATAGGTATAGGGATTATGTGGGAAAGTTGTGAGGAATCTCATAAGGATTCCAAAAATTATATAATATACGGGGTGTTCCATTTGAAATAACAAAGTAGCTACTACTTTCTGATACAAGCGGCAACACTGTATTGATGAAAATATTTTAGACGGATAGAGCAAGTTTGATTATCCATGCTCACAAATTTTCGAAATGATCTGTCTTTCTGTTCTCCAGATACGTCTAATGTTCCATTCACTGTGAAACACCCTGTATAACAACATGAGAGTGCAGTTATTCTTGAATCAAATATCACTCAAACGAAGTATCATGTCTAACTATACAGGGATTTCCATAAAGACCTACTCCAGCAGTTATGAAGAAGCTGTGAACTATCAAGAATTCTATGGACAGTTTGACAATCTGCAGTAGATGAATACTGACATCATCTTACACATACTCTGTTGCATCAAACACAACTTGTTTAAAATTGACGATAGATTGAAATTTCCGGTATTTTCAAATGAATTTTCATGAACAATGATTGTCATCGAAATATTCGATAGCACCATAGACCTCTTCCTCTAGCTACACTCTCCTAATAATGATATGTTAACCAATTGTATTGAATACACGATCGAAGTAAACAACAGAACAATAAACAATTCAATTATCGATGAATTTCTGTTATCCAATGTTTCTACCATTGTCTCCCGAGACCGCCTAGATACCTTGTAAAAAATGATACGTGGGCACGTGTCGATTCCCAATTCAATCGACGGCGCGTCCCATTGAATTTCGTTGACATTTCCAGGAACATCTACCTAGGTGGCCTCTTTCGGACACAATGCGGCTAATTTTCCATTCAAGACGCGTAAATGTGACAAGCAATTGATGAGTCATTACCCTATCTACATCGAAGGTGCCGTGAGAAATGCCCATTAACTGGAGATTGCATTCGAACGATGGCGATATAAACTGAAATAAATGTGACAATTGATGGTGCAGCTACAGTGTTCGAACTCTTTGCTTATTTGGATTCAGAGAATGAATCTATTCGTATACTTATATCATAGATAAAGGGGACCTTTAGCTATGCTTATATGAATGGCATTTCGAATGCAATTTGGCGTCTTCGGTATTGCAATTCATTTGTTAGTTGCAGAAGAAGAAACTTTGAATGAATGGGTGACATAGATAAAAATGTCAATACAGCTATTAGGCAATCCAAACCACGTGACATTCAATGTGGCGGCTTGGGGCACACAATGCGATACCTTGGCTAGTAAACAGTGAATTTTATTTATTTTCGGAGTTTTTTGGTGTTTCAAAACGGTATTCAGATGGAGAGTGAATATTTGAAGACATTGATGTTGAATAGCAGAGACGTTGGTGAAAAGTATGCTTGGAACTATTCATTCAGTTCATTCTTGCAGAGATAAGCTATAACTTATTGTAACTTATCTCTGATTCTTGTCACAGCATTCGTTTTCGATATTAAATTAAGTTGGGATTAATTAATAATCTAGATCCTTTCACATTGTATACTGATGCTGATTTAGATTATTCAATTGATGTTGTTCTTTTTGTAATATTCTGGTCAAAAAAAATGTCTACTGCAGACTCTCTGATACATCAGTTTGGAATCAGTGAGATCATATCTCTTGATCGCAGCTAACCATAGGGCCCTTCGCTTCCTAGTTAAATCGTTCTTACTCTATAACTGCTCTATAAGAACCTATGATTAGTAACCGTAGAAACCGATTACATGCCGACTTTATTTCGGTTAGTACGAGATCTACAGCCAACCATAATGCATGTGATAGGCCTTTTCTTCAGTAAAAGAGTAAATAATTAGCCACAATTAAAAAAACACATAAAAAACGCACTAGAGATAACTAAAAACAGTTTTCAACTCAAGTCACATATGTAAACACCAAGTGTGTGCCCCAAGCCGCCACATTGGTTTTTCGCTTTGACAGATCGCTGGATTGCCTAATATAGTTCCTCAATCAGATGTTATCAACACGGTTGACGTAGAATTGGAAAATGCACATATTTCATCCCACAGTGCTCAAATACATCAGTAGAAATTCAAAACAACAGGCACTCATCAAATTTTCTATACACAAAGTAATCAATTTGGCTACACAAGTACAGTTCGTCGATTTGGATTTTAAGCGTTATAAATACGAAGCCATAATTTTATTGTAATCACAAAAACAATCTACATAATTCACTATTTCAATGTCGTCGCCTAGATTCAAATAATTTCAGAAAATGTACAAGTTTATTATTATAATTTGAAGGGAAGTTCGTGATATTTCTTGATATTTTGTGAGAATATACATCGTGGTCGCTTTGTTCTTTCAAGGATTCAATTTAAAGAGGTATGCGTAAGAATCTAATAACTGGTAAACAGAAATTATTTGTCGGTTTTCAATTCAAAAATACTGTATAATGGAATATTAATCAGATATCGTTGTGATGTGATGCCGCTGTGACGTTGAGAAGTAATAACAAAAACTTAAATGAACAGGCAATATACAATGAAGTAGTATTGATATAGTAGAAAAAAGAAAAATGATGCTTTCATTGAAGTTTCCTTCAACTCGATCTAATTTCATCTGTTTTTTATCATTGAATTTATTTCTTAATTCTGTTCATCATTCAATAATGAAAACTTGTGCTATTATTACTATGTGAATATTATTATTGTTACACATCAAAATGTTTGGAGATGAAATTCAATCTGATCTTGCCAAGAATAACCAATAATTCGCAACTAAATTACGACTGATGAAAGGTTAAGAAATTTCAACTTGTAATAAGAAGTGAAAAGGATATTCTTTGCATTCACTATATTCATTATTGGAAGCGGTTAATATCAATACTCATCATATTCATCACCTAACTGTAACATCATCACATAATTATACTGAAAACCTTCTAGTTCTCAATCTGATGAAAATGCATATCTCCATTGTATTTGCATCTCTAATGTGTCATTACTGATGATGATTATGATTGGCATTACCACACAATATGATATAGGCAATTTTAGTTGGAAATGATATTTCCATGAAGGCGATGTCGAGCGCATATATTTGCATGACATTTTGGTTGAGTATGATTCACTCGTGATGGGGATTCTTTATGACTAATTGTCTCATGGGACATGGTACTTTATAGAATTGCATTTGGGAGACAATCACACAATCACCAAATTGAATGCATTCACATGTGGTTGAGAATGTTTTTGTATGTACGTACGAAAAATGTATCCTCTTGAAGATAGAAAGTTGGGGAATTAGGAAAATGATGTGAATGGTTTCACTGAATAATATCTTGCAATTCCCCATTTTTTATTCTCAAAGCTGAACAATATATCTATTGGAATTGTATACTGTGAAAATATTTATAAAAAAAAATAAAATTTTTGTACGATCCCAATGTCCCTTGAATAGAAATACTTAACTTCAGTAACTTTATATCTCTATATAAGATAAACAACAATCCCGTAGTGGCATTCTAAAAATTGAAGAACAGGTCAATTTTTACCAGACAAAAAGTCATTTTCCCGATGTGTCGTTTAATATGTTTGGATACGCATCATTTTTTCTAACCACATCGTTCAATAAAATTGTCCTTGTCCGAAAAAAAATTATGTTTGAGTTCAGAGAGAATTGAAAAGCCTCAATTGCTCTAAAGCGTTGAATTGTATTGAATTGTCATTAACTAATTATAATTGAAGCAAATGTTTTATGACAATATGGGTTCTCAAAATCATCCTCATTTGAACTGAGTTAATTGTTGTAGACCATTATTCTTAGTCACAGGAAATTGTGGTAACATTTTTTTTCGCACCTTTCAAAGACTCCTAGTATAGCATACAAGACCACAACGAAATGAAATAGTAAACGGGTGTTTCAGTCTGCTACATATTTGTTTTTGGCTCTATAGTGGATACACTATAAAGAGGTCGCGTATTCAAGAAGACTGAAAAACACTGCAGTCTAACGTAAGTAGACTAGATTCTGATTGTACGAGGTTGGTCGTGTCAATTGTTCTGATAATTTAATTTCGTAATTCTGTATGGGAGCATCACGATAGTACGACTAGAGAGAGATAAAGCCGCATATCGGACATCACTGCCCTCGCGTTCTCTGAATAATGGCGTTGACCCGCAGTTTCTAATTGTTTCAGGGCTAGTCTGCTTTTATATGGAAATTTGCGCGTTATCAGACGATATGAGCCCATACATTATGCTCCAGAATGTAAATGCAGACACTTATTTTGGTCTATAGCTACAGAAAATATGTTAATTTCCAGTTCCTGTGTCGGGGTTCAAATGGAAGGGGTTGGCTGATTTCAATTAATCAAACCTGTTTGATTAACATTTCGTTTAGCGCTTGTCGAAGAAGAAGTTCGGTCGATTCCAAAAGGCTGACTAATGCGTTTCAAGGGACCTTTCCGCTGTCATAAATCACTTTTGACGATGGCCGCCATATTCGGGTTAGTAATGAAAGTGACGAGGCTAGTGACGATTTATGTGCGAATGAAGAGTACTAATTTCGACGGGTCACTTGAATACCTAATGATCTATCGACCATACGGTGCTGTCATGAAGCGTATCCCGAATTCGATTAATAAATAATGTAAGCATCCGATATCACCATCGGAAGATATTCCAATGGAAATCTCACTTTCCCAATTCATATTCAATCTTCAACATGACAACTATAAAGCCAGAATATAGTATCCAGACAATTGAGAAGCCTCTATACGATGTGTATTACCGAATGAATTTAAGATTGCAGACACAGAACCATAAATATTGACATTGGAAGTTAATAATGTACATAAGTAAATTCGAGCAATGAGCTAAATAAGGACTAATTTGAGTCTAGGTTGCAATCCTAATGTCAGGTTGAAACTCTGCATTTCAATGGAAGCTTTTGTGAATTAAAGTGTCTTTCATTGTAATTGAATATCAACTTTGAACGTCCACTGATCATAATACGGATTGATTTTTGAAATTATTTACCATCCAGGCAAGAGAGACACGCTCAGACATCTTTGAGAGGATACTCATCAGCTGTATTTGTCAGTCATCGTATTATAATCTATGTATTTGGGACTACAATTCATTAGCTCTAAAATTTCTTGAAACTTTTGATTGAGAAAATTATCTTAGACTAGTTAGCTAAGAAGAAATTTGGTAACTTTCATATTTTCATTTGATTTCGTTCGGAAATTGTTGATATTTCCTTCTGAATGAAGAGCACTAATTTCGACGGGTCACTTGAATACCTAATGATCTATCGACCATTCGGTGCTGTCATGAAGCGTATCCCGAATTCGGTTAATAAATAATGTAAGCATCCGATATCACCATCGGAAGATATTCCAATGGAAATCTCACTTTCCCAATCCATATTCAATCTTCAACATGACAACTATAAAGCCAGAATATAGTATCCAGACAGTTGAGAAGCCTCTATACGTTGTGTATTGGCGAATGAATTTAAGATTGCAGACACAGAACCATAAATGTTGACATTGGAAGTTAATAATGTACATAAGTAAATTCGAGCAATGAGCTAAATAAGGACTAATTTGAGTCTACGTTGCAATCCTAATGTCAGGTTGAAACTGTGCATTTCAATGGAAGCGTTTGTGAATTAAAGTGTCTTTCATTGTAATCGAATATCAACTTTGAACGTCCACTGATCATGATACGGATTGATTTTTGAAATTATTCACCATCCAGGCAAGAGAGACACGCTCAGACATCTTTGAGAGGATACTCCTCAGCTGTATTTGTCAGTCATCGTATTATAATCTATGTATTTGGGACTACAATTCATTAGCTCTAAAATTTCTTGAAACTTTTGATTGTGAAAATTATCTTAGACTAGTTAGCTAAGAAGAAATTTGGTAACTTTCATATTTTCATTTGATTTCGTTCGGAAATTGTTGATATTTCCTTCAGAAATCTGAAAATATGGTTTGTGATTTATACTATACCATATGACTTTGGTGAATCAAATGATCCTGTTCAGACGATCTGAACAGAAAATATGGGATTTATTGGTCCACAGTAGTTCTATCCATTGTTTAGTTTGATTCACGTTGTTTTCATTCAATATCTTTCGTAAACACTAAAAAATAATTTATTAAACGATAATTATATAATGAGATCCTTAAATCTCTACGGTCAATTGAATATATCAAACTACTGATTGATACATAAATTATCACCTTTATGTGCCTCAATCGAAACGGTTTTCATGACCTTTCGCAGCTGATAACTTAAGAAACTTCAATCATATGATAATAGTGCCTATTACTAATAGTAATAGTAGAAGGTGACTCACTTCACAGCATAATAATTGAGTTTTTTGAGTATTTACATACATGAATGATGAATGCTTATTCGCAAATGCTTTCATCAGGGGTAATAATGAATACTGAACATTAACCTTGATTCAGCGATATTCACAATTATCAGAATCGATAGCTTTATGATTATCAATAAAAAAATAACCACGTTTTCTGAACATCGGCGTTATTTCATCCTTCACATGCATTTCCTGGATACCACAGCACCACCAACAGTTAATTTCCGATTGTTTATTACCAACTGAATCGAGATGAAATTTATTATCGTCTATACGATCACGTTTCTTATTGAAACCTTTCTTACTGGTCTTGCTTCATTGAGTCTAATTGAAATCGCCTATCTCCTGTGGGTGGTCAATTCCTACCACAAACTATCACACACGTTTCCTTCTTCTATTTAACATATCTTAATGGATTCTCCTGGACAACTAGAGGTCTGCGGCCACGCTCCAATGATACTGCCGTCCACATTTTTTTAATATGTTAATTCGGATCGAGATAAAAACAATAGGTGTGTCTGGTGACCATTGTCGAGTCTTTGTTGGTATTGTTCCGAACAAATAGGCTACATTTTAACGAGAAACAAGATATGTGCTCGTTCAGGTGGGTCGATCATGATTTAGATCTTGAATGAAACTACTCGACAATTGAACTACTCTGAATGAAAGTATATCCGTTGGCATACAGGAGAAATAGAAATACCCCACTGATTCTTATGTGTGAAAGTAGTTGGGATTATTGATGGGATATCTTCTGTTGCTCAAGAAGTAATCATCTCAAAGTTTACAGATGTACAAGTGATTAATTGAATGTCGTTGAAAATCCCAATCACATGAAAAGTTATATACCTTCATACTCTGCTGTTGAAATTTATATTTTCTTCAATCATATAATTGATCGCTCCGTTGAATTTTGCCCTAATTTATATCAATCTTTCTACATCTAACTCCAAAAGTTTCTGAGGCATAACATAAACATTATGGCAATTTGAATGATATGATCTACTTGATAAAAAAAGTATGAACTCTTCAACATTAATTCAATTATAGTGTGATCGCAAAAGGGGTCACAACTCTTTTTCACTAATTACTACATTAACAAAGTAAACGAGGCCAAGAAGTCGCAAGCGATATGAATAAGTCACTTAATCGTGAAAAATTCATAACATATCAATATGTGAAATGGAATACTGAGTGATGAAAAGTGCAAATGAGTTGTTATCTTTTTTTTGATGAAAGATATACGAACCTGCTACTAATGAATGAAACCAATTCTTAAAAGTCGAAATCGAACAAAACTTTACCAAACAATCCTAACATGATGATACCGTAATTGGAGAGTAGATGATACAAAAGAAAAACAATGGAATTAGAAATAAATCAATGTGTTAATTGGAGATTCTTGAGTAAGTGTAATGTTGTATAAAATGATACTAGAGAGACAACTCAAGAATATATAATATAGGCTATGTGATTTACGAATTTTGACGTCTAGTTACATTTTAATGAAAGGTTGCCATAATATTTCTAGAATATTGGATGCAATGACAAATTTTATATACCTGGCATTCTGTATAACAATCGAGTTTGATTTTAGAATTCTCCATCCATAGTCAATTGTAGCGCCAATTTTATGAGAGAACAGTAATCAACCATTCCCTGCTTCTGTTTTCGATCAGACCTCCCGAATATTATCTAGTGTCTAAAGCAACCAGATACGCTCTAATAGACACCCCTCTCGATGTAATGCAGAAGACTACGATCACCCCTCCATTCCATCGTCTACAAGTAACCCTCTAATAGTTAAGATTAAAAAACCCATTGTATGTTCTATTGAACAGCGGCATTTGTCTTTATTGTATCATCTCAGCCATGATTTATTGAAAAATGTCGAGATATAGAATAACCATTCAGAGAATCCACCACTATTCCGCTGAACGATAAATCTTAATATCGCGATTTGAATTTAAGATGAGTTGATATCAAGTTTTATGTCTGCTTCACAAAAAACTGATTTTTTTATAATACGGCGCTGATAAAAAAATATTAAGATGGTGAACTAATCTACTCGATGAGTTATAACATCAAATATAAAACTTGAAACGAACAAAACTATGGCTACCAACGAGATTCTTAAATCACTACCACAATTCGTGGTACGACAAATGACATGGTACTTTTCTCTTACTATAGCACTGTAATATCTTCCATCTGCAATTCTTAAAACAACATTATAAAAGTAATCTATCATGATCTGATAAAACTAGTAAATATATCAAGCATAAAATTTGATAACATTCACATGTCACAATTCAATTCTATGACATATGACTGCTCTCATTGAAAACGACAATTTCAAATTGATATTATGATTGTGAAAGATATTGCGATACTATTAAAACAATCATCATGATGATCAATTATCCTTCATGCATATTTTATCAGTATTCCGTTCATTTGTTTCTTGAATAACCTATAATAGTTCTTGGGATCGTTCGATTTTGAATATGTTAATACATACTTGATAGTTCATATTCAAGTGAGAATAATAGAAAATTATTTTATTCAGACATGATAATGTTCATAAAAGCATACCAATAGTTCGTGAATGGAAGCTTTACTTATATAGTCAGATTTTTATCTCTTGAGATCTCACATGTCAATCTGCAGAGATATATTCCTCTCAATTTCAGAGTGGACCATGCACATTTTGAGTATATCCAATATCTTTTCGTCGAATCGTGGTAGAAATCAATAATTTGTTGTAAGTATGAGGAATTTATTGATATGCTGGATATATTCGTGATAAGAGTAGAGTGATCTACCCAATACAGTTCAATTGTTTCCAACAGATATTCTTCTTGAATAGAAACTTCCTCCCCAGTATACACTATTGACATAGGTTGTTTGTTTTATTATTAAGATTATATTTTGCGTAATGGACTGTCGGCCGACATTCACAAACTATGCCATCCCAGATGATTTATCGGCAAACATCCACAGATACAATATCTGTTTATGAACAAATATTTTTGAAATATAATAGAAAATATACCATTATCGCTGCGGGAGATGCTTGCAGAGGCTGGTCGGCCTTTGCCGGCCACTAATTTCGCCCTCCCCTGTATAGGACTTGTCTGTCCTAGTCAAATACGATGTTATCTTGTCTTGAGTGAGTGAATGTTGTTTCAAGGAAAGGTCTAGATAATGCACGTCGTTAAGAACCATGATGGGACAAAACCGTGGGCGATCTTGTTTTCAGGCTGTTGTGTCTTTTTACAATGAATTCTCAACCACCAATTCAATAATATTAAATCTATCGAAATTATATTCGATTCCAAACTCATTCAGTCATTCATGATTTTTATATGAATCGAGTATGATCAAATGAAGTGTATATTCACTATGAAACGATGAACTAATTATAAATTCTACCCTTGCTTATTCTAGATGAAATTTCTGAACTTTGTCTAGTCTCTAATTTTCTCTAAGTGAAATCAGATTTTCAAGGACCAATTTGTGGAAGCTAGAAAAATTACTCTACTATGTCATTCATTCATTTAAAGACCCAATCATTATTATTGTGATATGCAGAAGGTCGTCAATAGGTTAAAGATGATCCTGATTGTATGATCCTAAAAATACAGTATTAAACTGATTTTGGTGTGTTCCTACTCGTATCCAATAACTCTTCCCACACCTGCTACCATTTGGCCATCATCAGGTCTAAACGCACGTAATGCACACCCCTCAATTTCTTCCCGCCGCTTATTATGTCAGTTGTCTGTCATAAGCGACATATCTCCATTTTAAGGTCGCATAACTCACACCTAACATAACATTTCGCCCTTGCCTGCATGCGAGGAACCCAATTAGAAAGAAAAACAAATGAAGGCGGCTGAAAGAGTTTTTCGACATCGGGGCATGAATGGGTAGAAAGAGTCAAGGATATTTATAAAGACGTGCGTAGACATACGCAAATAGATCGGCGAAGGAAAACAAAGGGTCTTTGTCGAATACTCAGACTACTACTTCAGTATTTATTCAAAGGTTGGGTTTCGTTTGTTTCAATGTTTTATAGTGCCTACACAATCAGATATCCGTATAAGTACTACGACACAACAGTTATTGTATTCGATAATTGTTTTGGGAATTGTCAATTCCAACTACCGTTGAGGGCGCTGCGGAACGTAAACAAATGTGGAGGAAATCGAGTGGAAGTTTTACGCATGTATGTGATCCATAGTGGTTCAGTTGTATTTGGTTTTGTTTCTAGGATGTTCAGTTATTCAGTGAGTGTGTCTATAGCGAAGTCACGAAAAAGGTTTTTTTCTAGTTTGACGACTGTAGAGGCAACATGTAGTATTACGAACTTTATTGACGGCAAACAAGGTCTCAATTGTAGAAACTCCATTCAGTGCCAGTACTGTTTTTTTTTTTAACAACAGAACATGCTTTTGTATTATCAATTTTTTCATACAGACCTCTGAAAAAAATTTATGACTTTCAAGATTTTTGAAAACGCCAAAAGTGTACAAATGAGGAGGAAGGTTTCTATTCACTTGAGTAGTTTCCCTCTCACTACAGAATGGTTAAGCTTTTATGAGAATTTCAGTATCTCAATCGGAACAACGTTCTGAAAAATTGGAGCAGTAAACCTCATTTCAATCCAGTGAGAGATTTTTTTTTCAAACACTTTGTACATTTGTGCATTTTGCAGCATAGTTCAAACTCATTTTCAGGGTCAGTTGAATTATATCAAATTATTTTTTATTCGAGGTTTCGAGGATTCGATTCCACTTTCCGGATCCTCTTGTCCTACCCTATTTGGGAAAATGTCCCGAAAAAAAGAAAGTACCGCTTCGATGGTGACACATCACCTCACAGGTCGTTGCATCTTGTGACATTTTCGCATCGTCTCCACAATAAAACGTAATCGCGTGCTAAAGAACCCTACCGCTGCGCCCTTTGAAAACCCTTTTGGCCCATTGCGCATGCGCCTCGCTCTAGGCCATTCGCGTGTGGCTCGCGCTTCCGCAATATTTCTCCGCGATCACGACACTTATCAGTTTTCTTATCAGGAATCCGCCGCCTCTATCTGTTCCTTTCCGGCCATCCGAAGTCGTCCGCCATTTTGGATATATCACCCCCGTTCACGCGAGCCAAGAGAATATACAATATATACACACACCCTGTGCATTGCAGGAATCTCTCCAAATCTTTCGACAAAATGTACAGGGTCTTTGTATACTAAGGTTATCTGTTGGGTTAAAATAGTTCCAAGAAAATGGCAACTTCAGTTATAACTGAATGCACACCAACTTCATTACTTTAGGATTACTAAATTCCGTTGTACCATATCGATATTAAAACAAATAAGGATGTTTATATTCATTATTTTTACAATCGAAGCTATAACTTGTTCACTTCTTTGAGTTCTGAAGACTTTCTTTGATTTGAATATTAACAATTTTTCAATGTATCGAAATCATTCTCGGAAAACAGTAAGAAAATTGTTGATATTTTGCATGGTTCATTGATTTCTTAGGAAAACCATATAAATGTCAAGTTTATATGGACTGGATATTCAACAATCTCAAACTTCTAGAAATATCAAGAGCTACCATTACACTCAGTGTAATTATTCTTATCATTCGAACTCAGTGAATCATCATCTCAATGATAGTTTGTTAAATGTTCTCAATTTATCATCTCTCAATTTACTGTAATGTATTATTAGATTAGGTTTCTGACTGAATTGCTGATAAACTCCTAATTATAATGGTCTTGGTCGGTTTCGTCCCGAAGACCTACATATTTTTGATAATATACAGCAGAAGTGGCCAATATGTCGATCACTCGCAAGTTCCATGAGGGGACGAATTCAATGCCAAATGTACTTGATACAGGAATGAACATGTACGCACCTAAGAAATAGGTCGATCGCGACACAATTTTAAAGTAAAAAGTAAATGAGCACAAAACTTGGCCACACCTGATATACAGGATTATTCAAACTAAACATAATTAGTAAGTCTTATAATCTCGAAATTGTGGAAGAACAATGAAAACAGGGGATCATCAACACGATTTTGAAACATAAATCAAAAATATCATTATTCAAAAAAATTGATTTCATATTCCTATTTGAATCCTACTAATAATTTAAGATCAAATCATATTTGAGGAGGTTAAGAAATGCACACATATTAGGTTCATTCTTTTATGCCACTGAAATTATTTTCATCCTCTAGTCTTTGTATACTTGTGAAGTTTATTATAATTTGAATGAATCGATATACACATGATAAGAGAGTGCATACAATCGCGGAAGGTCACGTCGAATCCAGAATTGAAGAGGGAAAATACGTATCAATTTTTATTTTGTGACTTGGCATAAATTGCTTGTTGGTCTGATATGGGCATGTAATTATTGAGATCCGGTTCTGACTCTACGTATATGAATTGCCCCACTCAAAGCTAAGTTTATCTTGTATGCATTCATTCGACAAAATCCAATTAGAGCCTATCGTATCTCATTCCGAGACACGACATTCAGGATATATTTACCTTTTTACTACTCGCGATACCTTATAACACGAGAACGAAAATTATCGTATCACACGACAACGACGTAAGAAAGAAAATATAAAAGTCGACCTTTTCCTTTGAAAACATATTCGCGGTTTCCCAGTCCTTCGAAGCATGCATGAAATGCGATAGGCAACTGTTTCGAAGCATAACAAGTTGCCTTGACAGTGTAAAAAACGACTATCGGCAGAACTGCTTCGACATAGGAAAGCTTAATTTGGTATTCCGCGTGGGGTGCTGTGAATCGAATAGAAACAAAAAACCAACGATGCCTTAGGAGAGCCGACTAGTGGTCTTTACAAAAAAAAAAACTCTACCAAGTAGTTTTATCGACCCAGAAGTGGCCTATCAAAAGTACCGGCAACATGAAAGTGAAAAGATTAAAGGACCAGTCGAATATGTATTTCCAGAATACCCAGTACCATTTTGGATTGAAATAATCATGGAGAGAAGAATATTCCTGCAATGATGAGGAAAATTCGTATATCGATGAAAAACTCCAACACTCGAATAAATCAGTATACATTTTCGGAAAAGTGAGTGTAACAAGAAGAGCAAATATATTATAATGCCTCATAATGAAGAGAGACGCAACTCGTCAAGAGGAGGAGCCATTGAAATCATCAATCTACCTACTTCCCTACTTTCTGGGTGAGATCAGGAAAAACAGAACAAGTCTGATTCATTGATGATGACGTCAAATGGTCGAAGGCCAAATTTTCCATGAAGAAGAACAGCTGAAGAGGCTGCATATATTATGTACAATAACACGTAGTCAATCCAGTATAAAAATCCTAAATGGAAGAAGTGTAACAGGAGCTAGAAGAAGAAGGAGAAATTTCAAAATGAAGATATAAATCTATTTCAGATTGTTTTCGTACCTATGAACAGCTCTGTATACCAAAGAAACTACTTATTAAACTATAGGTACATACGCCAGCATTTGCTACCTTTCGGTAAGGCGGCTGTGATCTTGAATAACAAGTAGGCTTCATTTGCGTGTGCCATTGTTTTAGTGTTGTAAAAATCGCCATCGGTGTCCATTTGCTTTATGATAGTGTATTCTCGCCTGCTCACGTGTGTTTACTAGAATATCCGACCAACACTCATCGATTCCCATACACGAAAGTGGTTGCTTTGTTTCATATCAACACCATATTTGTTACGACGTTTCTTTTTTGTAAATTCAATTTCACCACTGAACTCATAAAATTGATTGAAAAGTACTTTGAGGTATGTAATTTCTAAACTTATCTATTCATTGTTCTTTTTCGTGAAATCAATCCCTACAAGAAGAATTGATGTGATGTCAAGTTGAGTGGTTTTGTGAATATCACTTCAGGAATTTCAGCAACAGTTATCATATTAATATGTTGAATGGATACATGTTGTGTTCATTCACAATCACATTTCCTCTGATAACCACCTACGACATTCTTTCAAGCGATTGAATATGTCAAATGTATACTACGGTCCAGGAATCTGTTGAATTATCGTGATTCATTATTTTCATTTCGTAGTTCTAGATTTGTTCTTTGGATTCAAATCAGATGATCCATTTTCAGCCTCAATATTGAGTACTATCAATATGCAGGATCTAGAGCAGAATTTGAAGCCATAAAAATATTGGGTGTCATTCAAAAAAATGATTTCTTCTTCTGACAGGAGAACAGTAAACTGAATAACAATATAAAACTCCCCAACTGTATAATTTCATTCTCGAAATAGCAAAACTTCATAAACAGATAGGTGGTATTCAAGATATGACCAGAAGAAGAGTTTTCGCATTTTATATTATTAGGCAAATCAATTCAATTTTAAATTTTTAGGTATTCGGAAAAAGCATTATCCGTGGTATCTCTAGCTGAGACTCAGAAGCGCAACGGTTTAAGTATTGTTCTCAAGTCATAACATTCTAGAGCAGAAAAAAAAGTCATTCTTCCAACCCTCGTTAAGGTTCCTTAAATAAATATTAGTAGACGGGAATCCAAAACATCCTTGACTAACATATTAGCTGATGGCTTTATTTGGGTTAATAAAAGTAGGAAACCTAAACAAAAAAGCATACTTTCTGGGAACAGATAAGGAACATTTCAAGTGGTCTATTACAGTCATTGGCCCCCAAGAAAGATTGGTTTATGGCTGGGTAGTAAAAGGATGTAAAGAGGTTGTTACAAGTGGACTATTGTTTGTGTTGATGGAATAATAAAATTAGGCACTGAAAAGAAACTGAAATGATATCAGTTCAGAGTAAAATTTTCCACTGACATAAAAGAATATTTTATGTACAGTACGTGCTCTTATTTTCTAGATGGAAAACTTCCTAATTTGACTGCAGGAAAGAAGCCGAAGTCGATGTAAAACAAATTCTATTCTCCGTCGCTTCTGAAAACGTACTTGACCAAATTTCTTCGTCTTCAAACAATTCTATTGTCGTTTTAATTGAAGAACAGAGCGGACGCCTTCGTAATTAAATTCGCAAGTTTGTTAGTTTTTTCATTTGCATATTTATTTTCTTTTCGAGTTGTAACGCAATTTCCTTCCTGATAGTAGATTTTTAAAACAAGAGACGAGATTTCCCCGCCAGAGGGCAGTAATTGATAACGATGGAGGGGCGAAAACATCGTTTCCCCTTGTTCTGAGAGGGAGCGGATGATTTATATTCATAGCAGAACGCGAGAGGGAGCTACCTAGTCATAGCTCTGTAACTTCTTCAATTTTATATCAAGATCTAACGAAATTAGCCGAGTAGTTTCAATCAAAGAGATCCCCCCAACCAAACAACAGAGTAGAATTTTTACGTTACCTGTGAGGAATATCGAGACGACATCACCAATATTTCAACTGGCAATGACTTTTCATTTCGAATGAGAAAATTAAGAAGGTTCTCCTCTCCTCTCGGTAAAATCTCCTATATTTTTCACTGTTATGCTCATTCAGCCCTAACTTTATTTTTATATTATTTTTGTAGGTGAGTCCTCCGAAACGATAAACAAATTTTTATATAGTTTTCCTATTTGAAAATCAAAGATGGCTTAGAAACATGAATTATTTGAAATAGAATAACACTTTTACAATTCAGCTTGACATGACTACCTAAACTGACAAAATATGATCAATATTCATTATATGTGTGTATTATATTCTTAAACTTCTGAGAATCAAGAAAATCCAGAGTACTTTTTAGTTTTTATACAAAAACGAGTTATATCTGGAGTCACATACTAATCATATTGATCAATCACAAAACGTATATCTTATATGAATACACAGAATGAAAATGGTTGAATCCAGGCCTGTTGGTGACGTAATTCACTCCATTAGAAGTCACGCCTCTTGGACGACAAAATAGCTTAATCGAACTATCCTGTTCAATCTACTATCCTTGGTGAAGGTTGACTTCTGGGAAGTATTTCCTATCAAAAGGGCTGCCACGGAAATTAATCGATTCTCTATTCAGTTTTCCCATAGAATAATAACCTACAACTCTTCAAATGGATGGTTTATAATCATCTCCAATCCTTCCCCTATAATTCTGATGGCTGTGGTACTATGCTTCGAGAATGAGGAGTAATTTCCTCAGTATATGCACTTCACATCTTACTCAATCGAGAAAAACTTAAGGGGTTATCAGTTCGATCGCTCATAAAGTTGCTCACACCCAAAGCAGAACCTATATCAAGCAAGAGGTTTGTCATAAAAAAACGTATTTTAGTAGGATCAAGGCATTGGGAGAATTTGAAAAGGAAGGATCTTTCGAGATCTTTCAATGTTCAAGAATAATACACGTGTTCACTTGGTGCAAACACCATGTTCATGAATATTGAATAGTATGATGGTTTGATGCTAACTAAGGACTAACATCATACAATCCAGTCTAATCTGTGCATAATGATGCATAACAGCATCGAACGATTACACTTGCAGATTCACAGTGTGTCAAATTTTAAAGTAGCCAGTTATTCGAATACAATCAGCGCTGAGCAGGTCAATGGCCGCCGGCCAGGAAGACCATGTATGAAGCTATAATAGACTATAGTATGGTCCATTCATACGAGGAAGAGAATTGTGACAACTTGTCAGAATATGTGGTGTTGGCAGCTCCATAGAAATGGCGTTTACAAAAGTCCTTATTTCTCAGTGCTGATTATAATAGTCTGTTTCCTATTTCCTGTTATGTCCTCTAATTTATTTTCCATTGGAAATTTCACAGATATCCACACAGTATTGATAGTTTCAGTGAGCTTGGGTTGACATGATCTTCAATCATCACTAAAATCATTTTAAAATATAAAACATGATTTTCCTATAGTAACTTTACAATTTGGTATTTAAACCCCTCTATTATTCTATTCTTCTTCAGAATTAGACGTTAATGAAATTCGGAGTATATTTCAATGTTTACATTGTGAATGATTGGTGATTGTCGGATTTTGAAACGAATAACAGATATCATCTGATAGGTGTACGTGAATCAGAATGGTATACCAAAATTTCCACCAATACCTTTATATAATAAATTACTTACTATACTTGTGATTCATTGTATCATCGACGATATTCATGTTTATGACCAATATTTGTAAAAAATAGATTATGTATTTTTGATCAACATTGTTACAATATGTGGACTTGGGCTTACTCTTCTCCAACCTATAAGACTAAACACTAATGTTTTTGATATAGTATCGTTTTCACCCATTAAAATAAATCTGTTCGTTTCCTTCTGACAAATAAATGAAGAGAAAGATATTGACAACATAATGCAAAGTCGAAATAATATTTCATCAACAAATGGAGACCGAAATGAGTTGTTGATGAATGTTGTCATGTTCAGCGATTTTGTGCTGGAACTCTGGACTATTCTAATTTGACGAAGACAGCTGCTCACTTATACTCATTTTGTTTTTTCACAAAAAAAAAACACGAAAAACAATGTGGAGGCGTTAGAGACCATCAGGAACATCTCTCAACTTCTTGTTTCTCGTGGCGTGAACTAGGAAACAATAAAAAATGTTTTTAATAAAACGGTCACACGTCTCGAGTGCGTAACTCGTGCGCCCGTACAGTGACGTCAGTGACACATCATTTCCAATAACCGCACCATAAAACTTTTTTATGCATCCTGGTGCCATATCTAATGAAATACCCGCTTTGTGTTTGGTGGGTGATCCGCCGTTGTCTCTTTCAATTCCGACTAGAATGTGGAAAAAGATAAGACGGCCGGGGTCACAGCCAACGTCTGAGCGACTGTGACAACATTGTTTCTTTGCCAGGGGTTTCTTTCTTATCTTTTATAACTCTAATTACTCTGTTTCCCCTATGAGGCTTTCCGAGTAAACAAAATTTACGGTCTTAACGTGAATTATTTCGTATCAAGTTCATCATGGGAGTATAATTAGGAATATGCATAATTGCGAATCAACCATTTCCTTATATTCATATGTACATTAGAGAATGTCAGTTCCGAATGTATAATGATTTCTTGCTTGAAAATATAAAAAAACACTTCCGGATCGCAAACCCAATATAGGAATCCATGAGACAAAAATATCGTTGAGTTGAAATAGGTATAGTAGCAAACTCTTGAAAAATATTTATCACTTGTTTTTTGCTTCAATTCTCGTAAGAATTCTATAGGTAACGGTAGATTTGATCATTCTGAAAGACAAGACCTTATGATTCTTCAAATCGACAAAACTTTTGTCGTAGAACACGAACATTTTATACGTTGATACAATTAAGATTGAAAAATATAGTGGTTTTCATTAATCTACATTCACGTGAGGCTATAAGTCTGAATGTATCGATTGATCTGATGAATATCTTCATAATCTATCATCCTGATGATCCTAGTCAGGGCATTGAGACAAAGTTATGAAATAACTATACCGTTATCGGTTTTTACATTTTTTCCTGGTGGATAATTGAGTATAATCTTGGATTCCTTGGATGTTTCCTTTGGATCAACATTTTCCACATTGTATCACTCGAATGAGATTCATTTTGGAATTTCCAGCTGTCGCGAACGCATTTAGTGCATGTTGACATATTACCGATCCTCAACCTAACTTGTTCCGGTCCTCTAATCCTAGCCAACTGTAACTAATTCCCCTATAGACCATCTCGAGAGCATATGCCGAATCTTTACGCACTATCAAGGGATTCCTTGAATGAAATAACATACCTAAGGTTACACAAAGTTTCACCATCGTGTCGAATATCGGTTTTTTCGAGCGCCATTGTGCGGAGTCAAGAGAAGAAAAAGAAAATGCTAATAATAACAACAGTACTCTCCATTCACGTATAATGGCATTTTCGGGATTTTAGAGTGGGTCCTATAACATTCCTAGACCCTTTACAAAATGTTATTTATTATAGCTGCTGAATAAAAGGTCCTTTAATCCTCTTGAGCCGAGGGAACAGCGAAGGGATGTAGACACACACCTGCCCAGTATGTAATTGAAGATGTTTGTCAAACATTATTGTTTGTTTTAAAAATTCTCTGCACTGTATATCATCTTACGCGTTTTGAAATTGAATAAGCTGACAAACGAGTCAATTTACACTGTAAATAAACCTTGCATCGATTTGTTCTTGCTACCAAACAGTGTCACTCTGTCAACAATCGAAAATATGTCTCTATGTTAATATGGTTCCATGAATCTAAGTACTTTTACAGGAGGAGAGACTCAAAAACTGGGCAGAACAAATTAATCAATCTATTACTCACTTTAATATCAATCATCTCGTGAGAAAAAAGCTTGAAATCGTTTTGATGTTCTTAATAAATTCCGAAATGGCCTTCCAATGCTTCATAAACATTATTATCCACCCTGCCATCTCCGAAATTAGACTTCCCACATCGAGAAAGGTAAAAAAGGATAGTAAAAAAAGCATTACCCATCCCCGAATGAAGATCCTATCATTATAGCCATCCGAAAAACTTTTTTATAGGGCGTCGTATCAAATTTCATGTACCTACTTCCACTTCTACTGGCGACTGTCGAAATACATACAGATTAATTTTGGATGAGGATGATTATGTCGATGCTTATATAATATGTTCATGCCGGAAAGAACACAATGAAGTCTATAGTTTATTTGAACGGTCTTCTGAAGCCAAATCAGGTGAAAAATTCACCTTCAGACCATCTGTTGGATGAAACATATGTTGAGACAATGAACCGAGATTTCCAAAAAGAGACGATATCTGAGAGAAAACATTTAATGGGATGAAATAATTACATAAATGATTAGGCCTTGCAAGACCCTTGACTATCCAATGAAAATGTATTCCTTTTTTAACTCACCTTTTTTGTGCATCAGATGATGTAATAACACAGTAATTTTTATGCATGCTTTTCTTAGTATAACGTCGAAGTTTTAATTGTAACAGATGATGGAAAGAATCACACTAAATAGTCAGTTTCATGAGGAGTTTTCCGATACCATAGAGTCATTAGTTCATCGCTCTTTGTTATTTCAAAGATCTTGTGATCATTCGAGTTGAAAATTACTGAACTCATAAGAAATCACCACAATGGTACTCGGTAGTATAGTCAACGGTAATAAATTGACACAAAAATATCCAAAGCGGTTCTATGCATAGTTGAATCAAAAAGGGAAATCTGATTTGGGAATTCAACATATTCGATCGGGAGATGTCAACAATAGTTTGATGGCCTTGATTTGTTCAACAGCGAAATTAGGATCGCAAAAACGATCTGGTTAACTGAATGAGAATTGTGTATAATAGTGTTATTATGAATAATACAATAGTAAAATGTTCGTGCTGGTTTGTTATACATTAACTGAATTCTGTTTATGGCAAAGAGCGGTTCGCCTATGTTGTTTTACATAACACCAACATCAGTTTGACGTTTTTATTTACTTGCTTTTTGATTATCAGGCTTGGCTTATTTATTTTACTTAATGTAGGTCGAGTCGTGTTCTACTGGTATCTGGCTATACCAAACTATCGTTGACTAACGACTAATTCAACAAATCAAACAATGATTTTCCAAAATTTGCATCTGCATCACTAATGATTTTTTCCACGATAACCCAGTATTCTCACAGTCGAATATATATGCCATCAGTCTATGAGTTGTTAATGCACTTCTTGGATCGTGAAAAAACGACCAGTCTGTATATGTAACAGAAGTGGAACCAGAAGAGCTCTTTTCCAAAACGGTGAAGGATTCATGAATCCTCTTGATCCTAATTTTAAATCAATCCACGGCTCTCAATTTAAGAATATCATCTAAAAGTTTACGATTATTGAGTCTCAGCTGAAACCCCTCTCGATCTAGATATCTATCATGAACAACCATCTGGTGAAGAAATCATTTGAGAACCCTCGCTATACGGCGCAGACAATCTACTAAACTGCTTCCACCTTAATCGATAGACCCTGACGGAAAACGATCAACGAGTTTTCCAAAATCCAATACGACGTGAAAAATCCTATAAATAATAATAAAACTTTTCATCTCCTTCATCAATTATTACCGTACCAAAACACGCACCGAGTGCGCTCGATTTAATGAAAACGCAACGCGCGCAGATGTGCCAGTGGCGGAGCATCAAAGGAGAATCATCTTCTCAATTTCTTTCGAACCTTCAAAAATCTCATAAGAAATAAAGAAGCGATCATGAGTTACTACAAACGAACACCCAATACAAAAATAATACAAAATCTCCTCATTTTCGAAGATATAGAAAATTAATTT